>JARFJB010000466.1:0-87500 GCA_036346205.1 Vesta saturnalis
TTACTGGTCTGGATAGGGACTATACAATTAAAGACCAGCTCGCACTGCGGAAACAGCAATATCCAGCTGTAGCCTCCCAGTCTGATAGGTTTAATCTTGTCACTAGAAATCATGCATGTAAAACACAGAGAGCGGGAGAAATTTGATGCAACAAGGTTCAATTAATCAAACCTATTGATACATTATAAACTGTTTATTAAATCTCTTCTATTTTTGCTTCATATGTCAATTACTCAAAATAATTTACAAATATTCTTAAATTTTTCTTTATTTTTACAGTATATTTACAATTTTAACTGATCAAGCTTTTACTATTAATGTAGTTTTTAGAGTTAAGATCAATTAGCATTACTTAGGAAATAGCTTGTTATAGGAAACAAGTGCAAATATTATATCAGCTAAGCTTTTGTAAGCTTCTGCAAACATTATTTCGTAGTCATGCTTGATATATGGAAATGTAGAATTTCGTTGGGGACGTGGCAAAATGGATTCTCGCGATGACCAAGAGCTACATTTGGTGGTCCATGAGTGTAGTCGAGTATTTGGGCTGAATACAGCCCAAATATTATATTTTTGCAGCAATTTAGTTGGGATCACGGCAAAACTGATTATGTTGATAACCAAGAGCTAAATTTTGTTACACATGTGTGTTGTCTAGTGTTTGGGCTAAACGTTGACCGTAATCTATGCTGATATACCAATTTCGTTGGGGTCGCGGCAAAATGGATTCTCGCGATGACCAAAAGCTACATTTGGTGGTCTATGGGTGTAGTCGAGTATTTGGGCTGAATATTTCCCTAAACCTAATCTTTACACCAATTTCCTTGAGATCGCTGCAAAACTGATTGTCTTGATTACCAAGAGCTAAATTATGTTACCCATAAGTGTTGGCTAGCGTTTGGGATACTTTGCTCAAAACCTACGCTGATACGCCAATTTCGTTGGGGACCCGGCAAAATGGATTCTTTCAATGATCAAGAGCTAACTTCTGTGGTCAATGAATATTGGTCAGCTTGTACCTAATTTTCTAAATCTATAACTATACAATATTTTTGTTGGGGCCTTCGCCAAAGTGCAAGGGAAAAGATCGCTTTATGTGACTTTGACCATTTTATGTATGGTTTTGGGGTGTTGCTCATCATTTGAGACCAATGGTGTCTAAAAACGTTGCTTTACTATGCGTCATCATTTGAGACTAAAGGTACACAAAGCAATATGCATGAACCAATCTTATTAGGAAAGTGGTCTAATTAGTAAAAATCAAATGTGTATTGACGCGAAAGGAACATTTGTTGTTTTTACTGTTACATATCATTTGGTGACAAAAAATTTATTCGCCAATTTCCTTGAGAATATAGCCAAATACATTGTCTAGATTTGCAAGAACCAAATGTTACCATTTTGTGGTGTTGGTCATGTGTGACCAAACATGCTCAAAAACTACACACCAATTTCGTTTGAAAAGCGATCAAACGAATTTTCATCATGGTATGATTTAAATGACAAAAACCTTTTGTACACCAAAATTCGTTTGGAAAACGGCACATAACATTGGGTCGACGGGCAAAAACCAAATGTGGTTTTTCCGAGTTACTCATCATAATGGTACACAAAAACCTTGGTTATACACTAATTTTGTTGGGAAAATGGCTAACCGCATTGCCACCATGCCCAAAACTGAATATAATGGTTTTAAGGCGTGTCATCATTCGGGACCAAATAAGCCCAAAAAATCAGTTTTGATTTCAAAGCCAAGAACCAAACGTGTTGGTTGTTGGCCATTATAAGGGGGACCAAGGAGGTCTAAAAGCTTTATTTATACACCAAATTCGTTGGTAAAACAACCAAACAACACAGCTTTGGTATAAAAGAACTAAATTTTATATCTTTACGGTGTTATTGAGATGTCATCCAAAATACTTTAAATAATTTTGTTTGTAAAATGATAAATATGCATTATATTTATGAAACAATTAGGTTTTATGTAGTTTAACTGGCTTTTAGGATTAAACGAAATTTTTCAGTTTATCTTACTTTCGACTGAATATTAGCCAGACGATAATTTTCGATTCTGTGCGTATTTTTGTTTTACTTCATAGTGTAATTTAATTACTGCTTAGCTACGTTGAGAGGTCTAGTGATCTTAGATTCAGTAGTTACATTATGAATTTCAAACAAAGTTGAGAAAAGTATGACCAAAAACTGTTAACATCGAAAATAACAGTTATAAAATCGTTTCGCCTTCATACTCAGAGATTGTAAACTACGTATCATCTTTACATATACCTAAATTACCTGTCGAAATTTTGAGGAATTGTAAGTTGTAAAATTACAGGTTATGTGGGAATATTATACTTCTATCAAAAGCACCGCTATTAAGCTCTCAATTTATTACAATATTTTACATTTACGAACACAGAATAGTTACTTATTTGTTAATCGTTTGATTTTGGTCAAATAATTTTTAACTTTATATTTTATATCCTTCCAGGATTTATCCACAACAGAATATTGTTTCATAAACTCCTCGCACCTTTTCTTTCCAGGTACCACTTGATGTTTAATTTCGACCGAAAAAAAACTTATTGCCTTTTGTTCGTCTTGTGGTAACCACGCAACTCTTTTTTTGTAATTTTCTTCTTTGTAGATGTCGACTCACCTGCAAGTTAAAAAAACCAATAAAAATATGTCAAATATTTAGTATTGAAGTCGGTTACTTTAAACATAATATATTTCTAGATTTGTCTGAATATTAAACAAAAAAGTTGTAATCCAAAGATGATTGATAATTTAATTGAAAAGTAATAGTGTTTATAAACTATTAAAAAAATTGATACAAAAAAAAATCAAGTGCGAGAAATTAAAATAAATCTTTTAGATATTGGTTCTTAATTAATTTGTATTTTGAAATCGTTAAATTTCTTTCTCCTAAACCATCGGACCTCTAAATGCACATAATTAGCAGCAGAACAGTAATTGCTTACCATTTAAACTATCCATTACTGGTAGACTTGCTTCTACTTTCTAGTTGCCTTTATGTACCTAGATGTAAGTATAATAATAAGTACATACATATAAGCAAACTAATATCACAGATAACTTATCTGCGCTAATACTTTAAAAACAAGCTTGGAAATTATGACAAAACAAAAAAGTCTGCATTTACAAATAGAAGAATTGGTACATCATTTCTTTAATTTGCAACCAGTATAATGTGCTTAGGCATCATTTCTACGACTAATATCAACAATAAAATGTATTTTAAATAAATTAAACGTGTCAAAAACGTGATTAATTGGGGAATTGGCTGAAGTTAAGTGCGTTTAAATTTTTTTACGGTTTTGGTGACAAAACAGTTTATTATCTTACAAAATAACTCTCTTGCACAATTAAATAACTGTATAAATCATAATCGTACATCATCATAATGTAAATAAACGAACAAGTGTAACAATTGTAATGTGTAGGGTTACTAATTATTAACAAGGTATTTACGTTCAATTAAAACTTCAAGTACAAAATACTTTTCTTGGCTACTCTATAGTTATGACCATGGTAAATGATAAAATTCCAAGTACACTTGCATGCAGATAAAAACATAGGTTTTACAATAATTAATAGTTTAAATATAATATATACTCACCTTAAATTGAAATAAACGGCCTATTGCACTTGAACTGAAACTAAATTATGAAGATTTTAACTTCACTAAAAGCGTATTTAAACGTGTGGACTCAGTTCTCACTTCAATAAAGATTATAAACATACATGCGAAATCAGCATGCCTCATAACTTCGTAAAAATGCAAACACATTATTTAAGGCAATAAGAGTCGACTATCCATCAATGACGCCTATAATGTTACTGATAAATTGAATTCAATTTTATTTAATGAAATGTTAGCTTTTGCTATCTCAATTTTCTAGGAACAGCATTCTTACTAAATATATTTTAAGCAACTAACTACATTGCAGATTTCTCAGAAATATTATACACAGTTAAGTCTCCATTACCTATACAAAATGTTTACACAAACAAATATATATCAGAATCTCCCACAACTACCTAAAATAGTTACACACATTTTCTCATAGTTTTATCAACTTTTAACTCTAATAATCTCTGTAGCTTACAAGGAATACAATTATTACCATTGGATACATATAGATCATTTACACAATGCTACGTTATAAAATGCATAAGGCTGATTTTATGCAATTGTGAGCAGAAAAAATCATTAAAAAAGGCATTCAAGAAATACATAGTTAAGTACAGGACAGTATAATCTATTTTAATGCTGATAATTAAATTAAGTGTTGGAACATAAGTTTTACTTCCACATTATCATTAATTTGTAAATAGTACACGGTGATCAAACATTCCTTTAACCCTAGTAAGGTAGTGTCCATAAATATACTTGAAAAGGTAGTCATGAGTCAATTTGACTCACCTCATGATTTATCTACATTTAGGTATATAAATTTAAGTTTTAATATCCAAAATTATTATATATAACTTGTTTTACTAAAATTAATCAAAATATAATAATATATAATGTTTTATTTAACTGTATAACAATTATTATAGAACACAAACAAAAAAATAAAAATCAAATAAAGTTTGTTTACAATATTACAAAACATAATTCTTGAGAGTTATTAGATTATTAAACTAAAAAAGAAAAAACTAAAATCAAATTTGTTTAAAATATTTCAAAGATTAATTATTTCTAAAGCAAGTATATTAAAAAAAACTAAAATCAAATTATTTAGAATTATTATAAAACTTATTTCTTTAGGAAGCAATTGTATTATTTTGTTTGAGAGAGTTTTTGAAAACATGGATAGCAACAAACTACCTGATGTTCCCCACAAATGTGGCTTTTGCATGACGCACATGTTTTGACGCTTTTCTTCTTTTTTTGTAGGAGCAAAAATACAATACTTTCTGTTTTTCTCCTTGTGATGATGATTGGTAATGGATCTGGCTGATCTGATTGTATTCCCAACAATTCTTTAATTCCATCCTTTATGCTTATCCTTAATTTTGGGAAATTCAATCTATTCAGTTGCCAAGGTTTGGCCAATTGTTCATGAAGTGTTAAAATGAATCTTAAACAAACACAAAAACTTAAATCTTCTTTCTGACATAGTACATCTATACCTCGAGCCACTAAACGATGTGTTAAATAATATTTCTGTGCTAAGGTGATTGCTTTTTGTTGCTGCGTAATGAACAAACTTATAAGTGCGTTGAGCTCACCGAGAGTCATATCCACTATGTACAATCATCCTCATTTTTATAGTTTCTTCGACGCATTTCTATTTCTACATTTGTCCATTTAACAACTTTTTCAACAATATCGTCCGAAAGAAATAGCTTGAAGCATTCAGCTGGTTCAGTTTTTTGTAACGCTTCAGCTGTTGGGCCAGAGCGGATATGCACTATATCTTTCTTTGGAACTCTTCCCAGATTAGGCTGACCTTCAGTATTCCACTCATATCCATTTTTTCGCATTATTTTTTCCTGAGGAATTTTTACTATCAATGAATTCTCGGCTTCCGTTTGTTCACTTGACAGTTCTGCATTTTTTTTTCTTTTTTTTCTTTCTATAACCTCTACGTTACGTGTCATATTTTCTTCGGCAACTTCATCATGATCTTTATCATTCTGTCCTTCCTCCAGTGCGTCTAAACCTTCTTTAGGGCGATAATCAGGGTCGGTAAAGAAGTCATCGTCCGAAACATCATCAAGCACGCCGTCCTCATCTTCAGAACCTAATTCATCAAGAACTCTTTCAAAGTCTTCTTCCCGTATAACATTCATTATTTATCTAAACAAAATACGCAAAAATGAGATAATCCTATATATTAAAATAATCGGGTCATTTAGTTCACGCAGATTGCGAGACAACCGCTTGACAGTTTCGATGATTTTTTATTGATATGAAGGTAATTTTACGTAGAAGGAAATAACGGAGCCAGAATTTTATTTTAAGGTTTTAATTTTTTTACAAATTTGATTTAAATTTTATTACCATCATTAAATTTAATTTTAACCGCAAAATGTTGCGGGGATAAAGGTCGTAATATATAAAACTATTTGTTTTGAAACATTTTTATAGCCATTGAAATACCCAAAATAAGTTATAATATGTATATATATATATATATATATATATATATATATATATATATATATATATATATATATATATATATATATATATATATATATATTATTTATAAAACATAAATCACATAAATTTATTACCATAGTTCAGTACTGCGTATGAGTGGCGAGGATTAGATGCAGGCTAGATTCCATACGCAAAACAGATATGCAGTAAGCAACATTTGAACAAATGATGTGAGTCAAATTGACGCACACTACCTTACTAGGGTTTTAATTGCTTAGCAATGTTTCTACTTTACAAGGATGTTGTGTGTAAATCACGCGGACTATCGACTCAAAAGGCGGGCAAAATGAAAAGATACGTTCTGTTCACAACAAAAAAGGACAGTTAATATTATTTAATCCTAGACTAGGCGCGGGTAATTTGTTACGGGATAGTCTGCATATATGAACCTTTTTTTGTTAATATCATGTTCCATTTTGTATTATTACTTTCTGAAAATTATGTCCATTTATCCATACATTTTAATGTAAAATAATATGGTTTTACCTTTTTAAAATTTTTGAAAAAGAAAAAAAGCCTTTTCACGGCTTTATTTGCATCTGGTTAGTTTAAAGCAGTAATAAAACATCTTATTGTACTAAAATGTTATCAAAATGTATGTTTCTAATATTACAACAAACCAGCTAATATAAAAAACATATACACGAACAAAACATTTAACAGTACCTAATTATAACAATTCAAATAAAATAATAATTTTAGTCCGTCATACAAGGAGTGCACATAACTGCCATGCGTTGCTTGCACGTATAATGGCGTGTTACGCAAGGTTTTCTAGAAAATTTGTTGCGGGCTCTGGGACAAATATAACATCGCCCAACATAGTTTTCTGGTTTTGGGTGATCAAGCGGAGGGGGAATATTCACCTCAAGTCCGAGAAATACTCGCTTCTATTCGTAGTTTAATAAGCTCCCAAACAAATTTTTCAATAAAATCACTTCTAGAATTGTTTTAGTGGATAATTTGCTTTATATACACAAATGGCATTTGTACCAGATATATTCATGAGATCATAGAAGATAACCAGTAGCCAACGACGCGTGTTTTTGCCACATAGTAACTTACACAAATTGATCCACCAAGTTTACCTAATTTTAGTACGATTAAAATCGGAAAAATATAAATTACGCCATGCTAAGTATAAAATAAAATTACGTAGCTGAGAGAAACTAACGTAATAAGTCACGCGGTCTACAATCGTAGACCAATCGTGATTGAACCTGCGTAACAGTCAGTAACCACGTTCTACTGCACTTTGGTACTAATCAATAGATCCGAAAGTAATAAACAGCTACTTGACGGCGTGTCCACATAAGTATTCCCTTATCGCAACTACCGTTGTTCAAATTGCAGTGATCTACGATTATAGACCACTCCTCTAGCGAAGGGTTAAGGTTACTATTCAATTACTCCCCTGTTAAGAATGTCGTAACTAAAATAACCCACCTACCCCAACGTTAGCTGTGTGCTAGCTATTTTAGATACTGTTTAATTAGTTGTTAGATTGTAAGATGGCCTAAGCTACACGTATACAATAATTTAGATCCATAGCCAGAAATAAAATCCAGGGGCGCTGACCGAAAATTTGAGGGTGAAGAATTTTAAAGAATATATTTTTAATACTGCATGTCACATACATAAGGCGACCATTCATTCCGTACTATACGGACAGTCCTTTTGAAACACATAATTTCGTATATGTAATTATTTTAACAAATTACGTAAATGTTTCGTATTCATAAAGATGTCTCCTTTTTTTCCCGTTTCTGATGTTTCATTGTTTGGAAGGAATTAATCAATGCCTACAAAGTACGAAAATTTAAAATTTATTACAATTTACGAGACTAATCTAGCACTTTTGTCGACTTCAATAAATACCCCGTTTATGAGGCAGTACAAGTATCAAATGTAGCGCGAAAATGGTTACTTGGTTAAGGTTAAGTGTTAATAAATATCATAAATGTCATACCACAACGTGCATATGCTAGAGCCAGAACTGAAAGTATGGGTAACATTATTAAGCTCCACAAAATGTTCAATTTTGTAACGAAAAACTAGCCTTACTGTAAGAACTTTAAAGAACTTTTACTAACAAAATATGTTAGAAATAAATTGCCGTATAAGTATCTGCGAGATCCTTAGACATTTTACAATGGAAAAATATAAAAATAAGTAACGGTTCGCTCGCCATTTCATTAACTATGCCATTAAAACCAAGTAAAACACAGAATTAAATAGATTTTTTATTTTTTTACACTTACATTATGACACGGCGCCTAAAACTTACCATGACAACCACTACATTTTTCATTAGACTAGCGAAAACATAATTTTGTGTCAATTCAAAACAAATTTCTCTCTCCTTCTAGTAGTTAGGACTAATTCACCCTCAAACTCTTCGTAATGCGTCCATATCCCGTATCATATAGATATACATGTATTCATAAATTGTCCAGACGGTCCATATTTGGCGGGACAGTACACATTTTATGCGATCGTAACCGTCGCCCAATCCTATAAATGCCTAGCGATAATTCCACGTACAAATTCCGACAAATATTAATCAATATGTAGTTTTTCGGCATTTCCATTTCATTATGAAAAAGACGGTGCAGCATAATTAGCGTAAGAAAATTTCATTTCATTTTTTAATGTTCACTTTGTAGTTTGAAAGGTCGTGTTGTCCCACCAGATATTTAAAATTCAGAAAAGCAATCTACAATGACAGTATCTTGAGAAATTTTACTGTATTTGTTTAACTTTTTCTACATTAATAATTACTTTTACCACCGAATTTATGATTATAAAATTAATTTAATTTTCCAGGTATGTCTTTTATTTTAAAATAAAACTCTCAATATATTTTACGCCAATATTTTCGTGCTTGATTAACACCTCATCAGGGAAACTAACAACAACATTTATAAGTACAAGTTATTACATAAATATGAAATAACTAACAATATTTAAGGGTATAAAACCAAAAAATAGAAGCCAACGCTAGAAACAATTTTCTTGTTACTAATGAAAGAATTACTATAAAAGTAACTAGATCTGATAATGAACTTAATATCTAAACATTTATCAATAAAACTAGAATTTGAATATAAATGTTAAACTTAAGAATTAACGATATTAATAGTATAAAATTAATGCTATTAAATAAATCTGTTATTTTTTTCTATATTCTACAGTTTTGAAATTTAATTTTTTTAATTTATTTTTACTATCTAAGCGTAACCCTTCGTCACGAGTGATCCGTATGACATTAGTTGTGTCCTACTTTTATAACTTAACACATATGTTAGGTGCCTTTAACCGGAAGAACAATGTTTAAGAGGATTTGAATCACAAATAATAAACAGCAACAGACAGCGTAATTAAAAATACCTAAAAATAAAAATAAAAATAGGAAAGATGTAGAGGGCATAGAGGAGTGTGGAAGTATATGACGTAATAGCCCTAGAATCACTTTCACCTATTTTAATTTAGCCACAGAGTACAGTTAACAAAAACATAAAATAACGTAACAGCAATTAAAGTTCTAAAGGGTTAAAATAACAAGCGAGTTGGATACACTGATGATATATTTAATTTTGTCATAATTAAATCTATCTTGATATTAAAATTTTATTTAGCTTCATTTTCTTTTCCTAATCATATTGACATCCTATACACAAAAACGTTGAACAGTTCCAAAACTATATAAAGTGTAAAATTTACACACTGTTTTCGACATATATGCTTGTGAGGACATGTGTTAATAAACACAGTAACGTATACTAGTGGGGACAGTCCCCATACCACTTTTCAGAGTGTAATTGCAAACAAAGGAGTGTAACCACATAAGGTTTATAGCATAGTACAGCTAAGGACCTGAAGTATCTCATAGTATTGGCGGTTGAAATGTCCCCACAACTTATGTAAATAGCCCACGTCCCCACAGCTTACCCAAGACGTGTATGTGTGTGTGTGTGTGTGTGTGTGTGTGTGTGTGTGTGTGTGTGTGTGTGTCCCCAAGGTTTTACACCAGAAGGCGGATGAACGTCTACGGTTTGTGTATTTGTGTATATGTAAGTTAGATTCAGGCCGGTGGTTTCTCAAAGAGAAGAGGATCAGGCAGGTTGGTTTGGTTTCTCGAAGGAGAAGAGCGGAGATTGCGGGAGATTTTATAGGAATGGCTTGAAGGGAAGGAGAATTGTTAAGAATTTGGTTCGTGGGAGTTGTGAGTGAAGCTTCATGATTAAGTTATATTTTATTTCTCCCGGAGCGTTTTAGACCTTGGGTAACATTGAGTTGCACTGAGGAGGATTTAAGGAGCGTTTCGTTTCTCCTAGAGCTGTTTAGACAGTGGTAAAAACTTAACCGCATAGTGGTGGGCTTTATTAGTCGAGTTTTTCATTTTTATCAAATATTTAAGTAATATATATATATATATATATATATATATATATATATATATATATATATATATATATATATATATTATTTAAGCTTCCACAAGTAATATTATTTAATAAAGACATTATTCGGAACAAAGGGGACATAGTAAGTCCCCGAAACGTTGAATATCATATATTTTCACGTTAATAACACAAGTTGTTCCGAATAATGTCTTTTAATATATATATATATATATATATATATATATATATATATATATATATATATATATATATATATATTATGTGTGTGTGTGTGTGTGCGTGTGCGTGCGCGTGCGCTTACGTGTACGTGTGCGTTTGCGTGTGCGTGTGCGCGTGCGTGTATGCGTGTGCGTGTGCGTATACGTATGCGTGTGCGCGGGCATGTGCGCGCGCGCGTGTGTGTGTCTCTGACAGAATGAAAGAGGTTTATTGTCATCTAACTTTAAGATGAAAATGTGGTATAAAATTTTTTCGAATGTCGCTTCGATTTCGAAATACAGGGTGTTAAAATTTTGAGAAAAGAAATCATATTTTGTCATACCGTTCATATCACTCTAGATACCCCTATACAATTTAATACACCTCTTTCGAGCATCAAAGAGCATTGTTTGGTATAAGAGATGTTTTAAAATGTCTACCAATGGTGTCCGTACGGTATTTGAACTAAATATTATGGAAGGAAAAAATCGTACCCTACTTCGTTTTCTGAAAATACGACGCACCGTTTTCGCGAAAAAAAAATAAAAACTATTTTCATGCTTGGTCAAGTTTCCTAAAATTTCAATTAATGATAACGTCAGTGGCAATGCTTGTAAAACGGTAATCAGAGTTAATTTGATTTCTAAAATGGTACATAATTTTACAAAACTACTCTTTATTAACTAAGTTTGTAAATAATTTTACAAAAACTAGAATTCACAACTTTCATTAACTTAGATCGTAAAAAATATTACAAAGCCCAATTAAATTAATTTGTTCATTAACGAATAAAGAATTTTAGTGTGGTCTCTATTGTTTACAATAATTTAAAAGTGGTATGAAATTCGTATTGGCTCGCAAAGTTTCGCAGGCTTGTTCTACCCTTAGAATCAGTTCTTACCTCGTATCAACTGAAGACTAATAAAAGCGGTTTATTGAATAACCCCACACAAAGAAGTCGACAGGGGTGGGGTCAGGGGAACGTGGTGGCAAGATTCTAGCTCATAATCGTCCAATTCACTGTTCTGGATAATTATTACTTAAGTACTCACGATTTCCAAGCGCATAATGTGCGGGAACCCCGTCAATTTGAATCCCGATTTCGTTTCTAAGATTTAGAGGAATATCTTCTAGATATTTAAATAACTCATTTCGCAGGAAATCATTAAATAATTGTCTATCCAGGCGTGATGGTAAAATATGGGCCCACAAAAAATTCCAAATTACAACACGTGGATTCTCATGGCTCCAGATTCGTAAATTATGGCAATTTACTGAGCCGCGTCGTGTAAATGTAGCTTCGTCAGTCCACAAAATTTCTTTGAAAAAGTTTTCATTTCGGTCTACTTAGCGTAAAAACCAATTACAAACACTAAAATTCCAAAAATAATTTTTACTTTTAGAAAACGCAATTGCGTACCTGTTTTTACTTCAATAACATTCAGTTCAAACAACGTACGGACGCCACTGGTAGACATTGGAAAAAATATTTTATACCAAAAAAATGTTCTCTCATGCTTGAAAGACGTGTATTAAATTTTATATTGATATCTAGAGATATGAAAGGTACGATAAAAAATGATTTATTTTCGTACAACTTTCAACACTCTATATTTCGAAAACGAAGCGACATTCGAAAATATTTTGTACCAGATTTTCATTTTGTCAGAAAGGTTAGGAAAATATATATATATATATATATATATATATATATATATATATATATATATATATATATATATATATATATATATATATATATGGGATTATAAAAGTTATTAATATAATATTTGTTGAATGTAGGGGATAGGATTCAAGTTTAATATTAATTTATAATGCAATCTTATCAATATAATGATAAATATAATTATGTACTTATATATTTGTGCACCGGACTACCTCTTATCTCAAATGGGGATAGGGTTCAGGTTTAGTGGGAAATTATTACTGGTTCGAATATATGTGGATCGCACTTTATAAAAAATATCGTATATGAAAAATGTATCTGAACAAAATTTATACTATAACGCATGCGTTATAACCTTACTGAATACAATTGTCAAAAAATGTCAGATTTGTTAAATAATGACTTGTTGAATTATGATTATAATTATAACTGGATAATTGAAATTTAAAACTTGGAAATAAACTAAATTTTTGTTTATTTTGCAGGTGTTTACACAAGTATTATATAAACATTTACACCTATACATATAACAAATAATAATTGCAGGAAATCAACACAAATAAGAACACAATAGACAGGGTTATGATCAAAAATTAACTCACATGTGCATATTCCAAACTGCAAACAGATGTCTTCATACAGATGGTTCCATATGTAGATGCAGGCACTTTCCAATAATGATCGAAATTCTGGTATACGGTGTTTACTGCTGCCATTCACCCACTAGCTGCAGACTGGTCCTCGGGTTGTTGGTCACTTTTCATCGGTAAATGCTATTACTTCTCAGCTTTACGGTTTCGCTCAACCACAAATTTTTAATCGATGATATTATTTAAATGTATTAATGCTTTTCAATTTTGTCGTTTAAATACTATTTAATGATTGTAAAGACTTTAAGTTAATGTCACTTTATTTTTAGGCTCCGGCTCAAATATAAATTATTTAAAAGATCGCAGCAGAAAATAAAACTCAATTGACGAAAAATGATTACTATTTCATTTTGTCAAAACGTAACCAGTATTCAACTTTAACAAACGAAACTTTAAAACGTTAAACATAAATCGTCACAAGTAAGAAAAATTATTGGTAATGAACTTTACGAATATGAACAGGTATCGGTAACCTAACTTTATTTTTAAACGATTGTCGGTTTAAAAACAATTGCGCTTGATTTTCTCGTCTCTCCGTTTATTATTAAATTTTCCCGATAATTATTTAGGTTATTTAAACTTACTTGATAAATACCAGGAAAACAATCCAGTACGTGACATCTTTAAGTTATTTATTGCGAACTTTTGACCCAAACCAAATCGAGTAGGTTTTTGCTTAACTCTGTAATAATCGAAATACAAGATGTAAACATCTGATTATGTCCGCAGCTAAATGAGTGTCTTTACGTAGTTATAATGAAGACATTTCGCACTAAGGAATAAATCAATACAAAATTATGTTACAACATTACCATTCCTTTACTTTTTTAATTTATCGCCACGAGTTCAAAAGATGAAAATATCTCTTTATTTAAGACAAAAACAAAGGTTTTGGTCTTGAAAACCACAAACAGTTGTGATACAGTTAAGATGTTTGTGGGTTAAATTATTTGCGTTGCTTATAAAATCTCTGAAAAGTAATACTCGTATATGCAACGTTAACATGCCTCTTAGGCATCATATACCTCAAAGATGAGCATTACCAGTAGTAAGCAAAGATACGTTATTAATGGAAGGTAAATAAAAAAGGTAAACAGGAGAGATAAGGAATTTGAATAAGTAAAGAAGGAGGGGAGATTCCAAAGTTCATTTGTACTTTTACTATGTCAAAAGGAGTGGAAAGAAATTAAAATTTATTGATCTTTTTTAGGTCAAAGGGAGAGGAAAGGGGGATGGAATGGCTTGGTCAGTTCTTGGAAATTAAAAATGTTACGAATTTAGGGAAGTTCCAAAGTAGAACATGAGTCACATGGTGTTTCTTGGAAATCTAAAAAGAGGAACCAGTTCCTGAAACAAACCTTCATTTCTCCTCCTCTTGTTTACTTACAAAAAGGTCAATAACCGTGGACCTACTTTTTCTCTCTTTCTCTATGTTACTGCAGTCGTATCACCATAGAGGAAAAAAGTTAATACTGGAACAAGATGAGTGCAACTATAGTAAAACGTCAACTTTAGTTTATTGTAATTACGCTTGGAAATTAAATACTGGTGCCCCTCTTAATATAGGAGTAGCAATCCAAGCCATGTGGAATCTCAGTGTTACGGCACGAAACACTCCAACAGATTCACGAAGCCATCTTTTATTATAGATATAGCAAACCAGTTACTGGTCTGGATAGGGACTATACAATTAAAGACCAGCTCGCACTGCGGAAACAGCAATATCCAGCTGTAGCCTCCCAGTCTGATAGGTTTAATCTTGTCACTAGAAATCATGCATGTAAAACACAGAGAGCGGGAGAAATTTGATGCAACAAGGTTCAATTAATCAAACCTATTGATACATTATAAACTGTTTATTAAATCTCTTCTATTTTTGCTTCATATGTCAATTACTCAAAATAATTTACAAATATTCTTAAATTTTTCTTTATTTTTACAGTATATTTACAATTTTAACTGATCAAGCTTTTACTATTAATGTAGTTTTTAGAGTTAAGATCAATTAGCATTACTTAGGAAATAGCTTGTTATAGGGAACAAGTGCAAATATTATATCAGCCAAGCTTTTGTAAGCTTCTGCAAACATTATTTCGTAGTCATGCTTGATATATGGAAATGTAGACTTTCCATGATGTTGTGCAAAAGCGTTAATTAACTTATCTCCTTCTTTATTACCAGATTGATAACTCATATGAAAGTTATCGGTTTCCATCTTTACATCAACATCAGTTATCATTGCATGTATTTCACTTTCTTTTTGATTTGTCTTCCCTTTTATGGAAATATTCATAGTGCAGCCAACTGTAAAGCAAAAATTAATTAATTATTTTTTTATTTGGAAGAGCTTTCATATAAACTAACACTCGTAGCAATAATTATTGCGTATATTTCCGAAAAATTCAGGAAAATTAATGTTTCCCCCAAGGTTAAAGATATTTCTACCAGCAATTAGGTGATCTCCGATATTAACTAACCCTAATTCCTGATGTTTAATTCATTTCGGCAGTAAAGTAAACTAATTAAGTTGAAATCTGGTTCGAATGGGTATTTTATTGAAAGGAATTGTCATACCAATTTTGGGGTTTTTCACCTCTTGAATAGATTCTTCTTCAAATTAATTATCATCCAATGCATTTACTATTAAATTTATACAAAATTCGGTTTCTGCCTTTCTCTGATTAATATTTTTCGAACCTTAGTCACGATATTTTGAGCTATTTCTATATATATATATATATATATATATATATATATATATATATATATATATATATATATATATATATATATATATATATATATATATATATATATACGGTGTTTCTAAAATGTCTGCCAAAATTTCTAGAACGTATTCTGTGTGTGAAGTTATGCTAATTTTGTCAAATGAACATATGGTCCAATGGAACGTGTTCTTTTGATTTCTCAGGAACTATACATGCAGACAATCTAATATTATCTACATTACCCACACTCTACACGACTTATACACTGATTTTTTTTTTGTGATTGTGGACCTGAACAGGCTAAATAAGGCCTATCGTGCTAAAGCACTCAGGAACACTTAGGAGGATGGATAGAGGGATAATGAATTGCCAATAGATGCCTATGAACAGCTACCTTAAATTTTCTCATATCATAAGTGAGAGGAAAACAGGAACTAGGGAGATCATTCCAGAGTTTAGAAGCCGTGTAGAAAAATGTGGATTGCGCCCGTTTGGTACGACAAGTGGAGATTTGTACTGCATACTGATGATGAACGAACCGAGTGTTTCTCGCAAAGATAGCCGGAGATGGTATCAAAGAATGTAATTCACCAGCACAATAGCCGTTGTAATAACGATAATACAAAGAAAGAACTGAAACCATCCTTATATGCTCAAGGGACTGTATGTGAGAAGTTAAGGACGGGTCATTTATAAGCCTAATCGCTCTCTTTTGAATACGATCAACGATATCGAGAGCGTATTGGGGAGCACTAACCCAAAGGTGAGAATTATATTCCAGATGAGGCCGAATTTGGGCCTTATACAGCAGAAGGAGTTGTCGAGAGGTAAAGTACTGCTTAGATCTGTACAAAAAGCCTATTTTACGAGCAGCTGTTTTGGTAGCTGACAGAAGATGGTCAACCCATAAGAGATTTGAAGATACAGTCATACCCAACAGATTAATAGAGTCTGAAAACTTAAGAACTGATCCATTCATACTTACAACAGGAAATGATCGATCTTTTTTGGCGAACATAAGGCAACACTGAGTTTTGTTAGCATTAAATTTAATTAGATTAATGCTTCCGCATTCGAGAATACGTTGAATGTCTTTGTTGATTGAATTTGCCATTTCAGCTTTAATTTCTTGATTTGACATAGAAGGTGGATTATCACTATGAGTAGAGTTAGATGAACTACAGTGAAGAGTGCTATCGTCAGCAAAGCAATGGTTGGGGTTAGTTGTTGAAGAAATAAGGTCGTTTATGTACAGCAGAAAAAGTGTAGGCGCTATAACGGGCCCTTGTGGTACGCCCGCGTTAATGCTAACTTCTTTTGAAAAAAGCCATCAACTACGACACGTATTCGTCTTTTATGAAGGAAACTAGAAACCCAGTTGAAGAGAGTATCATTTAACCCAAACGAGGTGAGTTTGGCAAGTAAACACTTATGTCAAACTTGGTCAAATGCCTTTGAGATATCTAAAGCGACTACAACTGTTTCACCGGACTGCTCTACTGTATTGTTCCAAACTTGAGTCACATATGAAAGAAGATCGCCTGTTGAACGACTTTGCCTAAACCCATATTGGTGGTCACTAAGGAGTTTGTTAGTTTCAAGGAACGTGAGCAGTTGCTGATTGATGGCTTTTTCCATGATTTTAGACAAAATGGAAGTGATGGCAATTGGTCTGTAATTTGAGGATCGGTCTTATCACCTTTTTGGGAATAGGTTGAACATTTGCTAACTTCCATGATGAAGGAATTCCCCAGAAGATATAGAGATCGTATAGAGCTTAGATAGGACTGGTACTAGTTCGGGGAACATTTCTTTAAGACAATAGCTGGGATACCGTCTGGGCCAGTCGCCTTATTGAGATCAAGCCTACTGATGATCGATTCCAAGAGCTTGTACCGAAAATGAATTGGTTTCATAACGTATGAAGAAGAGTTGACTAGGGGCACATCTTTTCCAGAATCATTGAGACACGAGTTTGATGCAAACAAATCCACAAAAACGTTGGCTTTGTCTACAGAATCAGCAACTACCGATCCGTCAATAGATTTCAGGGGGGGAAATGAAGATGTTCGAAAGTTTTTACTAATGGCTTTTCCTAAAGACCAAAATTTACGACTGCCTAAAGGAGCTAGTTCATTGTATTTTCGTTGTTCGAACAACTTATTAGTTTTAGTGATGACACTTTTGCAGATATTTCTAGCACCAACGTATTCTACATGACTGTCAACCGATTTATTAGATTTCCATTTCATGTAACATTTATTTTTTAAAGATATTGCATCAGAACAAGCCTTATTGAACCAGGGTTGGGAACGTGAATGACCTACACGGTACTGTTTTTCTGAATGTATAACTCCATTCCCATGAGGATGACTTCAGATACTGAAAGAGCGATGTCCGAAGAAGAGGACGACTTAAAACAATATTCACGCCATGGAAAGGTTGCAAAGAAATCCCGTAAATCACTCCATCTAGCTGACTTAAAACACCACAAGGTTCTATCGGTTTTGCGAACAACAGTGGAATTAGGTACAGTAGAAATGATTTTTATTAGACAATGGTCGGAAAGACCTAAAGGCGAAAGAACGGAAGTTTTATAAACAAGAGGGTTTGATGTAAGAAAGAGATCTAGAAGATGTGGAGTATGGTTAGGGTTATCAGGGATTCTTGTGGGTTCAGAAATCATTTGTGTGAGATCACATGAAATAGCAAATGTTTCTGCACTATGACCAGCGGGATTTGTAGTAGATGAAAATTGAATCCAATTAGAGTTATGAACATTGAAATCGCCTACAAATGAGATATCGCAAGATGGAAACTGAGACAGGAGATAGTCAACTTTCATACTAAGGTAATCGAAGAAGTCTTGAAAGTTGCTGTCATTAGGAGACCTATAAATGGAACAGTAGAATTTCACAAAATTAGGACCAGAATGTTTAAACCAAATCACGTCAAAATTTTTATTTTCTAAGGAAGAAACCCTCTTGCAAGCAATTCTGTCCTTGATGTACGATATACGCCTCCTTATATCGAAAGTTAGAGTGAAGATGGTATTGAGGAAATTGCAAGTCGGGTGATTCGGAGCTTTCAAGGAGACTTGTGTTTCAATAGAAACAATATATCAGGTTGTAAATTGTTCAAGATGTTGGTGAATAGCATTAAGATTAGACCTGATACCGCGGATGTTGCAGTAGTGAATCAGAAAGTTGATACTTTCGATGACCGAGGTCGCTTGGGCCCTGCCCTCCCGGACTATCCGAATGTGGCAGGATTTTACGTCCGGAATTTATTACCCTAGAAACCACCATCTTATTTTTTAATTTGGGACTTTTAATCCGATAGGAAGACAGTGAGGGCGAGAAGGAAGAATAAGGATGAGAATAGATTAAGGATGATGGAAAAGGTAACCGGCAGCCCTTAACGAGCTCAGAAAATCGGAGACCCAATATTAAGGAGCCCATAGTAAGGGTGGTGGTACCTCCCCGGCTGGCATGGAGTATACATGCCTACCACCTATTGCGATACTCAATTATTCGGTACAATGGCGGAAATACGGCCTGGTCGAAAGGGTTTTCAGTTTGAATTTCTACGGCAATGGATGTACTCGAATTGTATTTGTATCCCCGTATTTGCCAACTCAATATACACGAATAAGGTTACTTGAGATTTTGATATTTGATGGCTCCTTTCGTCGATAAACCAGAAAATTTTATTTCTTGTACTTCATAGCGTACTCCACTGGTTCACTATTTCTATCTGAAAATCAGTGAAGATAAAGAAAACATCAAGCCAAAGAAAAATTCCAAATAGGATTTTTCTTTAAATCGCTTCTTTGTTTAAATACATATTATTATAAGTATTTGACTATCACACCTCATTTTACGTTTTATTTTTAAGTACAACACTCTGTATCTCTGAAACGAAGCAATTTAAGGAAAAATCCTATTTGGAATTTTTCTTTGCTTTGATGCTTTCCTGATTTTGATGGATTTTCAGATCGAAATAGTTGAACCATGCGGCTTATGATGGTATGAAATCACAATTTTCTTGTTTATCTAGGAAACGAGCCGTCAAATTCACAAAACCACAAAGGCGTATTCGTGTATTGAGTTGAAATACTAAATGCGAAACAAAATTCAGTACATACAGTGGCGAAATTTCAACCTGTAAATACCCTTTCGACATGGTCCATTTCGCCAATTAATCGAATAATTAAGTATACCGAGATCAGTGTATGACTTGTAAATTGTGACGTAATGTACTATGTCAGATTCTCTGTGTGTATAATTCTCCGAGAAATCAAAAGAAAACGTTCTTTTTCGAACGCCTTTGGACTATATGTTATTTGAAAAATTGCTTAATTTCGACACACAGAATATCCAGAAATATTTTGAACATGGATATACTGATATATATATAATGTAGTATTTATATATATATAATATATCATATAAGTATAGATCTATATATATAATATCTGATATATACGTTCTAAGAAAAAATTGAAATTTGTCCAAAGAAATTATACTGTTTTGAGTGAATTTGGCATATGTTAGTAAAGTCGGTTTGGCGCTGGCGCCATATTGAATCATTTAATGGAAATAGGGTTTTGCAGTGTATATGAAATGAAAGCTCCTTTAAGGAATATAACTAATCCCCAAGTTTCTACATTTTAGATATTCCAAACAGGGCGAGATTAAATTTAAACGACCAGTAAAAAGTAATAAAAAGACACAGTCCTTTATCTATTACTTTGCGTTGTAATTTTCGAAAATTAAATTGTCAATCCAGTCACCTGGTGTTAAACAAAAGACTTGTAAACAAATTGTATAGACGTCAGTTAGATGTTGTTAGTGACAGAAATATATGTGATTTTATATTGCTTTTGGCAAATCAGAAAAGTGAAAATGGTTAATTTTCGGCCTATGCAAGAAAAAGTAGAGTATTCTCATTTACGGTGGAATGTCGAAATTATCATGATCAGAGTATTTAATGAAGGTTTCTAATCACCCTGATCTGTAGGAGGATCTGTGAGGAACTGGCCTCGTATATAATGAACAAACCTCCTGGTCATGTTCGCATTCCTAAGACACAAAAGTTGACATAATTGCCGAAATGGTTGTAAATCCCACAAATCTACGCGAATTCAGCGACTATGAAAAGGGTATTCAGAAATAAATTCACTATAACTTTCCATGACCGAGATGTCCTGATAGAAAGTCAATTTTGCGATAATGATCTTTGCAATATTGTTTTATAATTACTTTCTTGATAGGAAAGTTCATAGAAGAAGTTCATTATTGGTGATCAATCGTTGTATCGAAAACTAATCCTGCCAAAAATATACGTTTGTGCGGAATATTGGAAAAACACTGACCCTTTATGACGAAAACTATCGATGATTTTTAATATGTGGAAACTACGATCGCTATGATTCTATAAGAAATAACTCATGAATTTGATATGGAGATAACAAGATGGTGCTCTGCCATATTAGACCAGTAAAATATCTAATCAGTGTACCACGTCATTGGATAGGACTTTAAGTCAATCGATGCCATTTGATCTCCACTTACACATAACTATTAATTTGTATGAGTTTATTCTATAAACAAAAGTGTATTCCACAATTAATTAGCAATTACGTAAAGAATTACAATAGTTCAAAGTACTGAATTGATACTGATCCTAATGTGGACGAAATTCAATGCAGACTATATACATTGAGTAACTAATCATTTGAACTATAAATTAAATAGAATCATAGTCCAAAATGTTATATATTACTTAATACAGTATTCATAATACCTACATCTTTAGAACTATTTGAAATTGTTCCTGATGTGATGGACATGAAATTGTGACTGTCTTGTAACACTAGTTGCTAGTGTTGTAGTGCGTTGCTAATTTTTGTCGAATCGCCTATAAATTATAATAATAATAAAATGATTACTTTTTATGGTTTAAAATACAAGACAACATGTGATCAACTTTAGAAATTTTCGCCATTTTGCGCAAATAAAACTGACTTGGAATAATTAGTATTCTTAAAGGTTTTAGTGTTACCAAACCCTATTTCTAGAATTCGAATTGGCGCTGTATATCGACATAAATGACAAATTCAAATAATTATTGATAAGTTTGCAATTTTAAATGTTTTTTTAAACTCAGAATATCATGTAGCGGTGATTCGACGATTATTATATGATATATATTAAATATTTAAACTATATATAATATTTAATGATATATGTATATTTAAATTGTTGATGTATGAAAATTAGTTTTTATTAGAGTATGGTGGTTTGGTTGAATTATGTGAAATTTGAAATGAATTTTTATGGAAGAAATACTAGACTAATACAATTGTCAAGTTTAAGAATGTTAGATACTAAATAGGTTAGGAAGTTTAATGCGAACAACATAAGTATACATTTGACAGATGATGCTTTATGTATTTAGAATGAATATCTTGTTACAGTCATGTATTGCGATATTTGAACAATAATTGAATGTTTCATATTTTTAGATGATGTATGTATTTTAACATGTATTATGATTAGCTATAGAGATGAGAACATGTTCAATTATGCCTTGAGCATTAAATTAACTTTCTTAATGACTAGTATACAACGTTTGATCAACGTGTTTTAAGAGCCATCTTAATCTTAATGGTATAGGAATTTAAATACAGGAAAAAGTTGCTTTGCCAAAAATGTCTCTTGATTCTAGAATTACGATATATCATCACTTTTATTTTTCGATATTTAAAAATTAAATTTATGATTTTAACATTAGATCAATATACTTTGTATCAAAAATTAGAAACATCATTAATAAGCTCATTAATTGTTTGGCAATTTGAAATACTGAACTTTCTTTTTAATACATCTATCAAATTTATTTTAGAAATAACAAACGAAAATTGATTTGCCAAATTAATTCTTCTGATTCAAATCTACAAATATCAATTAGTATATTTTCGGTATTACAAGACATAAATTATGTTTTCAAATTCAATGTAACTGTATCATATTTATATAAAACTATCCATTCTTAATAAATACAATATTCAAAAGAATCACTCATTAGTGTTCATCTCTTATCTTGGAGAAATTTTTAAATGGAAAGGTTCAGGGTACGCATGAATGTTCTTGTTCAAGTTGGAAGTGTCATCGAATTTGCTAACTTGATACTGAAGTATAAAAGATACTTCAAGGTGGTTAAGAGATGATTGATTGATTGGGTCAAACTACATGTAGTGAATCATAAAAATTGAATTACATACCGGTCGATTTAACGTTTATTTTAATGTTACTACGAACTGTAACAAATTGTTTGTGGTAAATCGAATTACATAAATATGTAGTGTATTAATTCGTTAAATATAATGTGCACAGTTAATTGACGTCGAAATTGTTTTAAACAATTTGATTAAGAAATTTCAATTTTTATGAAATAGTGTCTGAGACGGTTTTAGTAACATGAAAAGTGACTGTAAAATAATCTTAAGCACGTTATACAGTGAGTATTATATAAGAGGTTTATTATACCCTGATTAAGAGAAAATGGGGAGATTAAGAAATATTTATCTTTAATAGAATGTGTGCCAATGTCTGTCTAACGACCTAAAGTATAATGCACCAAACTGTACAGTTAATTAAAGTGCTCTAAAACCTCTTATTTATTTTATTAAGGCAATCCCATAGACCACTTGAAGTGTTAACTACTGTTTGCTGTAGATTAGGCGCGAACCTTTTAACTTGTGCCTATTGTAAAATAAAGTACACTTGTATTTTAACCTAACACACCTGAAAGTCTCATTGTTAAAAGAATATACAAATAATTAAGATGAATGGTTGTGAGGAAATGTGAATAATATTTACATCACTAAGGTATATTAAATTTCATAGGAAATTAACGTTAATTGTAAGCTTTGGGGTCGAAGTAACCACTTTTTTTTATAATCCAACGCTTTATGAAAATAATAAACAGTTTTTTTTATTCTTTGGAAAACATATAATTTTCGCTATTTAACTTCGAAGATTCTCTCCGGGCTATTGTCACAACATACCATGATAACTGTTTACATTTTTGTTGGAAAAAGTTTGTGTGTTAAAGTTATACTTTTTTTAGGGTTTGGGAAATATTTCGTGGTTCCGTGGACAACGGACATGTAAAGGCTTCGCAGTTAAGTTATGCTATAGCTACAATACGTTTTAAGAGAAATCACAATGTAATTTTTATTGGGCTTAGTTTATACATATAATTACGTTACTCCTACCTAATATTGTTTGTTAAAGGTGACACTTATACATGAAATATTATTAAAATAAATGGATAGACGTTTTAATTTTTAGTATATAAATGATTTGAACCTTTTTAATTATAGATAATGTAATATATAAAGAAAGGAAGATTAAAAAATGTAACAAAATTTAGGCGCTCTGTTTCAACGTACAACATACAAAAATACACCATTAAAAATCCCTAAAGGGTAAGTAGTTTAAATATATGTAATTTTTAATTAATAATAAAATTATTATTTTTGAATGTCTCACCTTAACAGTTGTCATTCACAATTTTAAATTTTGACAACTTATTTTTATGGAAGCATTCAACTATTGAATGAATGAACCGTCTCCACCACTGAAGTGTACTTATATCGGAACGCGCGCTCCCGCACCAGCTCGATCCGAGAGAGAGGGATGCAATGGATGTTTCTATCCTACTCTCGAGCATACGCGCATGCGTAGAGAAGTCGCAACGTTTGAAAAGGATTTGATATGTTTTGAAGACTTAATGATGGATTTTTCAATGATAATTTGTTAGTAACATGGGCATTTACAAACATCCACTGAAATTCATTTTACCTACTGTTATACTCTGTCATTTTACAAAAATAATGAACGATAAAAATAATTTCAGGGTGTAATCTATGGTATGCGTTAAACTTCGGATTTAACCATAAAACATGTAAAGTACATTTTAGAAATCAAACGTAGCTACAAGTGTTCGCATAATACATTCTACATTATCGGTATGTATAAAAATCGTAATCAATTTGTAAAGATGTATAAAAAATATAATCGTAAAAACCAAACGTGATGACAACAATTATGTAAGTCGGTGTATAAATACAACAAACAATAAGCAGTATAGTTAAAATCAATAATTAATAAGTAAATGACAATTGCTCACTCGCTTACGAAAAGGACAGGAGTAACCCTTGCATGTTATCTCTCTCGTCTCGTGGCTTTTCTATGGCATAGACCGCCAATGCGCGTTCCAGTGTAAGTACAGTTCAGTGGTCTCCACTGAACCGTACTTACAGTTCAGTGGCCGTCTCTTTAATATGCAATATATATAAGTAATATTTATGAATGTACCAACTTAAACACTTCAATACGCAATAACATTATTAACCTTAGTGTTTGACTTTAATCATTGTCATTCAAAATTTTAAAGGTTGCCAATTTACATTTTTGGAAGAATTCAACTATTGTAATATTAAATGTCCTTTTGACATGCAATTTTATGAAATTACTAACTTATAGGTTTTCATACTAAATAAAATTATTAACCTTAATGTTTGACTTTAAAAATTGTCATTTAGAATTTTAAATGCTTCCAACGTTCTTTAGAAGCATTTAACTATTGTAAAGTGAACTGGAATTTTCACATGCAATGTAAAAAGTAATATTTACAAAAGTACCTAAATATTGTAACAAGTAATAACATTATTAACGTCAATGTTTGACTTTAACAATTGTTAATCAGAGTTTTAAATGTTGCCAACTTACATTTATGGAAGCATTCAGTTATTGTAAGAATGTGTCATTTTGACATTTAATGCTACTGAAATAGTAGCCATGAAAGTAGCAATATAATCGTCAGTTATACCCCAAGACCTATGAATTTTGGCTGTTTAATCTACACCAGCTTTTTTTTTATTTGTTTAGAAAATATTTAAGACTTAATAATTCAAATTATCTTTGTTAATTATTAAGTGGAGAATGTGTGCTAAAAAACAAATTAAAAACAAACTGTATTTCTGAACAAAACATTCACAGGTCGAGGGGTATATGTTAAGATTATTTACTAAATCAGTTTTTTAATTTTATAACGAGTTATGTTTTTATGTTATAATTTTACACAAGTATTATGTTTACTACCAATATTTTTATTTCATTTTATTACAGACTGTCAAAAAGGTAAACAAAAAGTTAGTCGCTGACTAAAGTCGCACTAGGAAATATTCAGTGTAAAAACGCTCTGATTGGTCCAATTGAGCAAAGTAGCATGCTATCATTGGTTGTTTGTTAGATGTAGTAAATAATCAATATAATATAATCTATTTTTGAATTTGCCCCCTAGATTTGGGGCATTTATTATTACACCAAAAGTATGCTGGTATTAGACGGTTCTCACTAACCTCATACAGACTATATGTCAAAATTAATTTAACAGTTGTCACATTTAATTGAAATGAATAGTAACCACCTTAAAATAAGGACGATAGGGACGTACCAATAGTTTATAGGTGCGAAAATTGGAAACACAGACGGAAGGGGGGAACGCGAGGATTTATGCAACCAGTGAAACGCGCTGACCAAAATATTAAATTACCATATGATCTAATGTGATTTAATATCGCATCGATTCTTTCAATTTT
Organism: Vesta saturnalis; assembly: GCA_036346205.1. NCBI lineage: Eukaryota > Metazoa > Arthropoda > Insecta > Coleoptera > Lampyridae > Vesta > Vesta saturnalis. The sequence continues at coordinate 26,566 of JARFJB010000466.1, forward strand.
CTGCAATAACTGATAAGATAGAGTTAACGCATTTTACAAGAATAGTTTCTTTACTTGTAGAGTTAGGTCTCGCATATTTTTCGAAATAATTGAAAAAAAAAATAAATTCATCAAAAATGTTTATAATGTTATTATATAAAATCAAAATCATAATTTTTAGTAACATTTTATGAATATATAAATATATATCGTAAATACATAATTTTGCAACAATTTTAGTTAGAAAAACACATTTTACGTCCGCACATAGATAGATATTTAGTGACCCGAAAATATAACAAATTTATTATAAAGCATCCGGTTTGAATATGAACATTGAATATTCATTTTACACACATAATGAATTAATGTTTTAATATAAATTGTATTCGATAAATGAGTAGAAGTATATTACAATGCTATGCGACACACTTAATGATTTTAGTACGACAGGTAATAAATACTTTTGGGGGACATACAATTAAATGGTGTGAAAATTTATTTTCGTAAATTTAGAGAAGAGCGTAATGACTTTGAAATGACTTTGAAGTAATGGATTTTACTTAATGTACACATTAATTATTAATACAACTAATGTGAATTAGAAGTAATGGAAATACATCAACCAAATTTTTTTTGAAATAGTACTTAATACCGAGTAAAATATTCAATTTAATTTCTTTTAATTCTATGCTGAAATATTACATTAAATTAATTGTTTAGTGCTAAGTCGAAGCTAACCGGTATTTATTATAAATAATTAGATAAAAAGAAACCAATACTGTTTTTTTCCCGCTTCCTTGCTTCGTTGACCTAAACTTTTTTGTGCAGATCGATTAGCACAACCTACAACACAACATGTAACCATTTTCAATCGCTTCCAATCACTTTTTATGCACTAAGTTAAAAAATGCGTTTATAAATACATACGCGCTCTTTGCTAATTTCAAACGTAATAATCACAACACGTAACACAAGTTGCCTGTCCATCAATTTTCCCTTAGTTTCCAGTTAAAGTTGCTTATGTTACCTCTCGTCTTACTCTATGGTAACCACAGATCATTGCATAATAATACTTAAAAAAAGGCAACATATCAACCATGTGAAAATAAATTAATCAAATTTGACGTTAGTGAAAAATATTATACTAACTTTGTAAAACTAACTCCCAAATCTAGGAAGCAAATAAAAAAAATATGCATTATATGTAACGTTATTAACTAATGCTCATTCAAAGTTTGAAATGACGCCAAATTATACTTTTGTAAGTATTCAACTGTTGTAAAATGAACTATCATCTTGACATGAAATGTCATCATAGTACAATTTTACCAACTTAGGCAATATGACGCCTTGTAATGTATTGGTGTTTCTGTCGTAATTCTTGTTTGTGTATTTGTTGTTGCGGGATGACACTCCCTACAACATCAGTCCGTAAAGGTAAAGTGCATATTACTGACATACCTCAGTGCTACGGTCACGTTTTTCACTCATCAATCCAAATGGGCACTCGACACAACTCAACAAAATCAAAATCAGGAAAAGCATATCACTAAGACGCCACCTGTTAAATAAGTTGATAGCGGAAAAACATCATGAACTAGATCTTAAAATAATGGCGCAACAGGAAACCAGAATGTTCACTCGAAGACAAAACACCCACCTTCAGTTAAAATTCTACATCAAATATACCTACGCGAAGTTCACTTACACTTGAGTAAAATTTTAAGCTTCTTTAAGATGCGCAAAAATTGGGAAAACTAATACTCAAAAAATTCACTATTTATCTACGGTGGAAGCTTCCACTTCAAATTACCTGCTCAATTAACAAAAAAAAAAAACGATAACTGGTCTCAATAATATTTAAAAGCCCCTATAATTTAATTAACGTCACTTACAAATCGTAAAACAAATAATCAAAGCTTACTTTACATTTCTGAACGGTAATGGTACCTTTAAAATTTGTCGAAATAAACTAAACGTGTTTTTAATTTTGAGAAAGTAAAATAAATGTCCAAAAAATTACACTACAAATATCAAAAGAACAGCATAAAAAAATATATACAAAAAGAGACGGCGGGGCGTAAACAAAAGTAATTCGTCAAAAACACAAGAACACCTAAAAAATAAAGCTGCGTCACATATTATATAGCAGTTGTGAATGTCAAGGAGAAGTAATATCAATTACTTCCTACGTAAGCAACACCGATACTCATACGCAAATAATAATAATAAAAACAAGTACAATCTACATGTGCGAAATTTCGATTTACCAAAATTCAATCAAATCTAACTGGCTTTATTACTACAAGAAAAGCTTTCTGAAAATCAAAACGTTAAAGCCGCAATGACATCGGAATTTCTACTATCATATTGAGTAAAACTTTTAAATTACATTAAACATTATTATAAACGACCATATTAATATTCAAATCAAGTCTAACCCATAGAAAACAACGTTACCGAGCGCCCTTTCGCCAGTTCCGCAATTTCCATTGTTCTGGCCCCAATTCCCTCCCTATCAGCTCACACCTTTTTATTGCAAAACGTCGCAAGCACAAATTTCCAAAATCCTAAGTGGCCACACACTTTTACATAAATTCAAACCTCAAACACATAATAATCTGGCACTTTTCACTTCTACGAAATAATATCACGTGAATTTCTTTTTTTTCTTAAAAATAACGGTAATAATGTCTATATAATCTCAATAATTCCACATAAGTGACAATTTAGATCCAATAGATATGTAAATGTATATAAATTCGAGAAAAGTTTCGTACACAAGTTCTTAAAACAGGCTGCACATCGGCGCCGACGTCAGTTGAACATAGATTCAAAAAACGGTTTTTTGCGATCAGTACAAGGCTAAATTGGAAATCTTCGACTATAAAAGCGAACTACTGTATAGCACCGATACAATCCTAACAAAACCACGGAGCACATCTCCACATAATCATGAGGACAAGGCTCCAAAGGCCCTACAATCAGAATAATTCGTAACTACATCTTAAGTGTTCTATACCTCGACTCTTAAGATCTCTCATGATCCATACTTCAACTGCTCTAAAAAGAAGCAATCATCTACCCCCTCTTCTAAAGGTACTTAGATTCGGTAAATATCAAATCATCATTTCACTTGGAAATTCAACCACAAAAAGATAAGAACAAGAATCCGTTAATTCAGAAAATTTACAAAACATGGTAACACTACCAACGACTGTAGATTGAGTCAAATAAGTTCTCAACAAATTTACTGAAGCTACACAAGTCAGCCGCTCACCATTCTATATGATCGATTTTATGCAAACCACTCACTTGATATAAACTAAGAATCCTAAATGATAATTATACCAGAACGTCACAGGATGTGAATATGGGTGTGATTAAATTAAGCAAAGTAAGCGGTGTACGTATTTATACATTTGTACAAAATAGTTTAAATCTCTGCATAATTTATTCTTTCGTCTAGCAATCGTAAAATAAAAAAATTCATCAATGTACTGCATTTATTTCTATACTACAAGCAAAGAAATATATCACTCAATTTTTCTCACGATTTTCACACAATGTGACATTGTATGTCTGTAGTGATTATTTTGAGTTGCGTTGGTCAACTTTTAAGTACACCAACAACAATTCTGACAGTCACAAACCTGATAAAATGTGGCATGTGGTTTTCGCTTCTCCACGCGTATGAACTGGTAAAAAATTAGAAAATCGAGAATATGTCCCAAACTGTTACAGATTGACCGACCAAACCTTAACAAAACCGAAAGTAAATTAACATATCCTTCCATTTAGAAAAATCACGTCTGACAAATTGATATAAAAGTTTTAACTTCAATATTTTTCAGACTTAATCGAACGGCGAAAACTTCAATTTTTTAAGTTTGAAAATTGGCGTAATATATTTTCTAACTTTGAAAGTGCAATTTCTTTCTAAAACTTAAAATAATTCAAAGCGGTACGACATAGGCGAAATGTTTCGTCCGTTATCAAGATGGCTTTAAATTTAAAATGCAATAATATGTAAGGTATTGTTTTAAAATAATGAAGTGTATATTTCCGGTATAACAGGAAACCACGGTTTGAAAATAATCTTAAAATACCATGAACTTAGTTCGGCTCAATTTTTATATAAAAACTTTTCTTTGAAATTTCTAGGAGAGCAGTACGAGACTTTGCATCTTAGACTGGGCCTCTGTCTAAAGGGTGCTTTAAAAAAAGTAGCCCTGTTGCTGAGATAGGTAGAATACTGACGAATAAATTGAGTTTCCTTGGTAAAAAATTTTTGAAACGGCTTCCGTATTCTTCATACAGGGTTTTACAACAAATTTTATTTTGTACCCATTTTTTACGATTATGTCGAAACTACTGGCAACATTGTAATGAAATTTAATATGTTTTGGAAGCTGACACATCCCATGACTGTGTTCTTGTATCTGGCTCTCATAGAGAGCTCTACTTACACGGTTCGTAATGAGAAGTTTTAAACGTAACTTTTTTGAGGTTAGATTTTCTAGTCCAAACGTTAAATGAACTTAACATCATTCAATTTTACACCAAAAAGGAATATTTCATTTGTAAATAGTGAAGTAATAACTAATGCTGGTGTAAAGTAAGTATTCTTATTAAAAACCAAAAACAATAACAATATTCTAAGGCTAAAGTTATTAATTGAACAAAGAATCACAATAAGAAAATTAAAATAAATTTGACTAAAAACATGAAATATTCAATCAGCTAGAGTAAGTGTTCGAAATGATTCGAGAATACACAATTGTACCCTTTTTTATAAAGAATGCATTAATCTTCTAAGCGGTTGAGGATCAGCTGAAGTCATTAAAGTGATGTTCAACTCTGGCTTGCAACTCTTGACGTGAATTTACTTCTGTAGCATAGACTTTCTCCTTAAGATAAGACCAAACTGTGTAGTCCAAAGGATCGAAATCGCGTGACCGTGGAGTCCAGTGAATCGGAGTTTCTGCACCTCTACCAATCCATCGATTCGAATCATGGTTTCTCAACCAATTACTACACCTTATATCAAAGCGCGGGGAACTGCATCATGCATAAAAATAGAGATGGTCGCTTGTTTAGTGTTAAATCTTCTAATATCTCGAATAAATAAGTTTCTGAAAAGTCGAGTTAGACATTACCATTTAAATATCCAGGTAGAATGTGATAACCAATTAATTTGTTACCTAAAGTTGCTGCCCAAACATTAACTTTAAACAAGTGTTGGTAATGTGATACCCTTTTAACATATGGATTCTCATCACAACAGTAGTGTGCATTATGAGAGTTAAATATTCCTTGTCGCGTAAAGGTGGCCACGTTGGTAAAATGGATACATTTTAAAAAATTAGGATTGAGGGCTGTCATTTTTGTAACGTTTCACAAAAATCCACTCTAACCGGTAGATCATCTGGCAAGAGTTCTTGGACTTGTCTGTAGTGATAAGGATGTATCCTCCAAGTACTTACAGAATACATATTTGTAGGTCATGCTATACTCATACTCTTTACGCTAACCGCTAGATCTTGATCAACTAAATCTACAATGACATTCTCTTTCTGAATGGTTCTTGTGGTTCAAGGGCTACCAGAATAAATTTTTTTTGGTCTCACATTCCCAGTTTCTCGATAATGTCGTTCCACAGCTCTAAAGTTTTTTTCTTCTTTTTGTCTGTATTATAAGTGTTTTTGTAATGTAGTTTCATATTAGTTGAGTTGATCGGCGTATTTCCATCGGGAGTACTTCTGATAAGGACTGTTTTCGCACTTGAGTCGAATTCATATGTTATGATTTTTTCTCAAGCACTTGATTACTCTCAGATTCGAACTTGGTACCTTTCACTTACTAGTCTGACACTGAGCCACTGAGTAAACCAATATATATTTTTTAGAACTTTCTTAGTATTCTCCTGAGCGTTCTGGTCGATTTGAAGCAATGCGTATTTTATATATGCTGGCTATCCTTCGTATTTTGTCTGAGGTGTCTTGTATATATGGTATTATCGTATATTTAGGTTATTCTTTTTCGGTTCCCCTTTTCCTGTTTGGGTTAGGTGTTAGATCAGGATAGCCATTTTCTTTTAGTGTTTTAGAGATATTTTCTTTTTCTTTGTTTAGGTCCTCTTGCTATGAGCATATTGTTTTCACTCTATTGTACAAGCATTTTGCCGCGCCTAACTTCTCGTTTTTGGTGGGGATAGGAGTTGTAGTGTAGTTACCTCCCCATGTGAGTAGGTTTCGTGTACACGTCGTGAAGGTGATGTCACTCCTGTGTACAAGTACATCCAGGATTGGCAGTTTTTGTGTCGACTCCAATTCCAATGTGAATTTTATGGAGGGTGCGCGGCTATTCAGGCGATCCAGGAATTCGTCCACGTGTCTATGCCACATCCTTGGTTTCTCCGGAAATTCGGATATCGCTTGGCCTTCAAGTCTTATATATATATATATATATATATATATATATATATATATATATATATATATTATATATATACTATGGGTGATAGTGAACCTATCGCCATCACAAACTCTTGTTGGTAGAATTTGTCTTCTACCTGGAAATATGTAGTTCTAATGCATATTGTCAGAAGTTCCATTATTGTTTTTACCGAGAGTTGAGTGCATTCGTCTAACGTTTCATCATTTTGCAGCTTGTCCTTATGATGTTTAGTGCTTTATCGGTGGGCACATTTGTGAATAGGCTCACAATGTCGAAGCTTGCCGGTTCGTGCTTTGTTTTGAAGCTTCTGATGGTTTCCACAAAGTGCTGCGTATTCTTGACTAGTTATACAACAGACCTCTGCTTCTGTTTCCGCAACTTTTATAACGGAAATATGACCGACAGTTTATAACAGTTGAGAGACGATAGAGGCTTTTGTCACTTGTCGCAAGGCGTTTATTTAGCGGAGCTGGTCTTATATACGAAGAACACCGGAACAGATTGTTTGGTGCAAAAGCGGCCAAACTACTTTTCATAAAAGATAACTTACCGCTACTTAATTTTGAATATTAATTTAATAAAAAATTATATTTGTAAAAAAAGGATTTTTTCATAGTAATTACAGTTCCGCTTTTACTTCTGCATCAGCTTCCGTTTCCGCTAAAATTTACTTTTGACATCTGTTTCGTTTCTGCTTCCGCTACGACACTTCTTGCATCACTATTCTTAACCATAGACTCGTTGTTTTTATTTGGTAGATGGAAACTTTACTGCATAACGCGTACCGCTGCCCTAGCGTTTCTTAAACACTCGGCTAAGGTTAATAACGTGTCGTATTCAACATCTGAATACATTTTGATTATTCATTAACGTATTTATCAACAATTTTAAATGTGAATTGACATAACCGTCTTAATTATCTGTAAATGTCAGTTTTTCATGGTTAACTGATGAAAATTTGAACACTTACTATAACTTTTAATTTTCTTCTTGTGATTCTTTGTTTAATTAATAAGTTTAGCCTTAGAATAATGTTATTGTTTTTGGTTTTTAATCATAATACTTACATTATACCAGCATCAAAGGAAAAGGAAAAGGCCACGTATTTCATCCCCTCTCCAAAGTGGGGGTATACATACATTACGTATATACGCATGGTGGGATTAAGGATGGGTGTGGTCAGGATAAAATAGGACGGAACCGGTTCTGAGGGGGAAATACAATCCCAGTATTCGCCTAAGTAGCCGCACATGGTGTGCATATGCGCAGTGACCATGTCGCTACATATGTATGAGTAAAACCTCATACAAGGTAGACGGTAACGGGAATCAAACTCATTACCTCCCGAATGCTAAGCAGGTACGTGTCACCACTACGCTACTAGCTCGGTTACCAGCATCAATTATTACTTCATCATTTTCAAATATTCGAGTTTTACCAATCGTACCTTTTTGGTGTAAAATTAAATGAAGTTTTTAAGTTCACTTAAAATTTGAATTAGAAAGTCTAACCTCAAAAAGGTTATTATTATTAATTTTATGAAATACTTAAATAAAAATTTACCTCGAGTAGGATTTGAACCTAAATCCTACTGGAGGTAAACTTTTTATTTGTGTATTTAATAAAATTAATAATAATTTTTAATTACATATTTACCTTTTAACTTATTCGTTCATAAAGAAAACTTATAATAATCAAGAAGGATATGTGTACTGCTAGTTTCGAACCGTGTAACTAGCGCCCTCTATCAGAGCCAGATAAAAACAAATTCATGGGATGTGTCAGCTTCCAAAACATATTCATATACAATTTCATTACAATGTTGCCAGTAGTTTCGACATAATTGTAGAAAATGTATATTGCATATAAGCATTTTTTTTAAACCCGGTATGTTGAATTCGAATGCCGTTTCGAACATTTTTTAATAAGCAAACCCCACTTGTTTTTTAGTATTCAACCTATACTAGCCACAGGGCCACCGTTTTTTGAAACACCTTGTATGATTATATTTTCTGTTTAACAAAACTGGAACGTCTCACTCACCATAATCATATACAATTTTTCCTTCGCCACTAACATCAACTCCAGCAAAGGTAGAATCGATGAGAGAATAATCAGATACAAATTTTATAGAAGGATTGTATGTTTTAATAACCAGAGATAAATCATCGTCGTTTATGATCGCACTAAAACAGAACATTGAATTCACTCTGACATTATTTAAAATAGGTTTCTCTCTTTACCTAACTTCCTGTATTTGTACATTATCTGCATGATTAAAAATTTCAATATTGCTGTATGTTTTCTTAAAGTGAAAAGGTGGTACTGGATTTACACTTAATATAGGTATTTTTAAAGGTTCCATTGATGGAAAGTTGTATTCAGGCAAACCTTAATAAAAACAATTTAGTAACGTATTTCAAAACCAATTATTACGTACCATTTCCAATGACGGTTAACGCATTTTGAATGGAGGATTTCAGACATTTGTTTAAGTTTGGATCGGTTCTTCCACATACCTTAAGTTTATCTGAAACTCATAATACTCTTGTTATCAAATTTAAATAAAATTGTGCACCCACCTAATATATCAGCATAGGTTAATGAAACAACTGTTAAGACAATTAAAATGTTTGCAGCAAAAGACATGATTAACTGGATGGTACTTATGTAGAAGCTGTACAAGAATAACTAAGTATATACTGTAATTACGGTTTTAAGCTGCCTATATTCTCATAGTGAGAGATTAAATTTATTTAAATAAATACCAAGGTAGTTTGTAACTTCTCTGTCACTTATCGTTATTGTAATTCTATTAGTTGAGGTCATGAAAAAATACGTAATAAATAAGTAATTAAATTAGCTTATGAAGGAACTATAATTAAAACTAATAAAATGCATAAATACCTTTTTGTACCTTTTGGCTAGGTATAAACCGAACCTTTTTTGTCACATTTGTATTTGATTTAATTTAGAAGTATTTTAAATTAAGTTCAATTTTAGACTACAGTTTGATTATATTTTCTATACGTAAATTATTTATATAATAAGTCATTAAAGCTCTAATTAAGAATATTCAAATTTTTCGTGTTCATAATAAACACACAAGTGGCTTGTAGTAATTAATATGTTTGAGGTTTTTTGACATAATGATATAACGTAAACGTCGACGTTCCCAATGAAAAATTTAAAATAAATTCACAATCGTCAAGGACTTTCCCTTGATGTCTGAAATACGTATAGTATGCCAACATATTACCATTAGCGTTATCAAATTCTTTTGATTTCAGTATCCAACTTAATTTTAAATTGAATACCCTGTATTTTTTAAATATTCTTATCCTGTCATAAATTGTGTATCTGGCAATGTTTTGTTTTTTTTTAATTAGGATCAGCCGTTACAAAGTTATTCAACATAACACAACGAATAAGATCTACAGCGGTCACATTGGGACAGATTAATCAAAAATATTTTGTCAAACGTTTGTTCATCTACTGCCATCCGAAAAATTAAAATTAACATCAGTTGTACAGGGTGTTTGCTACGGTGGTACGGTACCATAATATTTCGATTGGCCATAACTCATTTTTTTTTTAATGGAATACCCTGTATTTTGTAAGTAATTCAGGTAGAGAAATAAATTCTTTTTTTATTTTATACTGGGTTTTCTAAAGCTAAAGTTAACACTTTATTGCGGTTTTAAGAACAACAGGACTGTGTTATGCAAATTGTAATTTTAGAAGGCTATGTTCAATATTCCGAGAGCGCCATTTCTACATATTGTAGGATTATCATAAAAAAAACAAGTTGATCAAATTATCAACACAAAGCAACTTATTTTTATTACAAAATTTTCACACCTACATAATGAAATGAATAGTACCAGAGCAATTTACAATACAAACACTCCGCCATTTTATTGCAGGGAGAAACACGAATTCTCTCTTTCATCTCTTCGCTAGTAGTTGGAGGAGATGGTACACAATAGGGTGGGTCGAAAAAGCAAATTTCTGATATTTATAGGGGGGTTAATGAAAAAAAGTTGTCTAATCGGCATAGAAATCTATGTTTAAAAGCTGGGCGGCGTTGAATAAAAATTTAGCCGCCCCCCTCGCCTATGAAAGGGTGATTTTTTAAATGTAATAAAATTCGTTCGTGGTAGTTACGAAACTATCACACTATCATTACAGAATTCTGGAAAATAAACTAAACGTCGTGATTTGAATTTCAACCGCGCCCCTTTAACTTCAAAATTTTAATCGCGCTAATGAGATATACCAGTTTTATGTCGGTATATTGATGCATCTCATCAGCCATTCGTATAATTTTTCTCCAATAATTATATGTTGAAATTATAATTCAATTAATTATTTAGGTAATTTAAGGAAAGAGGTTGTCTAAACTCACGAATACAGTTATACTTTATTAATATTAATAGTTTATATATATATATATATATATATATATATATATATATATATATATATATATATATATATATATATATATATATATATATATATATATATATATATATATATATATATATATATATATATATATATATATATATATATATATAGTTGACTGGGTATCGGCTTAAAATATAAAAAAGTTTCTCTATTCATTTTCAGTCAAATTTTCGTTTGTGATTACAAACTTCTTCAGGATTGAAAAGTAAATTTTATTAAAAGTTGTAAAATATAATTGTGACGTGAAAAACAATGTCAATTAGGATATAATCTTAGCTAAGATAATAAGTAGTAGTGAGACACCTTGCTGCGCCATCTTGGATTTTGTGGGACACCACAGCCTTCACTTTTTTATGTGCCTACGTGGGGATCGTATTTTTTCACCTCTATGGTTTCTTTTTAGAGGCCATTTTCAACCCTTGATTTTCACCCTAATTAGAGCCCTTTTGGTTGTGTTAAGAGCTGTTTTGTCAGTTCACACCTGCGGCTTCTTTTCGGTGGTTATTTTAATCCCTTGATGGAATTGTTACCCTAATTTGATTGTATTAAGAGTCCCTTTGGCAGTTTAGCCCCGGGAGGGTAGGCAAATGCGTGCGCATGCTACCTCATAGGACAGCTATAAGAACTTGTGTAGGTCTGCGCCCTATTGTCGTGGCCCCCTTGGCGGGAAAATTCAAGTAATGGGCCCTAGCCGTGTAAGACAGTTATAAGAACTTGTGTTAGGTCTGCGACCCGCCCCCCTTGTTGCGAAACTTGAATTTGTGTTGCTTCTAGTGATGACTATTTTCTGTAATAAAGGTAGCGTCACTTAGCGGTAGAACTAGTTAGGGTTTGTTTTTGGTGCCGTCTAGTGGTGTATAGACTAATGAACATTTTCTGCAATAGAAGTTGATCATGCATGCATGCCTCTCTCTTTCTCTTTCTCATTTATCCATTTCTCTCTCGGCTTTTTCTCAAACAAATAGATCAATCAATCAGATCAATCTCAATCAATTAATCAACTAAATCAATATCAATAAAACCAGATCATACCTTACAGTTTACGAAAACTAACTTGCAGTTCAAAAATTACTGACTTGCTTTAAGTAATTACAGGTTGCTTGCTCAAATCAGTCACAGTTCAAAATACCAAATAGCAATAACGGAAATGAAAGACAAAAGGTTTAAAACCAAGAAATACGTACCGCATAATTCTATTAATTAATTAATTAGTTAATTAAAAAGTTACGTAACACACACCTTTATTTAATTAACTAAATAAATGGGTAGAGATCGAATAGAATAAGAGCTGATGCAGAGTTGGTTGGTTTACGACAGCCTCCTCCTAAAATAACACATTAAAATATTTATTGGCATTTTTTGTGAACAATATCAAGTAAAATATAAAAAAAAATAATACGCATACCTTCAGATTTTTTTTTCTCTCGACTGTTCTAATAATAACTGCGTTGAAGAACTAAACTACATATTGAAATATTCTATACAGCACTAAACCGTTTTGTGTTTTTACTTATGGATAGTTGATATAAAACTGGCTACTGATTTCGCTCATCATTAAGTAATTTAGAATGTAAATATACAAACCTAATTATCTCTACCACACTTACTGCAACCCGTATTTACCTTTCACTTTCGTACACTACTTAGGGCGATCTTATATGAATTTATATAAAACGATGTTTGTTATTAACAACATACATTTAAAAATGATTTCACCTGCATGATAAAACTGTTTTTATGGAATTCGTTTATTGTTATTTAACAGTTATACAACTTCATTATGAATTGGAAAGTAGCAACCGACAATATCGTGTTAACTAATGTGTTTACAAATACTTTAAAAATTGCAAAAAGATTAAGGTCCAGTATTAGGTGAAATAATAATCATTTTCTACCCTATCGTTTTATACAGGCAGATTCTCTTTCTAAGCGGTCATCACCTTTACATTCGAAATTATACCTGATTTATCTGTATGTTCAATTACTCACACACACACACACACACACACACACACACACACACACACACACACACACACACACACACACACCACACACACACACACACACACACACACACACACACAACACACACAACACACAACACACAAACACACACACACACACACACAGACACACAAATAAATTACTTTAACGAAATAAATACGCTGCAATTAAGTAAGCAGGTAATTAGACATTATAAATAAACACAAAATAGGGTAGAATATACCGGTGATTGCAGATTCTTTTTTTCAGCTAGTATTTAAGTAGTGATGAAAACAGAATACTCTTTAGTATCGATTAGCGTTTCGAGATGGAAGGTCAGTTTAAGCATCCCTTTTCTCCAATAGTAGCGGGGCCATCTGGTTGTGGGAAATCGTATTTTATCGTTGATCTTCTAAAAAATATCGAAAGTGTCTGCTATACAGCCTTTGAAAAAATTATCTGGTTTTACGGCGAATGGCAACCATTATTCAAAGATCTCTCAGTGAAATTACAGAAAGGATTACCTGATATGGAACAATTTGAAGGAGAAAAACCCGATCTCGTTTTTCTTAACGCAAAACATATTTCATCAAGGACATAATCACTACATAATCTTGTTTAAGAATCCACGTGACAGGGCACAGATACAGCATTTAGTAAGACAGATTACACTTGAAAACCCAAAATTTTTAGATGCAGCGTACCAAGATGCTACTTCTAATCCGCACGGATATTTATTCTACGATTTAAAACAAAATACACCGGATGTGCTACGCTATACAACAAACATATTCGGGCCTCCAGGTATCTGCCAAGTATATATAGCGAAAAAAGAATTTAAGCCTCACAGTCATAAAGAATACATCATATATATGATGGTTGACACTTTAATCGAAAACACCGATATCTTCCACGCATTAGCCAGATTAAGTAAAAGTCAACGTGACGCTTTATTGAAATGTCTGAATAGTTACCAGGTGGAATGCATTTGCGAGTGTGCACATAACATTTTAAAAGATCGTGTACCTCTGTCAGCCGACCAGAAACAGCGACTCTCTCAACATAAACGCACCTTAAGGCGGCTGGCACAGAGAGGCGAATCTATAAAAAAGAAGAAACAGTTTCTCGTACAGAAGGGCGGCACATTTATACCGCTCCTGTTAGGACCATTACTTGGCGGAAATCTGGGTAATTTTTTTCAATAACTATGGACCACAATCTGTAGATGATTATTCTACCTATGGATTTTATACAGCGCCTGCGAGCGCCAGATGTCACGCAAAACAACATATTAACGCAGCTGGGTAACGAAATGGATAAAGTATTAAAAACCAAAATGACCGACCGTGACAAATGTTAGCAGTACAATCAGGTTCTTCAAAGATATCTACATTTTTCCAATCAGTTACGTCAACCCACTAGTATAACAATCAGCGGTGATGATGGTGATATCATGGATTCGCCAAAACGCAAAGTTCTGACAAACTACGAGATAGAATCAACACTGCCTGCTTCATACAGGAAGAAAGGTGACGCTTTCTTGCGTATACTGAATACGGGCGGTGATGTATTTTGGGATAAAAGGGGTACTGTCACAATAAAAGGTGAGATCATCCCTCATTGTAACATTATGGATCTGGTTCACGAAACGTTAAGACAGCCAAAAACTGCAAACATACACCGCTGGCGATAGTTTGCGACGTATATTGAAGAAATAAATATGCTACGAGGCTATATCGGAAATACTCGAAGACGTGAGCTACTGTATCACCTAACATTGAACCGACCCTCACAATTATAGGTGAGAATTACGATGCCGATAGTCAATCGAGGGAAACCCCGCGAAGATCCTTTTGAAGAAGAATACTTTCACTAGATTTGGATACGTGGAGAACAAAACATGGATGCTGTATACTATGATCCAGAGCGTCGTGTCGGGTTTGCGCTTATAGCAGCTTTAGTTAGTGCTGTAAAGGGTAGATATGGTGAAGTGAAAAAATGGATGTAGGCTCAGGAGGATTATATGGTTTATAAACCTGTAAGAAAAAGTTTCCCGCAATTGGTCTATTGTGAGCAACATTTATGAGCTGTGGCAAGCGGATCTTTGCGATATGTAAACTTTAAGTAAACAGAATAGTGGATACAACTACGTACTAACGGTTATTGATGTGTTTAGTAAGAGGGCCTGGGCAAGAGTTCTTAAAACGAAGACAGTAGCATCTGTAATTGAAGAATACACCGATATTTTTAAGGAAAGTGAAAATACACCGGCAAATCTACAGACGGATAAAGGCAAAGGGTTTGTGGCTGGCGGTGTACAACACTTTTTCAAGAAACAAAATATCTATTTCTATGTAACAAATAACCCTGATGTAAAAGCATCTGTAGCTGAAAGATTTAATAAAACATTGAAAACAAAGGTGTGGGGTTATTTCACCTACAAAATTCCTACAGGTATATTGATGTGCTCCAAAAACTTGCGACTGCTTACAACACTAGCACTTAGTCAATTATAAAGATGGCCCCTGCGGCTGTCAACGATCAAAACATTTTGGAAGTTTGAAATAACCTGTACACGAAAGGTTTATGCACATCACGTGATTCTAAATATAAAGCCGATGAATATGCTAGAATAGCCAGAACTAAGCACATCTTTGAGAAGGGACATGAAATGAACTGGAGCGAGGAAGTTTTTAGAATTAGTGAAGTGATAGAAAGAAGACCTCCAGTTTGTCGTAAAAGCGGTCTTAATAACGACCCTTTCACGAGGAGGAGTTACAAGTTGTTACGGTTGATAAAGACGCCCTACTTCAAAGTCCAAAAGATTTTAGCTGAGAAGGGCCGCGGACGATATAAACAATACCTGGTTAAGTGTCGTGGATACAGAGACAAATTTAATAGCTGGGTGTTAGCATCGCAGCTGAGATATATAAAATGGAGTTTTATCTTAGCTTATCAAGTAAATAGTTCCATGACGTATTTTTCCGACAATATGGCGTCAAGTTTTATTACAAAACGAATAAGATCAACAGGCTCTTGGGTGGTAGGTATTTCGGAAATGCAGTACACTTGTTCTTTTGCCGCTGTAAGTGCGGCAAACAATTTAATTTATTATAGAATTGATCCACCTGCAGGAGAATAGGGTGTGTTAGAGACTATATTAAAAAAGGGTGTATCACATTTTCCATACGACAACGAGAAAGCCATTTATACCGAGGACGGATGGTATGTTACGTTTTGCCTCGAGGAATTATGCCAATATTGAAGAAATTGCCAACGAGCTAAATAATCACGAGTTAATAAGTAAATTGCTAACAATCGAATACTATAATCTAACTAAGCGCGTCACTACGAAATTAAAAACCTCCCTCTCGCTATTCCGATTCTCACAACGTTTAGCCTTACAGCTGAGTTATTGGCCGTATCAAAACAATACCCCCGCACCCCGATAGTATATGGATAGAGCTACCAACGCAGATGTTTTTTTATTGCGACATCGTTGACCGCAAAATGTGGGCGATGTTTTATCCCCGCTTATGCGTATAATAAATATTACTTCTGAAAACTACGCTTACAGACGTCTGCACGCTACATTCCCGTCGTGGCACGAAATGTGGAAACATTTTTTTTTTGTCCTTATCAACAATATTGTATGAATTAGGCCTGTAACGGTATCGACTGCATGTACAGAGGCGCTCCATATCAACGTAGTCACGGAATAGGAAGCTGGCTAGGTGGTATATTAGAAGTCTAATACCGTTATTTAAGTCTGGTGCAAAGGCCCTTGGAAAAGAAGCTCAGAACAGGTGCTACTATTCTTGGTGACGTCATAGAGGATCGACCTGTTAAGGAATCGTTTCAAGAAAGATTTCACGAGGCAGGTAGAAATCTTAAACGTAAATCCGATGAGAAAATCGATAAAATGATGGAGGGTTCGAGCTATAAAAGAGCACGTCTCACTGATAGTAACCAGTCTCTACCGAGAGCTGTTGCCGCTAAGAAGAGGAAACCTACTTACGACGATATATTTTCAAGATAATGGCTTTTCTACATGCCCAATCATGTGAATGCGTCATGTCCGAATTGGATCTGTTCGCTTTACCGTCGGCGTAGACAACTATCGAGAGTGGTGAATGGATATTATACAATCCCTTATCAGCTCTTAGTGATGACGCCCCAATAGAAGTTGTAGAGCCTGGAAGTATAAACGATTACATAGATTTAGGTCAGACCATGTTGTACATCACAGTTAAAGTTCTGAAGCAAGATGATACAGCACCCACTGACGCTGATGTTGCATCGGTAAACAATTGGATGCACTTGCTTTTCTCACAAGTGGAGGTTTACTTAAATCAGAAATGGTGTCACAACCAAACAACACCTACAACTACCGCTCATATATCGAAACACTGTTAAATTATGGAAAGGAGGCCAAGAGTTCACATCTAGGTTGCCATTACTTGCAGCGACCAGCAAACGAATCGTGTTGATTGGTCACGTGCACTCGGATTTACTTAATCAGGAAAAGTTTCTCATAAGCGGTGTTAAATTAAAAGCTAAATTTATACGATCCGGAGATACCTTTGTTCTAATGGTGGCACACGCTTCAACTTACAAGACGCGAAATTATGGACGCTAGTGTACTGGTGAGACGTATGCGAATCAACCCCACCACTCTAATTGCACACGCTAAAGCTTTAGAAACAACTGCGGCAAAATATCATGTTACAAGAACCGACGTAAAAGTGTTAACTATACCTACAGGTATACACGAAAAACATTGGATAGTATCTTCCTGGGGCAGTTACATAAACGATGTATGGTAGGTTTTGTTGCAAATAAAGCCTTCACCGGTGATTACCCCTCAAATCTATTCAATTTTCATCGCAGCAATATTACTTACATGTCGTTATATATTGACGGCCAATAAACTCCTTCCAAGGCCTTACCACCAGACCTTGCAGTTAATGGTTTATATGTAAGGGCATATCACACCTTATTCTCTGGTACGGGTATTTATTTTTTGAATGAGGGCAATGATATATCGAGAAGCGGATACCCCAACTGCTACTGTTTAATGGCCTTTGACCTAACCTCCGACCTAACCTCCGACTTGTTTGCAAACGCTAGCACACACTGGAATTTAGTTAGAAACGGTTCTCTTCGCCTAGAAGTCGGCTTTGAAGAAGCTCTCGTAGAATCCGTTAACTGCCTGGTGTACACCGATTCTATAACGTGATTGAGATCGATTAACATCGGAATGTGGTCGTAGATTTCGCCTGTTAAAAGGGACAACTCTAGATCACAAGCTTCAGTGTATAATAACAGCTGAAAGAAGATGTACGCATACTTGGACGTACAAGGGTTTAGAGGTGTTGATAACGAATTCATGCCGAAAGAAATTGCCGTGATTATTGACCATGATTCGTTACTGCTGTTGCTGATAAAGCCACCTCGAGATTATTTTATAACAAAACCTTTGTCAAGACAGATAAGGTATTTAGAGGATAAATATCAAGACTTGTAAATGGCGGTCAGGGTATGTGCCATACAACGATTTCCAAGAGGAGCTGATAAGAACTCTGCCTCCGTTTAACAAAACTCACTTTAAGGTTAGTGAAATACAACATTAAACGCTTACTACTGCATGACTGGGTCCACACCAACGCCAAAGATGTATGCGGTACAAGTGTTGGAATGTTTGAAATCGATCCCAGTCACAACAATGTGTTTCGACTTGTATGTACTTCTAATCAACTACCGAGGCACGCACCTAGACCTTGCCGAATTATTGTAACACGGATCCTGCAAGAAAACCAGGTCAGCATTGGACTGATATCTACATTGACAAGAATGGTAACGGGTAATATTTTGATTCCTTTGGACTACCCCCGCTAGGTTACCATTTAATTTTCCCTGAGAAGAATTCTAGATGGTTCCGCTACAACAAAACCATATTGCAGGATTACCATTCGGATATATGTGGACTTCATACGATAATGTTTTGTATTTTAGAACAAATAATTTACCAATGGTTGATTTTGTTTTCACTACATGTATAGTTATAAATGATGAGATAATCCAGTTACTGTATAATGCTTGTTTTTCAACCATTCTGCTCAGATAAATAAAACGTTTTTAGTACTTTAATTGGTTTAATTAAGTGTTCCGCAACAATAGAGACGTGAATGATCAGCTTCTATTCCAGAAAATATTCATTAGCCCATACACCACCAGATAGCAACACAAATTCAAGTTTCACAACAAGGGGCCCGGGGAGCAGATCTAATACAAGTTCTTATAGCTGTCTTAAAAGGCTAGGGCCCATTATTTCAAATTTCCGGCCAAGGGAGCCACGATAAGAGGGCGCAGACGTAACACAAGTTCTTATAGCTATCTAGAACACTGTATGTGCGCCAATTTGCCTACCCTCCAGGGGATAAACTGCCAAAGAGGCTCTTAATACAATCAAATTAGGGTGAAAATTCCATCATGGGGTTGAAAATGACCACCGAAAAGAAGCCATAAGCATGAACTGACAAGAAAGTAACACAACCAAAAGGGCTCTAATTAGGGTGAAAATCAAGGGTTGAAAATGGCCTCCGAAAGGAATCCATATAAAAGGTTCTTAATACAACCAAAAGGACTCTAATTAGGGTGAAAATCAAGGGTTGAAAATGCCCCCCGAAAAGAAACCGTAGGGGTGAAAAAATAAGATCCCACGTGGGCATACAAAAAAGTTAAAGGTGAGGTGTCCCACAAAATACAAGATGGCGGCGCAAGGTATCTCACAACTACTATTATATTCTAATTGCCATATTGTTTTTTCACGTCACAAACAATATGTCAATTAGAATATAATCTTAGCTAAGGTTATATTCTAATTGACATATTGAATTTTTACACATCATAATTATATTTTACAACTTTTAACAAAATTATAGTGCTGACCAAGTTTGTAATCACAAACGAAAATTTTACTGAGCATCAACAAAGAAGATTTTTTATAATATTTTAAGCCCATACCCAGTGAACTTACCTTAATCTAAAAAATACGGCAATTAATTTGGTTCTATTAGGTATTAAAAAGTTCTCTGATGAGAAAAAACATTTTCAAAACTTAAATTGACTTGCAAACAAATGTCTGAAAATTTCTTTAGTTATCATAAAACAAAAATGTTTTTTTAATAATGTCACACATGGCAAATAAAAATAGGTAGATATACAGATAAATTGAAATGATTAAAATTATGAAATCGATAAAATATATAAGGCATAAAATAATTAGTTAAAAGTAATAATAATAATAAAATTATAAGTACCGTTAATTTATTATTTTGTCTTATATTTTACCTATTTTTAATTAACATCTACGACATTATTAAAAAAACATTTTCTCTGTGTCTGTCTGTGTCTGTGTCTGTGTCTGTGTCTGTGTCTTTGTCTGTGTCTGTGTCTGTGTCTGTGTCTGTGTCTGTGTCTGAGTCTGTGTCTGTGTCTGTGTCTGTGTCTGTGTCTGTGTCTGCGTCTGCGTCTGCGTCTGCGTCAGCGTCTGCGCCTGTGTCTGCGTCTGCTTCTGCCTCTGCGTCTGCGTCTGCGTCTGCGTCTGAGTCTGCGTCTGAGTCTGCCTCTTCGCCTGCGTCTGCCTCTGCCTCTGCCTCTGCGTCTACGTCTGCGTCTGCGTCTGAGTCTCTGTGTTTCTGTGTCTCTGTGTCTCTGTGTCTCTGTGTCTCTGTGTCTCTGTGTCTGTGTGTCTGTGCGTCTGTGTCTGTGTGTCTATGTCTGTGTGTCTGTGTGCCTGTGTGCCTGTGTGTCTGCGTGTCTGTGTGTCTGTGTGTCTGTGTGTCTGTGTGTCTGTGTGTCTGTCGTGTCTGTGTGTCTGTGTGTCTGTGTGTCTGTGTGTCTGTGTGCCTGTGTGTCTGTGTGTCTGTGTCTATGTGTCTCTGTGTCTCTGAGTCTCTGTGTCTCTGTGTCTCTGAGTCTCTATGTCTCTGAGTCTCTGTGTCTCTGTGTCTCTGTGTCTCTGTGTCCCTATGTCTCTGTGTCTCTGCGTCTCTGTGTCTCTGTGTCTCTATGTCTCTGTGTCTCTGTGTCCCCATATCTCCGTGTCTCCGTGTCTCCGTGTGTTTGTGTGTCTGTGTGTCTGTGTGTCTGTGTGTCTGTGTGTCTGTGTGTCTGTGTGTGTGTGTCTGTGTGTCTGTGTGTCTGTGTGTCTGTGTGAATGTGTGTCTGTGTGTATGTGTGTCTGTGTGTCTGTGTGTCTGTGTCTGTGTCTGTGTGTCTGTGTGTCTGTGTGTCTGTGTGTCTGTGTCTGTGTGCCTGTGTGTCTGTGTGTCTGTGTGTCTGTGTGTCTGTGTGTCTGTGTGTCTGTGTGTCTGTGTGTCTGTGTGTCTGTGTGTCTGTGTGTCTGTGTGTCTGTGTATCTGTGTGTCTGTGTGTCTGTGTGTCTGTGTGTCTGTGCCTATGTGTCTCTGTTTCTCTGTGTCTGTGTGTCTCTGTGTCTCTGTGTCTCTGTGTCTCAGTGTCTCTGTGTCTCTATGTCTCTGTGTCTCTGTCTCTGTGTCTCTGTGTCTCTGTATCTCTGTGTCCCCATATCTCCGTGTCTCCGTGTCTCCGTGTGTTTGTGTGTCTGTGTGTCTGTGTGTCTGTGTGTCTGTGTGTCTGTGTGTCTGTGTGTCTGTGTGTCTGTGTGTCTGTGTGTCTGTGTGTCTGTGTGTCTTTGTGTCTGTGTGTCTGTGTGTCTGTGTGTCTGTGTGTCTGTGTCTGTGTGTTTGTGTGTCTGTGTGTCTGTGTGTCTGTGTTTCTGTGTGTCTGTGTGTCTGTGTGTCTGTGTGTCTGTGTGTCTGTGTGTCTGTGTGTCTGTGTGTCTGTGTCTATGTGTCTCTGTGTTTCTGTGTATCTGTGTCTCTGTGTCTATGTGTCTCTGTGTCTCTGTGTCTCTGTGTCTCTGTGTCTCTGTGTCTCTGTGTCTCTGTGTCTCTGTGTCCCTGTGTCTCTGTGTCTCTGTGTCTCTGTCTCTGTGTCTCTGTGTCTCTGCGTTCCTGTGTCTCTGTGTCTCTGTGTCTCTGTGTCTCCATATCACCGTGTCTCCGTGTCACCGTGAGTTTGTGTGTCTGTGTGTCTGTCTGTGTGTCTGTGTGTCTGTGTGTCTGTGTGTATGTGTGTCTGTGTGTCTGTGTGTCTGTGTGTCTGTGTGTCTGTGTGTCTGTGTGTCTGTGTGTCTGTGTGTCTGTGTGTCTGTGTGTCTGTGTGTCTGTGTGTCTGTGTGTCTGTGTGTCTGTGTGTCTGTGTGTCTGTATGTCTGTGTGTCTGTGTGTCTGTGTGTCTGTTTATCTGTGTGTCTGTGTGTCTGTGTGTCTGTGTGTCTGTGTGTCTGTGTGTCTGTGCGTCTGTGTGTCTGTGTGTCTGTGTGTCTGTGTATCTGTGTGTCTGTGTGTCTGTGTTTCCGTGTCTCTGTGTCTGTTCCTGTGTATCTGTGTCTCTGTCTCTGTGTCTCTGTGTCTCTGCGTTCCTGTGTCTCTGTGTCTCTGTGTCTCTGTGTTCCATATCACCGTGTCTCCGTGTCACCGTGAGTTTGTGTGTCTGTGTGTCTGTCGTGCTGTGTCTGTGTGTCTGTGTGTCTGTGTGTTGTGTGTCTGTGTGTCTGTGTGTCTGTGTGTCTGTGTGTCTGTGTGTCTGTGTGTCGTGTGTCTGTGTCTGTGTGTCTGTGTGTCTGTGTGTCTGTGTGTCTGTGTGTCTGTGTGTCTGTGTGTCTGTGTGTCTGTGTGTCTGTGTGTCTGTGTGTCTGTTTATCTGTGTGTCTGTGTGTCTGTGTGTCTGTGTGTCTGTGTGTCTGTGTGTCTGTGTGTCTGTGTGTCTGTGTGTCTGTGTGTCTGTGTATCTGTGTGTCTGTGTGTCTGTGTGTCTGTGTCTGTGTCTGTGTGTCTGTGTGTCTGTGTCTGTGTGTCTGTGCGTCTGTGTGTCTGTGTGTCTGTGTGTCTGTGTGTCTGTGTGTCTGTGTGTCTGTGTGTCTGTGTCTGTGTCTGTGTGTCTGTGTGTCTGTGTGTCTGTGCCTATGTGTCTCTGTGTCTCTGTGTCTGTGTGTCTCTGTGTCTCTGTGTCTCTGTGTCTCTGTGTCTCTGTGTCTCAGTGTCTCTGTGTCTCTGTGTCTCTGTGTATCTGTGTCTCTGTGTCTCTGTATCTCTGTGTCCCCATATCTCCGTGTCTCCGTGTGTTTGTGTGTCTGTGTGTCTGTGTGTCTGTGTGTCTGTGTGTCTGTGTGTCTGTGTGTCTGTGTGTCTGTGTGTCTGTGTGTCTGTGTGTCTGTGTGTCTGTGTGTCTGTGTGTCTGTGTGTCTGTGTGTCTGTGTGTCTGTGTGTCTGTGTGTCTGTGTGTCTGTGTGTCTGTGTGTCTGTGTGTCTGTGTGTCTGTGTGTCTGTGTGTCTGTGTGTTGTGTCTGTGTGTCTGTGTGTCTGTGTGTCTGTGTGTCTGTGTGTCTGTGTGTCTGTGTGTCTGTGTGTCTGTGTGTCTGTGTGTCTGTGTGTCTGTGTGCTGTGTGTCTGTGTGCTGTGTGTCTGTGTGCTGTGTGTCTGTGTGTCTGTGTGTCTGTGTGTCTGTGTGTCTGTGTGTCTGTGTGTCTGTGTGTCTGTGTCTGTGTGTCTGTGTGTCTGTGTGTCCGTGTGTCTGTGTGTCCGTGTGTCCGTGTGTCAGTGTGTCCGTGTGTCCGTGTGTCGGTGTGTCGGTGTGTCGGTGTGTCCGTGTGGCTGCGTGAATGCGTGTGAGCATGTGTGCGTGTGTGCTGTGTGCATGTGTGCTGTGTGCGTGTGTGTGCATGTGTCCCTGTGTGCGTGTGCGCGTGTGTGAGCGCGTGTACGCGCTTGTGTGTGTTTGTGTGTGTGTGTGCGCTTGCGTGCGTGCGTGTTTGCGTGCGTACGTGCGTGCGTGCGTTCGTGCGTGCGTGCGTGTGTGTGTGTAGGTGTGTGCGTGTGTGCGTGTGTGCGTGTGTACGTGTGTGCGTGTGTGCGTGTGTGCGTTCGCGTGTGCGCGCGCGTGTGTGCTTGTGTATATGTGTGTGTGTGTGTGTGTGCATGCGTGCGTGCGTACATGCGTGCGTGCGTGCTTGCGTGCATGCGTGCGTGTGTGTGTGTGTGTGTGTGTGTTGAGATGATATTAATTAATCTGAATATCATAGATAGAGAAGTATAATCTTGGATTAAAAGAGATTAAGCATAAATTAATTGCGGTGAATTTGAATAACCATATATGTAGAGCACAGAATGCATCAATGCGAATTAACTTAAAACTAAGTACAAATGTAAATATAGTACATTTTGTTAGATAGTTAAACCAAATCTCATAAGCATAAAAGTGTTATCATAGCTGAACAATAGTGTTCTTCATTATAATAGTTTCCGAGCAGCTTCGGGATTGTACAAATATGTATTTCCATTTATAAAATACATGTATTCCATTTGTATGATAATATTCTGGTCTAGTACCATAACGTGCTTCCATTTTAAAACAAAAAGAAGTTAATTTGTCTCAATCAACGTCAGACGTGTTACGGACATTTTAAAGTTATGAGTGATTAGGAAGTCTTGCAACTTAAATTAAAATTATAGATGTGATTTAAGCTTAAAAGTTGATAAACCAGGTTATGATGATTTTGAACGCAGTGCTTGAGATAGAATTTGTTAACATGAATCATAAAAGTGTTTGAAATTAGTGAATTCCTATGTATTTTGGGCCACAGAATCCATTTCTGTTTGAATTTTTCCTGTAAGAATTAAAATAAGTTAGTAATAATTAAATTTGTGTATGGAAATTTGCAGATGTCATAATTCAGATAGAATAATAATTTTTAAAGAAAATATGCCATGTGAGGTGCCTATCGATGGGAAATTTGGCAAAGATTTCAAAAATGATTATATTTTTCGAGGTAAAACAAGATTTTATGATGTTTCGTAATGAAAGCTGGGGGGTATAAATGGTATTTTTTACTTCTTTTCTAATTTTGTTGAAAATTGGTGTGAGGAGTTTTTGCTGCATTCTAAATACATTTTCTTAATACAAATTTTCCATATCTTGTATATTTGATCCATTTTTCGCCATCACAATTAACATTTTTCAAAATTTCTTCCAAATAAATGGTCACGTGACAAATGTCACAATGGATGCTTTTGTTGTCAGGTATGCAGAAACGAACCGCCAATAGAGTTTTTCAGAAATTTTAATAATAAATTTTTTCCATATATATATATATATATATATATATATATATATATATATTGCACTGATGTAAAAACATTTAATATGTGTTTATATACTTAATCACTATTTCCCTCGTTTCCGTTTCGTTAATTTATTAGCAACTTGTAATTGTTAAACATGGAATTAGCAAGGTTAAACCAAAGCACCCATTGCAAACTTTTTAAAAGTGCATGTGACCTCGAGATATCAAAAAGGTACGAAGGGATTAATGTGGCAGTAATTAATACTAAGTATGGTGAACGTATAGTGATGGAAACGGGTGATTTTAAATGTATATTACCTCAACGCTTTTATGAGTATTTGAAAGAAGAAAATCGAATGGAAGGATTTAAAACGCAGCTAAATACAAAATATGTCTTCATGGGTAGTTTGGGTGCAGTCGGGAAAACAAGAAACATAACATTTAGTTTTTAATAGTAGTGCCACAAACCCACCCACATGATTTAACTAAAATCATTTCTTAAGCAGCGTTTAGTCCTAGTGCAATTTCAAGCAAGTACAGTCGTTATAATGCAGGCAGCAATAACATCATTTCTGGAACGATCCAAACTCAGAAGTTCACCGTTATATATGTATACCCCACATAGTTGTAGTAACAAGATGAATAACAATTTTACCTTGTGTTGTTGGTGCTGTCATAATAGTGATGGTGGTAATGGAAGTAAAAATGAAGAGAATCATGATGAAGGTTATTCTCCTAACACTGACAGGCAGCCATATGATTTATCTGAAATGTATAAACAAGCAGCTAATGAATACTTAATCGATTGTATTGATTATAAACTATCGAGCGATACTCATCATGCAAAACATGTAAATTGGATACAGTACGCACCTCAAGCTTGCACCAGTAGTGCGTATTGGGTGTGCTAATTGTGATCAAATCGATAATGTAATGTTGGATATGAAGGGATGGAATGAGCTTCTAAGATGGCATTCATATGTAGAATTACAATTTTTCCGATCCCAAGAAACTGAAAATAAAATTGATTGGTCAAATGTAAACGAAGAAGAAGATATAATCTATGATCAACATTATGAATCTCTATCTGGCAATCTTGGTATTCATTACAATTGGGAATTGATTACAGGATATGACAGAATTTTGAAAACTGTTATTATAGAAAACAACTGCTGTTCTTGCACATTCAATTCACATAGTATAGAAGAACTATTCAATTTAAAGGATATAATGAGCTATAGATTGGAATTTCTTGAATCTTACAATCTGGAGTGTTTTTATGAAAAGTTCATACAACAAGTTGTTGGCTACCGTCGATTTCGTGAGAAAGAATTCCATGGTGGTGATGATGACATTTATAAAGACATTGATGATGTTATAAATGCTAAGTATAATATTAATTCACATAACGCTGTATGTTTAATGGAAATATTGTATTATCATCCTGCTTATCGAATGTATAGCATTTACTGATTAAAGAAATAACTATAATTTGTTTTTCTCAATTTAGGTATAAATACCCCGTTTTATGCATCCAGGTAAACAATGTTAGTGAAGAAGCGAAAGAGTGCAGGTAGTGATCTAATCAATAAACTTTCGTTTGAATTGCATTTACCTGGTTACCAGTATTGCGGTCTTGGTACAAAGTTAGAAAAACGACTCGCACGCGGTGACCCCGGTATTAATCAATTAGATGTTCAGTGAAAACTTTACGATATCAGTTACAGAGATCACAGAGATTCAGATAGTAGACATAAAGCGGATAAAATTTTACAAAAAAAAGCTTGGGAACGCTTTAAATATCAGGCGCAACATTAGGTCAACGAACTGCAGCTTTAGCAGTCAGTACGACTATGAAAGCAAAGAGAAAATTAGGAATGGGGTGTAAACGTCGATCTAATCGGAAGAAAAAAGTTTTTGCATTTACGAAAAACAATAGCTAAAAAAATTAAACCTAACGGAAATTTCACAGACACAATAAAATCGGTGCTTTCAACGGCAAAACGTGTGGTAAAAAGTTTAGGAGCAAAGAAAAACATTAAATTTCCTAGAATAATTTCCCTACCTAAACAAGGAGGGTTTTTACCATTTCTTATTCCGTTATTCGCAGGATTATCAGCAATCGGTGCTTTAGTTGGCGGTGCATCAGGAATTGATAAAGCAGTCAATGACGCTAAAAATGCCAAAAAATTGCAAGAAGAGATATTGCGCCATAATCGCATGATGGAATCGGTCGCTATAGGCTCCATGAATAAGAAAGGCGGCGTACTTTGCATCTAAAACCAAACAAATCTAGTGGTGGTGCATTATACTTAAAACCGTTTCAAAAACTGAATAGATTACCCGAAAGACCGTTAACGGATACTGATTTAAGAAATACTCCAAAACGTACCGTACTTTAGGGATATTTTTATGAAAGATAGCATGCCTAAATTGCCACGGAAAAATGAATCTGGAATTATTAACTTAGATAGCCAAACAGGGCCAGGTACCCATTGGGTTTGCTACAAAAGCGTGGTAAAAGGTATGGTATTACGATAGTTTCGGTAATATTCGACCACCAAACGAAGTGATTAACTACTTTCGGGGGTGTAAAATATATTATAATTACAACCAAGATCAAGAGTTTAATACAATTATTTGCGGACACGTATGCCTACAATTTTTATACAAATAATCAGCACAACATCAAATTTTCTCAGTTATGTCAATAACATTCAGTTTAGAAGGTGTTGGTAACACAGCTAGCTACAACTTCTATCCACCGATAGAGCTAGATTTGGGGAAGAAATACGTTATTGGATTGGTTGGATTTTACGGCTGCAACAGAATTAGAAACATTTATACAGGCAACGATAGACTTTATTTTAGAACAAATCCATCTCATTTGCAAGTGATTAATATTCCACACGGTGCATATGAGTTAGATTAAATTAGTGATTATCTAAAATCTAAAATACCGACAGAAAGGTTTATCATTAGAGCGAACAACAATACACCTAAATGTGAGATAAACAGTTCTATTGAGATCGATTTTACTAAAGAAAATTGAATTTGGGCACATGCTAGGGTTTGCGTCTAAAATATTAGAATCAAATATTTTACATACATCTGCGTTAGACGTCCAAATACTTAAACACACTAATATACTCGTAGAGCGCAACATTATAAAGGGATCTTATCGAAACGGGAAACCTGCTAAAGTATTATATGAGATTGATGTTTCAGTTCCACCAGGTTATCGTCTAGATAAAACTCCAAGCAATACTCAATATTTAGAAGTAAACTGACATTATTAGTAATATAACAATTAATTTGACTAATCAAAAGGTTAAACTAATAGACTTTGGGGATAGTGAACCATTCACTGTACGCTTAGAACTAAAAGAACATGGGTCTAAGAATTAATCCAGCACCAATTCCATCTTTCAAAAATTTGTGTAAAAGACATCATCTCTACACTAAGTCATTAATTAATTATCAACCTTCATTGCGGTTAACATCTGCAGAGAAATACTTTTTAAGGTCAATTGGATTAAAAGTTCTCAACACAATGGCAGAATCGTTAAACGTCTTTCAAAACGTACATTTTGATGATACTATAATTAAATCGGATATTCACACTTATCTTCCATATGTATCTTCTAAATATGGACCTGAAAAAATACGCATCTTAATTCAAAGACAACATCTAATTACGGCTACTTATGATAGTTTTCTGTACATAGAAGGTAAACTTGAACTCAAAAAAGAAGATGAAAGAAAAGCATGCAATTTAACAAACAATTTCCCGAACTTTCTTTTCGAAGAAATTCGTTATGAGTTAGGTGGTCAGAGAGTAGATGTTTGTAGAAATCCAGGAATAACATCTACGCTTAAGGAATATATTTCTTATACGGCAAGCAAAACAAAGCACTTAGCCATTTGGAATGGTCACCAAAGAATGAAGAACCATTGCAAGTAGAATTCGATGAGCAAAATGGAGAAAAATCTTTTACAGTATGCATACCATTGAACCACATATTTGGAATAATGGAGGATTATCGTCAGATAATCGTGAATATGCGCCAAGAGTTGGTTTTAATTCGATCTAGAAGCGATACAAATTGTTACTATGGTGAAGTTGATGCCGCAATAATCTTAAACAAAATTCAATGGAAAATAACACACTTAACATTTCGTGATGCTGCGAAACTTAACCTGTTTCAAGGAATCAGTAAAAATTCTATTATTACTGTCCCATTTCGTCAATGGGAGTCATAGGAATTACCTGCTGTAAAACAAGCAACCACAGACATATGGCCAACAAAGTCAGCAAGGGCAGGAAATTTTGATCACATTAATATCAGAAACCTTAAAGTACATCTGAATTCTGAGTATTATCCATATGAAGCAATGCATTTGAACTTTGGTGCTAACCAAAACATACCTGCCTATCACAATTCTTAATTTCTATGTGATTACTATGATAAAGATGATAAAGACGTATTATACAACTATTCCGAATTCAAATCATGTCCAGTATTTGTAATGGACTGCTCTAAACAAAATGAATCCCTAAAAAACTCAACAGTGGACATCAAATTGGAAATGGAATCTCTAACACCTTTCGATAATGGAATTGTTGTCTATGGTCTTATTCTCCATGACGCTATTGTGTAGTGCAGCCCACTCACTGGGGAAGTGAAAAAGTTATAGTTATTGTTATATAGCCTTCCTAATAGTGGTATTACATTTATCCTCTCCAATTGTGGCAAAACATACGCAATGATCAGTATGATTATCGAGAAAAATGGCTTGAAATTTAAACATGTATACGTATATTCTAAGTCATTGAATCAAAACAAGTACAAACTTTTACAGGAAATCTTACTTCCAATGAGGGATATAGGTTACTTTACCTTCAGTGACAATCAAGATGTGATTGAGCCTAATTTTGCAAAATCAAACTCTATTTTTATCTTCGATGATATCGCTTGTGAAAAGCAAAATAACATAAGGGCATATTTTTCTATGGGTAGGCATAACGATATTGACTCTTTCTATTTGTGTCAAACTTACAGTAAAATTCCAAAGCAATTAATTCGTGACAATGCGAATCTAATTATATTATTTGATCAAGATGAATTAAACCTAAAACGTGTGTATAAGGATCATATAAGTCCCACCATAAGCAAGAAATTATTTCGGGACATGTGTTCAAAATGCTGGGTAGATCTGTTTGATTTCATGGTGATAAATAAGGATGCTGAAGTTAATAATGGTCGCTATAGGAAATGATTTGATGAATATATAATACCTTAAACTGCTTACAGTAGTTTAGTAGGCACTGATCTGTTTAGGTATTAACAGCTATCTGTTCGAGGTAAACCAGTATCTGTTCAGCAAACCCGCTTTACTACAATGGATAACAAGGAAATGATATTAAAGAAAACAATTATTGAGGCTGGTAAAGTAATACAGCAGAAGTATAACAGTATTAAAACTGCTCGCATTGATAATGAAAGAACATTTGAAAGTACTTATAAACCCCTAATGGAACCTCTAACTGAAATAGTAAATCAATCCAGATAAATCAATCCAGATAAAAAAACACCTAAAAAGGAGCACATTGGCGTTAAACCCAAAAAACTACCCCTATTCATATTTCCGAGAAAGTACGCTACTACCCCCACTAGCCCGCTAGCTCAAGTTCTACGGAATCCAGGCTTCACCCCATTAGGTGATTCAAGAAAGGGTGCTACTAGCACACTAGCTCAGCTTCCGTTTTTTCAAACAAATCCTCCTCCAGGTCTTCGTACACCATCTTTCTTAGATACATCTGTTGTAGGAGAGATTAATATTGAGGAAGAAGAAGAAGAACCTCTTAGTATCACAAATGATTCTACTACCCGTAATGAACCCATCTCAGAAGAATTTCTCGAGCAGTTGTAACGTTATCTTAATTAATTTGGTCACATTTCTAGGATCGCTATTCTATGGAATAAATTGTTTTCATTTTTCTTTACTGTCAGATAGCGTACGTTTGCAGTCTACTTGATTCTCATTGGTGTATTGCGTTCGTTAATCTCGAACCCTTGTTTCCGCTTTTAGTTTTCGTTTTTTTTCTGTTTCCGTGGTTGCAAGCGTACACAAAAAAAAAGTGAGTTGGAATTTTTTTTTCTTCGCTTCACTTGAACCGCGATTCATTGACATGATTTTCTAATTATAAATAAAACGGGTATTTTTCGGATTTCTCGATCAATGAATAATTAATTTTTGTGCCGAACCTGATGCTAGTTCGCGTCACTTAAGTTACGTGATAATTATTACGGTTTTAAGCGTTCAAGAGTGTTGTGTTTCTCCTTATCTAATTTTAACGCTTGTGGTTACCAGCTTACAAGGTCAGTAATTTTTGTGAATCATTCCGTCATTTAATGTTATATTTTCTTTCGTAGCGTTTTTTTTCCTTTTTGTTTTCGCTTATTTTTCTCCCTCTACGTATATTACCTACCCACTACCACTTCGAGTTGATCCAGCGTCGTCAATAGAAAAATAACACCGCTGCCATTTTGAATTTTTCTTACGAATGAAGAAATTCTAATTAATGACTTATAAAGAAAACTACTGTCTGCTTACACGAATTTACCTAGTAATTGTTTACTTTTAATATTAGATAACTTGCCTAGCTAAAATTTAGTCATTTCAATAAATTTTTATCTTACTTTGATAGTCTTAATTTATACGTGAAAATTTCACTGTCACTATTTGCTTATTTGATTTCTATCTAAATTCATAATTTTGTTTAAGTTTCAATTATTTATCAATATTGTAAATCATTTTACCTTTAACTATGTGTTTGCCTATTGTAACCTAATTTATTAGTGTACCTTCAGTATTCGAATTTGTTGTCAATCTATTGTTTAAGGCCCGAATTATTATTGTTTTCTTTTCCATTTAGCTTCTGTAATTTCGGACGTTACTTGCGCAAGGAAACGACACCGGAAAGAAGTTATTTTCAGGTGAGATTATTGATATACTTGATCGCTTGTTTACTTGGGTAAACCGAATTCTGAAAACTTTGTAAGATTAACGTAACTAATACCACTTTTCCTCCTTTTTTTTGTTGCTCGAGGATTAATTTAAGGTAATTTGGATCAATCATTCAAGGTTATATTAAAATAATATTTATTTCCTTTTTTTATTAATCAATCCTTACGGGTATCTCTATTATTAGTCAAATTTATGTTACCATTTAGACCATTTATCTGTTTTTGATGGCGACTATAATTTTGTGACCCCATTGTGTCTATTTATTCATAATTTTTCTATGATTTATTTAGTTTTTTGTACTTCGAACTAAGGTAAATTACAAATATAACTATCTTGGAAGTACGTGGCGTCCATTTTTCCTGATTATTATTTTATTTTATTTCTGTATATAATATTATGTATAGTTATTTAACTGTATTAACCCACCCCAATGCCTACTAGCACTGAACCACCGAGCCTTGGCTTTATAAATTTTGTTACCACTTAAAATTACCGTAACACAGTATCATGAATTACCTCGTATATACGTTGAACGTATTATGAGGGATCCTGAAGGTGTTATTGATCATACTTATGGAGTCACTATGATACCAAAACTGACAAATGGACAATTGGTAATACTCCCGTTACAATTAAAGGAAACGTTGTGATTATTAAAGGTATCACGTATAAAGGGACTCACGGTTCATATGATCTGCTTATTATGAATGAACCCAATTTAAATCTAGTAAATTCAAAAGATAGAAAAGATTATAGAAGTATTTTAGAAGCTACTAATCTTGTAAGGCGAGATTATGACGTAAGTGGGCAAATTCGAGAGAGCCGCAGCAAAAAGTATACGTAAATGATCAAACCATCATGATCATGATCATCACTCACGACCAAGGGAGGTGGAGCTATGTTTTTAAAGGAATTAACAAACAGGCCGATTGAATATAAATATTGGAATGATGTACATGAACATGATCTAGAGGTATTGTGGGCAGAGAAATTGACGGGGAATTCAGGTGTCGTGAATAACATAATGTCAATTGTAGAAGAACTGTATGAGGATGGGTACATTGAAAAACCAAAGAGCCGTTTTTAAACAGTATAAATGAGAATGCACTGATGTTAACATATCATAACTAAAATGACCTTTGACAAATTTGGACGTTCACATGTTCAGTATCATTTCAACAAATTAACCCCTCAGTTTAAACTGATTGATGATAGTCAATTTGATATCGAGAATAGGGGACTCGGCAATGTTGCCAGCCCCATAGATCCTTAAGATGCCATCACTAAGCAATACTATTTATCAACAAGATTCAATTTGGATGGAAACCGTTTGGCACGGTTGGCGGACCCGGAAGAAGATGGTAATGCTATAAGTAAAGGATATCTTGATTTTTGTCTACAAGCAGTTCAGAAAGCCTTTAAAGGAAGCTTTAACGCTTATCTAATGTTGGAGAAAAAACTATATCGACTTAAAGAAATTGTGGATAAATTAGTACCATGTCCAAATTACAACTCATCAATGAATTGCATAAACCTGCACGAAAAAATTTTAAACGAAGGTGCACAATAGTTAGAGGTTTTGATGACCTTTGGCAAGCAGATTTGGCTGAATTTAACACATATTCCAAACAAAATAAGGGCTATAAGTATATATTAGTGGTTATCGACTGTTTTTCGAAATACTTATGGACTAAAGGATTAAAAACGAAAACAGGTCAAGAAGTTACCAAGGCCATGCAACCAATCTTCAAAAAAGGACGGAAACCTACCAATTTGCAGACAGATGTAGGAAAAGAATTCTACAATGAGCATTTTACTAAACTAATGCAGCGTTATGGAGTCAATCATTACTCCACCAATAGCACAAAGAAGGCTGCAATTGCGGAACGTGTTATCAGAACCATTAAGGGTGCTGTATATAAGTCATTCAGTCTACAAGGTAAATACAAGTGGGTTGATACAATTGATGCCATAACCATGTATTATAACGATCTTAAGCATAGAACTATTGGAATGAAGCCCAAAGATGTTGGTAGTCATACAAAGCTAGAGGCTTGTAGTCACATAAAAATATTCGATAGGAATCGATATTCTGTGGGTGACAGTACGAATCTGTACATTTAAAAATATTTCCGCCAAAGGATACACACCCAATTGGTCTAGTGAACTATTTAAGATTGTGAAAGTTCGCATTACTAACCCCACTACGTACATGCTGGAAGACATGAAAGGAAAGCCTGTACTGGGAGGGTTTCATGAACATGAATTACAAAAAACAAAGTATCCTGATGTATATCTAGTAGAAAAAGTGCTTCGCTCTAAGAGTAATAAGTCATTCGTAAAGTGGTGGGGATTGGATGAAAGATCATGGATCAATAAGGATGATATTGTTTTATAACATTTAACCTGTACTTTGTGAAACAAATTACTTATATTAGTTATATAGTTTGTAGAAAAGGATGTGGCTCTTAGATGAAATAAAACGCACAATAAAGTAATAGTACTTTATCTTTAAATATTACATTTATTTTTAAAATTTCGTTATCTTATAAAGTGAACCTAAAGTACTTCTATAATCACTTAAATTACTGGATGGCCATATCCTCGAATCTGGCCCACACGTCCATTCCAAGCAGGAATTTGAATTTGTTTCACCTTTATTGATGTAGTCTAGTATCCAGTAATAAATTCTGTGGTGCTCATCGTTTTCCCACGGTTGAAAGTTATAGTTGATATTTTGTTCTAATAATATTTCAATCAAAATATCGAGGCACTTGTAGTTAGCATAATATGCCGCTTTCTCAATATATTCAGTTATATTAAATAAAGTGTCCTTGTAAGCAATATTTTCTAAGGTAGATTTAACATCTGTTGAATCATGAACCCTTAATAAATTGCATAAATACATTTTAAGCGGTATGTCACCAAGTACATTCATATCGTTTAAGATCCTATCTACTTTATCAAAAGTTAATGAATTGTAGCCTTTATCGGTACACAATTTCATAAAACTTTTAATGGTATCGTCTAATTTAATTTTTTAATTAAATAATGTCTTAATAACTTCATTTGCACACTTTGAGTTTATAGCACACCAGTAAAAACACTCATCAGGAATAACAATATATTGTAATATATTCAGTACAAATAAATAGCTTTCGGGGGAGGACTTCCCCATCAAAGAACGCTTCAGGTATTTTCTGTAGATTTTATCACTACTGTACCGTAGCTGTTCCTGCAATTTGTCTTCAAGACTGTTCATAATGATAAACTTGTTTTCTGAAACAGAAGACGAATAAAATGCAATGTAAAGTTAAATCCCCAAGATCTAGTATCGGTGAAATTGAAATTTACTAATCGTTTATCATCACAAGGATTAAGTACCACTTTATTCTGTTTGATTGTAAACACATCATATTTCTTTGATCTTATCAGATGCTGATAACGCTTTATTACGTCACCATCAAACAAAACATGTTTATAATCATTTATCGTAATCTGTTTGACGCTTGCGCGGGTAGAACCCTTTGATTTTTTAAAACTTTTTCATCAACCATGTAAGCATGCATTTTTGCACGAAGTCCTTCAAATTGCAACATAATCGCGCCATGATTTTCGTCTTTCATTAAGCCAGTGACTTTTATTAACTAATGGAATTCCAAAGATATTGTTGGGGCTATAATCAGATGTATCGAATTTATCAATGTCCTCTTTAATGCATTCATAGATATTGGGAACTGAAAAGGCGTATATGAGGCTATCCGTATCCATGTACAAGAGCTTAGCATTACTATCAAACTTGGGTAGCGTGTAACCGTAATTAAAATTGTATAAAAAAGTTTTTGAAACGTCTAAAACACCGAATCCTGCAAATATAGGTTTATTGAAATATACTTCTAGCTTATTCATTTGAATGACAAGCATATCATTATCAAATATTGTACAACTATGAATATTTGGTTTTTTTATGAAAGCACGAGCACCATAGCGACCTTCCCATTTCGTTACTAAACGTATATCCTTATGTTTACGTACATTTTTCATAAGCTTCCCAAAAACGCTATTAATCATTAATTTATAAAAATTCTTATCAAATTCATTTTGAGATTGCTGGCGCATGGTCGTATTTAAATCGATATATTTTGTTAACCACGAGAACTGTTTAAAACGTAATATACGCTGTACTTTTACCAACATTAATCCATATTTTAAATATACTTTCAAATTTCTGTAATGTATTACATAATTATGTTTAGGATACAATGTAAGCAATAATTTTTTCATTTTGAAATCAGATACGGGTGGTACCATATGTTCAGGTGCCAGCGGTAGATCACTGTGACTATCATGTAATTCTATAGGATAGTCTAAATCACACTCGACTATATAACCAATTTCCGAATCATCGGGATGGTTTATTAAATCTAAAGTTTCAAAATTATCAACAAAAGAAAAATCACCAAATGGTAGAAATTCTGACATGGTGGCTCCATATAAATTATTTACATCGTAGTACATTAAATACACACTTTCGGAAGTGGGATCAAATTATTCCCCCATGTACTTATTGTTAGCTTTAGCATATCGATTAGAACATTGAGCCACACCACCTCTAGTTCCTCTCTCAATAAACATTAGCATATCAATGTCTGTAAATAGTTCTACATGTACCTGTATAATTTTAAGCATAGCATCGAATGCCAAACCGGGGGCTGTATAATAGTGCAGAGGATCAAGTTTGTAAGTACTTAAACAAGTTTGTTGAAAGTTTTAGAAAATGTCTGCTAACAATAGAACGTCCGTTTTTAGATACAAATCCGAGTAATTCCCTAACGATTTAATATTAAATCTGTTCCAAACATTAACTGCATGTGCAAAACTCGCATCATTGATTCCCTCATTAGTGAGATGACTGAATAACGCTTCCTTGCGAGGGAGTCTGGTCTCGCTTAATTTATCCCAAGAATCGAGATATTCATAACGAAACACACCTTTGCAAACTAGTAGCGAAAATTCTTCGGCATTGTTACAATTAGCGTGGCTAATCATTTTTTTAATATTTTCCAAATAGTCCGACAACTTTTCAATACTACTACTAATAAATCTGAAAGAGTCAATAAATCTAAACCTAATTTTAGTGCCTTGTATTACTTTCGTGAAAAAAATATATTTTTCTTTGTTTATGGGTAGCAGTAAAATCTCACTGGGAACAGTAGCCAATTCTCTAATGAGGAAATGACTATCATAACCTGACAAATTATGAAACACGACTGGCAGAATGTGGGAGTTTTTATAGTTTAGGTTACAATTCTGATGTGATGCTCCCCGAAATGCACCAGTAAAATGGTTATTTATATCATAATCAGTAAATGGTTTTTCGCAAATGTGGCAAATTGTGGTGCTTTCAAAGTGCTCAACCTGATTTGGAGTTAAAGTATCCATAGGAACTATTTTATTGATTATTTCGGTAGTTTAATGTGCAATAATTTGAAGCTCTTTAACAAACCATTGAATGCAACCGTTTCTTCTATAAAGTCTAAATCTTGATAAAGAATCATTATATGAACACTTCAAGTAGTAAGCAATGCTGAAGGGTGTATGTTTGGAGTAAAATATCGTATTATTATCGATGTCCGTTAAATTTGTACACTTTTCCAAAATAATTTCTAAATCTGCATAAATTACAAACGGCACCTTTTCCTGGAATGTGAAATTTTTGAACTGCAGAAACTTTTCTGCTTTAGTGGGTAGCTTAACAGAGCATCAATTAAGTTGATGACAGTGAATGATGTGTTTTTCTAGAACGTGATCTAAAGAAAAATGGTTCAAACATCGATAACAAATGAATTTCTTGTGCTCCTTATTCGATAGTTGTTTAGAAAAAAGAGCTGAGATATTTTTAATCCACGTGAAATGATAAACAGTATTATTTTTTGTATTAATATCACCCCTTGATGTCCACTTAATACAAATGGCAATATAACTTTTCCCTGAATGCAAAACAAATTAATGGAGAGGTTGTTTAACTGTTCAAATTTTTTCACATCATCTAGTTTAATAGGGAAGGGAATTGAATCATAATTCAAAACATCCTTAAAATGAGGATAACTGTAAACTCTATCTAAATGATGTTGCACGGGATATAGTGCCGATACAACGGCCCACAGGAACAATACTCATCGTCATTTTTAACATTCACTACCGCATGCTTTACTGCTATAAAGTTGGGAACTTTAACGTAAGTTGAAAGGCACTTCTAAATGGGACATAGCTATTAATATTTACCTTTAAATGTAATACTTCATGTAATGCCCAACCGGAATCCCTTTCGGAAAACTCCTCTATTTTTTTCTGTAATTTATAATAAACGCTTTCATTGTACCACTTACGT
Source organism: Vesta saturnalis (assembly GCA_036346205.1). Taxonomy (NCBI): domain Eukaryota; kingdom Metazoa; phylum Arthropoda; class Insecta; order Coleoptera; family Lampyridae; genus Vesta; species Vesta saturnalis. Next base: position 65,100 of record JARFJB010000466.1, read on the forward strand.
AAGTTGGTCGCAATATTGATGGCATGATTTTTTATGGTAAATGTCTTCAACTCGATAACGTGATTTTGAGGATGGACAAAATTGCAGACAAAAAGAACATTCACCTTTAGCATCGCTTGCCTTAGCTTTAATTTAACCTTTCGTGTAAAACTATTGTATGCATTTTGTAAAAAAATAAGAGGGTCTTTGATGTTTGCTATATTGACTATAATTCCTGTAAGTAACCTACCATTAAAATATGAATCTAGAGAGTACCATCTTAATTTGCGTGTACGCTTTTTAGTGACTGACAATTCCACTACCTGTGTCTCTAAAGCGCTCTTTAACTGTTTAACTCTTATAAGATAACTCTTTAGCAATGATAAATTACTTTCGAGTTTAAGTAAATTTTCGCATGTCTCTAAATAAATTTTATTTTGAATTATATCTTGCAATAGCTTAATATTGGTGTTAATTATACGGATGTGCTTTATAAACTCATTTTTGGTTTTCAACAATGGAATAATACTTCTTGTTAAATTAACAATACCACAACTACTGGGTATACACTTACTCATCATTACCTTCAAAACAGTATCCAACACTGCAAGAAAATATGAAGCACACGCGCTGTCGATTATGTAGTAATGCAAACAAATATTACATTTATTATAACTGATATGTAAAAATTAATAATTTAAGTAACTATACAAGTACTTCAGGTATACAATTGCAATTCTAGTCGGGGGTGCAATATACTAACTGGTACAAAACTGCTCTTTATCTCCTTATATAGTAATATAAACCCAGCATTCAAGGTCAAAACTGCTTATAACTTGTCGCAAGAGCTCATAGGCAGATGCATAGATTGCATTTTGTAGCGTTTACTGGGAACATCTATTAACCTTGACATCAATACTGTTCTCATGGCTTATGCTGCATCACCTTTGCTTGCAGAGGTCATACATTGCACTTTGTGCGGTTTACTAAGAATATACATTAACTTAACCTTGATGACAGCATGCGAAATGCCTTCTCATGTCTAGATTATGCTGCATTCATTAGAGTTCGTCATCTTTGCTTGCTCAGGTCAGTTCATTGTACTAACCACTTCCACTTGTTATCAATTTCGTTAACGTTAACAGATCTATGTGTATATAATGTTAAAGTTTTAATTGAATACTCATTAATTACTCACCATTAGTAATGGCTTGGTCCAGCAAACAATCTAAACTTTCGTTAAAAAGACAGGCAAAACCTTGTGTTTTACATGATGTTTTGGTGCGCCCATCAAATAACACCGCAGAACCAGCACCCATTGAAGAGACCATCCCCATCATCTCCATAAGGGATACTGATGTAGAGGATGAATTTTCGAAGTATTTCGAGAGGTATGTATAATTTTAACTAATATTATAGTTTCCTTTTATTAATTCATAGAGAATTTTTAGTACAAATAAAATTATTTATTTTTTCAGCATAATCCTAGCAGCCACGGTTATAGCAACACCCCCACAACCACCACCGTTGCGAAACCTACAATATGAAGGAAAAAATTTGGCTCTTATAGAAGGGCACCTCACACAGCAGTATGATGAGCAGTATCCACCAACCCTTTAGGCCTTCAGGGAAAAAAGTATTCGGTGGTTATTAAAGCTTTACAATGACTATATTAATAGTGAGGTGGTGGGTATGGGGCGAGTGGAAAGACTAAATGAAGAACTGATGGAGGCTAATCAATATTTAGAGTGTGTGCGTCAAAATATAGTAAAAACCGAAAGTATATTGCGTACGTTGGAAGGGATGGATGTGTGATGTGTTTAATATGTTTTTTTGTGGAATTTATTGTATTGTTATCTTTTCATTGTAAAAAATAAATGTAAATTGTTTTTTATATTTTTATTATTTTTCGTGAATTATTCTCATTATCCAAAAAATTTTACTACAGCTAAAAAAATGTGAGTGATAGTTCAATTTGCGCTAGAAAAGTGAAATGATCTACGTTAAGGAAAAAATTGAAAACATCTAGAAGTCTGACTTACTCATGTATAAATTTCTACATCAAAGTAAAGTAGTCATTTTTTTTTAATTTTAAGTGCATATTGCGTTACAAATTTATTTATTGTAAAATATCGTGCATATAAAGAAAGTGTGAAAATATAGTACAGTTAAAAGTAAAAACAGCTTGTGTTAAATAAAAGTCAAAACAGTTCCCAAAAGCATGTAAATCTGAAAACTTTACACCATGTATTTATGCAATAAAAATGTAACAATTACATTAATACATTTGCAAATCCCGTTTCAAAGTTGTAATGTGAATTGGTAACGGAGATAAAAGTAGAATGTTCGCATTCACACCTGCATAAAATACTTTCAAAGCAAAATAACTGCGTTCATTATCCTACAATTCTTAAAACAGTAATATCCACGCTCCATCGAAAATTGTAAATTTGGAGTCCTAATCAAAATAAGTTAAAAAATAAGTCATGTTTTAAGTGCTGTTTGTTGTTTCAAAATTGAATTGGTTAATTTAAAAATCATTTTGATACATTTATACATGAAATTTTTTTCTTCTGAGCTTACGTAAGTACAAAAAGTTGTGTTTTAAGTGCTTTTTGTTGTCTAAAAATGGAATTGGTTAATTTAAGAGTCATTTTTCATATTTTGAAAAATTTATACATGAAATTGATAAATTGCCACTTATAAAACACAACTGCGTTGAAAAAAAAAATCTTTTTCTGAGAATTAGGTGCAAATTTTAAATTTTCAGGAGCACATCTTTTGTTGGACTTTATTTATGCCCTCCCCGCAACCCCCCCTACACCCTGCGGAAAGAAAGTCCACATCGTGTCGTTTTTATCTCCTTCCATAGATATCCACATACATCTTCACATATATCACACACCTTCAAACATACATCACTTTTATAGCTCAAGTACACGTCTATCTTTTACACAACAATAATTGCAATCATACATTCTATTCTAGTACAATACTTGTATTTCAAGTTAAATATAATATTACAAATCATACTGGTAATACTATATGGGTAATGCATTTTGCAATTACATGCTTTTTACTCATTACGAGTACCATCCATTTAAAATGGGTTGTAATTGCGTACATAAATGTAAAATGTCCAAAGATGCATTGTGAGAGTTAGTATTACTTTATTTCATAAAAAAATCGTTAGAATCTATTTTAGAAAAAAAATTATATTACAAATACTTTACAAATATGTTAAACTTTTGTTATACTATATCACAATTCATATTGATGCTCAATTAATTTGGAAAATATTAAAAATGTACGTTTTATATCGAATAGTGATCTGTGATATTTCACAGTTAAAGAAGGCTTTCTTTAATTAAGAAAACGTTAGCATTTTTTAGATGAACAACGTATTACAAATATTTCCGAAATAAATATAGATTTTATTTTACATCAGTATTTATCTTAAATATTTATTGATTTTGTACAGTCTTAAAGTTTAATATAAATGTGAATATAAATTTATGCAGAATATCACGAGAGTATTGTTAGTTGCATAACATTTCAACCCATTTAAACACTACAACTTATTAATACCAAATATCTTTAAATGTCTTTTTATTTTCAAACTAGAAGCTGCATCATTCTCCAACCTCTTCTTTCTCTCAACAATAGTTAGTACTTGTTCTTTTCTTCTGCTAATACTTAATCGCACACACCCAAGAAAGCCTTTTATAATTGTGCATTTTAAAATTAAAAGCTTTTCCTAACATCACAATTTTTATTATTTATTACATGTGAATGTAATAGCTCATTTAAACACTACAACATATTGATACCAAATATGTTTAAATGTCTTTTTATTTTCAAACTAGAAGCTGCATCATTCTTCTATTTACTTCATACACCCTAAATCTTTAATTTTTTGTATCAACACCTCCAACCTCTTCTTTCGCTCAACAATAGTTAATACGTGTGGATGATGACATTGCAATTTCTATTTTAAGCTTCTGCTTCGACTTTTAAAATTGTAATATGATGATGACCGTGCAATTTCTATTTTTAGTTTTTGACCTTGACATACAAATTTCCTGCTAAAACGTTTGACCGCAGAGTGACCTTGTAATATGATGAATATGGTGAAATTGCAATTTCTATTTTTAGCGAGCTCATAAAATTTAAATTTCCGCAAAAGTTTTGACCTTGAAGAGATCCAAAGCTTACATTTCTCACACCAGAGGACGAGTGACCTTGAACTGGTCCAGACCCGGCCCTTAATCACTACTTCGATACCTGCAAAACAAATTTATTACACTACCCGTCCAGTAAAATCGAAAAAAAAATGTTTTTTGCCGTTTTCGACCCACCCTAGTACACATTGTCCTTTACAGCCCCAAAGAAAAAGATCTAGTACAGATAGGTCTGGAGACCTAGCAGACCAGTTGTGTGGACCACCTCGTCCAATTCAGCGACCAGGGAATCTAATATTTAAAACATACCACAATGTACACACAACATTTTCAGGGACATGTTGAAGTAAACCGTTCAATACATATTCAAGAAAGTGGAGGTACAGTTGACCATTAAAATGGTTCCCAAAAAAATGTGTACCAACAACTTGTTTTCCGATAATTTCGCCCCACACGTTTATTGACCACTGATGTTGATGATTAACTGCTTTCAAGAATTGGAGCGTATAGGTAGCGTAATGATGGAAATATCACTGATTGGGGAGGCCTCTGTTACTACAAGTTGCCTCATTGCTAACAAAAGCATAGTTCAGAAAATCTGGTTCGGCATTTAATTTATTATTAATCCACTCACAAAATTGCCTCCCGTTTTCTAAATCTTGTGAAAAAAGTTTCTGGTGTTTTTGGATATGGTAGGGATGGAATTTATTGCTTTCCAAAATATGAGGTACAGATGTATGACTTGCTTTAAAAATTTGTTGAGAAATTTTTCGAGTGGACTGGTGAGGATTTTCAACCACTGCAGCAACAACCATTAATGCGTTTTCCTTATTGGTTACATGTCCTGCGCGCATACCTTTGTATAACTAACGTTGTTGTCGATTCAGACCTCTCTTTGAGCATTTTGAAGCTAACTTCAGGTGGGAGTCTGCTATCAGGATACTTATGAGCATAGCTTCGGAATGCAAGAAGACAGTTTTGATCACATTCTTCTAATACATAGATAATATTAACATACTTGCGAATTAATATGACAGATAATTGTTTTTGCCTTTGCAGTTACTCTCATAGCACTATACAAAATCACCATTAGCATAACACGGTTCTGTTATTCTTAAAACTGCAATAATTTGTCAACTTTAGGTATATGAAACCCAATATAATATCGAAAGAAAATTTATTTCTCTATCCGAATCGCTTAAAAAGTACAGGGTATTACATTTAAAAAAATTGAGTTCTGGCTAATCGAAATATTAAGCTATTGTACCATCATAACCAACACCCTGTACAACTGAATTTAACCTTTAAGTTTTCTGATGTCAGTAGATAATCTTAGTAAACGTTTAATAGAATATTTTTTATTAATGTGTCACAATGTGGCCGATGCAGGTTTTAACTCGTGTTTGAATACGTCACATTTTTCCTAAAATGTTGAATAACTCTTTAATGGCTGATCCTGGTTAAAAAAGCAAAACATTACCAGATGGGCAAGTGATAGCAGAATAAGAATATTTACAAATATACAGGGTGCTCAATTTATAATATTTAAGTTGGATACTGGTATCCGATAATGTCACATTTCTTATGATTTATGTACTTTTGGATCCAGGTCACAGTGGTAAAATTACTTGGCGAAGCGGTATTGAGAAACGAAAATTATTTAGAAGATAATTGCTTTTGTCCTTTTGTTTACACATTTCGAAATTGAACATCTTTGCGGTGCCTACGAATTTTCTCGCTAAAAGCTTTAATCACTGTTTATTTTATTAAAATTTATGCTACTATTTGAATTGAGATTAAGATTTTTGAATATAGACATTTATTGATAACATTATCGAAAAGTAAAGTTTGAGTAATTAGGTTTGAAAACCTTCACTATTGGTCGCACAGCACGTTTACGTCTGATTATTTCGTGCGGTCCTGGAGCCCTCCTGCTGATTTTCCTGGTTAATGCTACGAAAGGTAAGCAAGTCTTTGTTTGCCCTTGAATATTACTGCGGAGTCCTAGCATTTATTTGTGGTTTAATTAATTCCATATTGTTCATTTTAGACAAACTTTCGTCCTTTGTTTTATGACTTCCTGATTTGAGTTATGATATACATTCGCCCTACACGCGGAACGATATTCAATTCACCCCCTTCCATTGAGCTATTGGCACTTAACCCTAATCTGTTACACTAGATGTTACTGCCATTTTTACCCGTAACAGGTAAAGTTTGATATAAGTTGAACTGACGTTTGCGCATATTACTGGAATCGTGGTCTCGGATACATTTGTACTTTGCGGACCTTTCAATGGAAAAATACAGATGGTACTATTTAACACTTTCATGTTCTGTTTTGGTATTATTTCACTGAGTCGTATTATTACGGAATTTACAATCAAAAGTTGTAACGTATGCATGGTTGCATACAATACGTCACATTTAACTTCAGGTTGTTGTGCGAAAGCAATCCGTCCTGATGACGAAGCATAGTGCACATCCAAAATATCACTCTCTAAAAAGATAACTCAGTACTTCAGAGGGAAAAGACTCCAACGTCCCAAGTTCGATTCCGAGAGTAATCAAGTACTCGATAAAAAATTAGAGATGAATTCGACTCCTCAAGTGCGAAAAAATTTTCGGGATTAAGCCTGATGGCGGAAGTAAAATCCACACCGAAACATTGCATTCTAAAAACAAGAACTGTGAAAATAGGCCGATCAACTCAAGCGATATGGACCACAGTTACAAAACACTTATAATACAAACTCTCATTAAATTACAAATAATTCTTAAGAAGTTCCACTAATAAAATATCTATTCAGCTAATGCCTAAGCGATATCTTAAACAGAAACTTGATTTATTATCTAGCACTTATGAGTGTTATAGAGACCCGGTAAAACCACACCACCATTTTAGGTCAAAAATTTGATTTTATTGCGATTTTTTTGATTTATTTATTAAAACAGACATTACGTATCCAAAATAAAACTAAATTTGTATAATAAAGTCAGATATTATTGACATACGACAATCGCTTGTAGTAACCTTCCAATTGTCTAGACGTAAAAGGTAATTTAGTTTGGAAACAGCATGGAATATGGTACAAGTGAAAAAATAATATTGGCAAAGGATTTATACGTTTCGCCAAACATAACCTCATAATCATGCTTTACCATTGGTAGTAGAGACATTGCATTACTACTTCCAATAGTGTTTATGAAATCATCAACTTCTTTGTTGCCAGATGTATAATTAATCTTGATATCCTCAAGATCTGCTTTTAAATCAACTTCAGTTATTGAAATATAGTTTGCTTTATCTTTTTCAATTAGTTCTCCCTTCATCATCATGATCATACGTAAACCAACTGAAAAAATTAAAAGTTTTCAACAAAAAAAAGTGTAATATTAGAAATACTTATATTGAAGGCTTTTAAATCGTGAATTCAGTATAAATTACATAAATTATATACGGTTCTATTGTATTTACAGTTATCGTCGTCAGGAAAGTATTAAACATTTGATATCGATTAGTAACGAGTATTTGCAGTTGCATTTAAACACTTTATACTGAAATACACCATTTAAAGGTACAGTCATAAGTATAACAATAATTACATTAATTTACCTAAATTGTAAAAGATTACATTTTCAAAAAAGTACTTACACATTTCATATTTTGCTTTTCCTTTACCACTTACATTAATACCGGCAAAATGAGCATCTATGTTTTCATAATCAGAAAAAAAGGTAGAAAATTTATTATAAATTTTGATATTAAGTAAAAATTGATTATCATTAATTTTTGAACTAAAATGAAGCCTTTACGTTGAGGTTCAAAAGAAAATTAAATTGTCTCACCTAACCTCTTCTATTTGTGCATTTCCATGTTCACGAATTTCAATGTTACTGTACTTTTTTGCGTAATTTAGCGGTGGTGCCGGATCAAAACTCCAGGAGTCTATATTTATTACATTTAATGATGGAAAATTATATTCAGGCAAACCTACAAAAACACGTTTCTATTAAGGGTGTATATAAATTAGAAAGGAATACCATTTTTAAGAACTGACAATGCGCTTTGAATTGCTAATTTTAGGCAATCATTTCTATTTGGGTCTGACCGTTTGCATACTTGGAAGTTATCTGAAATATTCAATTTTTCACAATGTGGTTGATGTTATGCACTTACCCAAAATATCGCCACGGCAGCATACGGCACTAACTAAAACTGTTGCAATCTGTGCAAGTATAAACATGATAAGTTAGATAGAAAAATGTGAAAATTTTGGTTTATATAGGAATACAGAAGTTAAGTATGGGAAAATATTCAGCTAAGAAAACACGCTATTCTATTCAGGGAGATTGTCAATCAAGCCAAACAATACTAGATATTTTAGTAACAGACGAGCCTGAACTTTAATAACTAAAAAATTTTTATTATGAGCGCTTCCTTTTGGGTCGTAACATCATTTCAAAATATGATCTACTATTTTTCTTCCTAGATTACCTCCCCTTAAACTTTATTTTGGTATTTTGAAAATTCATTACAATAGAATCAAGGATTTAAAAGATTTAAAGTTTTTTTTTGTACTATACTAGAAAATAAAATTCAAGGATACGTACAACTAATTACGCTAATGTGGTTACGAGTAAACATGTAAATGTCAGCTTCGTTGTATAAAAATAGCTGAGTTATTGGGGTATATGAGTCCTTGAACCCATGAGATATGTCTTATTGTTTTAACCTTCTTCGAACCAAGGGTCAATTTGTTACGTAGAAACCCAAGACGGGGTGCACATGCACCCCTCATAAAAAACAATTTTCGTTAACAAATTTGGGCAAAATCTTTTGGCATAATGTTATCTGTTGTTAGTAAAGACAGTGTGAATATTTAAAACAATTTAGTGTTTGCATAAAATACAAAATAAAAATAACATAACTTTTTATAAAAAACTAATGAATGATATTGTGTAGGGAATTGTTTTCCTATTGTTCCTCTGTACATGGGTTGCACATTTTCTTTGTAATAGCGGTGCTATGTTCTGTACAGACAAACCTTTTGCATATGCTGCAAGTGATACGAACTTTTCTGTCTCGTTTACGTGCACAAGCGAAGCACCTTCCTTGATTGCGCTTTCCTAAATCTTCAATTGCAGTAGCCCGGCAGTTTTCTTTTTGCTCTAAATCTGGAACCAACATTGTCATATAACTCACTACTCTTGTACTTAACCCTGCAGTGTTTTCACTCCTCCTTTTTACATAAGAAATAATGAGTGATTTTCCCAATTCAAGCAAAAAGGTCTTTCTGCGATCTGATCTTTGTTTATGCCAGTCTGGAAACTTAGTTGTCCATAATGCAAACGCATTTAAGCCTCCAATGTTCAAGAAGTTTGCAAAGTTAACCATAGGCCATCGGTTACACTTCCTTTTGGTTGTATATTCCTTGGCCATCTTATCAATCGTGTCTACACCTCCTTTGGTAGCATTGTAATGTAAAATAATGTGCGGCTTTTTATGTTCTTCTTCGACAGCTATTTTATTGTCATGGTGTTCCGTAGATAAAAGTATGACAGCTCTTCTTTTTTCAAGGTATGCTTATCTGTGAAGCAAAACTGACTGGAAAACTTTTCTTTCTGTGCCGTTGGTAATAACTGATGAGGAATGTAAGCTTTGTTCTTGCGTAACGTTCCGCATAGAGTGAGTTGCTTTTCCAACAAACAGTCTGCTAATGGCAAACTAGTAAAAAATTGTCTGTTGTTATCCCATGACCTTTAGGCAAATGGTTCACTAAGTCAAGAACAACTCTTTTCCCTTGTTCCTTTTTAAGGCTGTGTCCAATTTTCCTAAATACACTTGCAAATTGTGGACATAAGCAATTTCAGTACCGGCAAGTAACCAGTGTTTTAGGCCATACTTATCGGGCTTACTTTTCATATATACCCTGAATGGCGCCTTTCCTCGAAACCAACAAGTTGTTCGTCTATGCAGAGGTGTGAAGATGGATTCATAGCAATTTTCATTTATCAACAAACATATCTGCAATATCTCTTATTGCAGCTAATTTATCAGTTGATCTGCGTTCTGTTCTTGCTTGAAAATTATCGAATCTTAAAAATCCAGTCAAAAAGGCAAACCGATTTCTTGACATTGTGGCAGGAAATATTGGCCTGCAATATAATTCATTAGATTCCCACAGCGATCGAATTGATTCTTTATTGGCCTTTAGTGCCCCATGGATAAAAAGTAAACCGATATAAGCGTATATTTCGATGCTGTCTGTCGGTTTCCAGTAACGTAATTTTTGTGGGTGTTTTTCATTCCATTCCTCGTGCATCAAATTTACTTTTCGATTTGTTTCTGTAGCAATGATATCAATCATTTCAGCAGTAAAAAACAATATAAAAGCTGACTCGATAGTCGAAATGTTGGTACTATATTGCGTCAAGCGAGGCTTATTCGCCAAAATACTAGCAAGTCGTCTACGAGATGTTTTCAGTGGCGTAGTAGACCATTTCATACCAGATTTTGCAACCATATCTGTGGATGATGCAAAGCATCATCCACAGTTTCTTCATCGCTGGTATTTAATTCTTCATATTCTTCTGCTGAAATTTCATCATTTTCTCCGTCTTCTTCCTCAACTTGATCATCGTCTTCAGCGTCTGAGCACATTTCCTTCAAAATTCTTCATCATTATCGATGTTCTCGGCATAGAATCTCAATTGTTCTTCCGTTAGTGGAACATGTCGATGTCGTGATGTAGAAGGTTGAAGTCCATAGCTTTGAACACCTAGTTTATAGAATATTTCAGGTTATAATTCACACATGCAATGGATTGAGCCAATAACGCAATAACTTACAGCAATTCAAAATATTTCTTACCTAAAGCCGACAAAAACAATTTGTATAATGTTTTCAAATGCAAAGCCGACAAAAACAATTTTTATAATGTTTTCAAATGATAATTAGAAATGTCTGTTGTCAACGCGAACTCACATCACTTTAGAAATTAATTTGTAACGCCCTCTGCAATGAATAGCAAAACTAATAAAATTGTAATTTTATTAATTTGTGGCTCTAAGTACCAATGGGGAGTGCAAGCGCACCTAATGCTTATTTTTCTTTTGGTGTTTACGCGATTTAATCTAACAATTACTAAGTGAGACCTCGTTTTGAGAAATTCACAAAGTCTGAGAGTAGCAAAACTAAAAGAAAATAAAATACTTTAGTATGACAAAAACGACTTCTGGGTGCAGATGCAACCCCCTTGGTTCCTCTCCCTCTCTTTCTCCATCTCCTACTCGCTCACCCTCTCCCTCTCCCTGTGTTTGTGTGTTTGTGTGTTTGTGTGTTTGTATGTTCGTGTGTTTGTGTGTTTGTGTGTTTGTGTGCTTGTGTGTTTGCGTGTTTGCGTTTTGTGTTTGCATGTTTGCGAGTTTGGGTGTTTGTGTGTTTGTGTGAGTATGTGATTGTGTTTGTGTGTTTGTGAGCAGTACTCCGTCCACGGCTTCCTGATCATAGATTCGGGATAATACCACATCCAAGTCGTCCTCTGGTCGTGGTGTAACCAAAAACCGCAAAGCTATTTCACAGTCCTCCTGGTCGAAATACTGTTTTCCATCCACCAAATCGTCTTTAACAACTCCTTCGTGGAGTATATCTCTAACTTCCTGTACGTGATCCGTAAGAGGTTCGACTCAGCAACCCCCTCAGGATGGGAGAATTCTCTTGCGGCACCAATGTTATGTGGCTTATGATGTTAACTCTTCCATTCCCCACTATGGGAGTATCATAAGTCACATAGGAGCGTGACATACCTAAAAAGGCACACACCATACATTAGTTATCTGCTACAGTAATGAATGACAGTGCGTTCTTACCTCTATTTGTTGTCGGTACGGTTATGTTACTCACTCGAGCTGCAGGGAGATGTCGGTTTTGCAGATTCTAAACGGAAATACTATTATTAGTATATCATTATACAAACATTATAACTTATTCTAAGTCCCTAAAAGATTTTATTAAAATTATGCTGTGTTCTATATGAATTTATTGCAATATGAAGATATTCTAAGTGCAGACACTTTTTAATAAATAAAATAAAAGTCCTAAATGAATTTATCTGAAAATATTCTAAGTGCAGACACTTTTTAATAAATAAAATAAAAGTCCTAAATGAATTTATCTGAAAATATTGTATGTGTTAAAAAGAATTTTATTGAAATTATTCCAAGTCCCCAAATAATTTTTTGAAATTATTCCAAGTTCCCAAATAATTTTTTGGAATTTTTCCCAAAGTAATTTTCTGCAAGAAAATATAAGGTAAAATGACAAAAAAATTATTCTAAGTATCAAAAACTCATACAATAATAAAAATAAGCACTTACCATTATTGGAAGACATGTAACACCACTTTATAACGATATTAACTTCACTTAGTACCGTATAAAGACGGAATGACTCTCTAGTGGAGCCGCTCCCTCTTAAATACAAAATTTGAAATGGCGGGGAGAGTGGGGGAAAGTAGGTCAGTAGGTCAAATCCTTATATATGTAAGAGGAGGGGGCTACCCAGAAAACCTTGAAGAAGTTATTTTTGTGGGGGAAACACCTATATTTAGCGAAACGAATACAGTAGAAATCATTCGTACAACTGCTTATACAGTAGATTACAACAAAAAAACAAACATGAATTATCCAGCAACGCCCTCAGCATCTTCTTTATCTGGCAAAGATGAGTTGCCTCAGGTCAGCCCCTTTTTTACGTTTTTACATTTTGTTGTTTTTTTCCTGATTTTGCTGTATTTCTAATTTTGTTATTTTTTTCTTTTTAGGTTGATATCCCAATCATCCGTCCTGCTTTAATCCGACGTCCCCCAACTCCAACGCTCGAACTTTCCTCCAACTCCTTACCACCATTACCTGAAGACGTGAGTTTTCCATTCGAATTTTCCCCCTCGCTTCCTCTACACCAATCCCCAGCCCCCCCTTAACTCCTACACCTCAAGTCTTTTCTGCCTATTCTCCTGATGTTGTGTACAACCCTCCATCCTTTTCCAGTCCCATCCCAGTGGGTAGCCCATCCAGTGACGACTCCATATATGAGATGACGACCGTAGTCCTGAACTCTCAACAGGACCTCGACCGTGCTTCAGAAGCAGAGACAATAATACTCGACCTGACTAATGCTGACGTCATCATTATCAGTGACGATGTCCTACCTTACGACGATGCTGACGATGATAGTGATGACTTTAGCGAAGCGTCTTCCAGTGTTGAGGCGGTTTATTCCTCATGTGCTGGGAACGAGTACCTCTACACTGGTGACTACGACTCTGACGTATTAATGGACCCTGCCTACAGCTACGATTCGGACGACTATGACAATGACGCTTTACGCCAACAACGTATACTGAGATGTAGAGAGTTCTGCAATGAAGTCGTCATTGAAGCAAGCAGTGATGAAGAAAACTTCACGAACGCTCTTACAGCTGATATGCGAAGCCTCCAACAAAGCGCTCAAGACCTCGAGGCTATTATACAACAAAACCGTGCAGCGTCCCAACTGCCGACGACGTACAGGACATACGAGACGACGACGAGGCTGCCAGAGTTCCAACTGACGATGACAATGCACAGGAGGTCCAGGACAACGGCTGACAACGACAATGGCGACGCAGCTGTCGCTGATGACGGTGATGACGATAATGGCTGCTGGTTTTGGGCAACCCACATTCCTATGACCATCATGTGTTCGATGGCGTCAGGGGACAGTGCCGCCCAAAGCAATTCCGCATTCCTCATTATTACCGGGTGGTACTGGCTCTTTTACGCGCATCGTCTCATAACCTGGGACCGTCTCGCATTCATTATATGTATTCCACTTTGTACTAGTGTAGTACTAACGCTTCTGTTTTTTTGTTGCAGTTGTCCACTGTAATACCATTCACCGGGAACTATAATCTCGTGATTAAGGAAAGCTCCCTTGAGGAGCAGCTCGAACGGCCCACTAGGCTTCTCACATTATACTTAGACGGAATAATGTGATAAGCCTAGCTGTACTCAGTGGGTAAGATCACGCCGTTATACATCTGGAGATAATACTGGAAACTGTCGAAGAGATTGCAGGACTCTACGAACTTATCCGAGTTCGTAATGCAAATCTTCGACAGGTGGTTTTACCAGTGATCGAGAAAGACATAGTAAGTATACCTACAGTCAAGCATCTATACATACTAATATTACTTTCTTTTCAGAAAATGGCGCCCTCAATAGTACGGACAGGCGACTAACTGAGCGCACCGACTTACTAACTTACTGACTGACTGACAAACTGACACAGTGACTGATAGACAGGCAGACAGGCAGACAGAAAGACAGACAAACAGACAGACAGACAGATAGACAGACGTACAAGACACCACACTTTGTATATGCTCAACTACATCTCTATGGTGCTCACCATGAACAGCTGATGGATATCTACTACAGCAGGGTTCATTTCCACATCTGCAGACGACACGGTTGAATGTTTCATGTGTGGGGTTAGAATAAACCGATGCAGCCAGATGTCAATCCATTACAGGAACATCTACGATGGGCAACACACTGCACGTATGCTCAGCTGCTCGCACCACGTCCACGCAGATGTAATGAAACGGAAGTGGAGAGAACCCTCTGCACTTGTACTAAATCAAAATGTTTTATTCCTAAAGAAAATCATATATCTGATTAATTCATTTGTACATGTCTTTATTTCTACATGAATTGAATATATTGACATATCGTTTTCTTGTATTTTGGTAGCGTTAAGAGTGTGGGGAGCAAAAACATACAAGTGGGCAAAAACATACAAGTGAGGTGACCTTGGGGAGAGTAGCATTTGGGTGGTCTTGTTGTTATGCGATCGTGTTAAAATGAGTCACATGGTTGACCTTGAAATTGTGGAACCTTAACGCGGGGTTTGTGACATGGGATGACCTTGGGTTTGTGTTAACGATATGTAAGTAAGTCAAACATTGCGCTTTCATGACCTTGGTACAGTGGTTCCCGGTACCAATATCATTTAAATTCAATTTTTGTAAACAAAACTGTATAAAGCACTAAATTGTACGAAACGTCTACAACATTTGTTTTACTTTTACGTAAACATATACTGTGCAATAAAAATCTTTCAATAACCTTTTAAATATCTATAAATAAATTGCATACCGAATATATCGTAAAGACATCTTTTGAAACACGTATTGCTTGAGCATAAAGTAAGGAATCGAACACAAACAATCCGAAGTTGGTTCTAATAATTATAATAGGAAATATAAAATTGTTGACCACTTCCGGAAGTTTAAAACTAAACATGACAAACAAAAGGCATGATGTATTTAACTACTTGCACGTAAATTTCCGCCGCATAAGCTAAGAATTATAAAATGTAAGAACATGCTTCCGAATAAGACTTTGCTTCTATTAACATTGCAAGCAAGATGCAATTGTAAATAAAATAAAAGCTTAAGTAACGTTTACAAAGGATAACTGAGTCAGGTAATAGAGTAGTAAAAGGAGCCGTAGAGTAACCGAAGACTAGTTGACCTTGCACCGCACGTGGTTCAAATTGGATGGCGCCATGTCAGTAGTGTTACTTAGACGTTTCACTTATACCTCCCGTTTTACGCGCCGTCTTCAGATATACATTGTTAAATAAAATCACGATTTTTTCGTATATATGGCCCAAGTAGCACAATGGTAAAACTTCGCGTACAGGCTCCTGAGACCCCCTGTATACGATATATGAGAGGAAATGTACTGTCACATCGAAATGGTGCCACTACGTACGTATAGGTGTCACAACGTCCATAAAAACTCTCCTAAGGTGTCAGTTGAACCGATTCAAACACGCACAAGCACACGCAGACGTCACGCACGCCACACGCACACGCACACACGCACACGCACACGCACACGCACAAGCACAAGCACACGTACAAGCACGACCGTACCACGCGCGCGCACAGTACACGTACCCGCACACGTACCCGACACGCACACGAACGCCACACACACACCCCATGCACGCAGGAACGCACGCTCGCACGCACGCACGCGACACGCACACCACACACACACACCTACTCACAAACGACACGCACACGCAGACGTACAAGCACACGCACGCACACACGCATACGCACACGGACACGCACACGTACACGCACACACGCACCGCACACGCACGGACTTGCACACGCACACCAACACGCGCACATACGCACAACACGTACGCGCACGTACGCACGCACGCCATGCACGCGCATACGCATACGCGCGACAGTCACACACACACCACGCACACGCGCACACACATGCACACGCACACACACGCATACACGCAACGACGCACAGCACACACACACACACACACACACACCACGAACACAAGCTCACACACACACACACACACGCACGAACGCACCAAACGCGCTATTGCACACGCACGAACGCACCAAACGCGCTATTGCACCAACGCACGAACGCACGGACGCACGAACCCACGGACGCATGGACGTAAGGACGCTCGTCGCACGGATGCACAGACGCACTGACGCACAGACGTATGGACGCACGAACGCACGAATGCTCGAATGCATGAACGCACGAACGCACGCACGCACTCACACCCGTACACGCACACGCAAACGTACACGCACTCGCACATGCACACGCACACGCTCGCGCACGTGCACACTGCACTACACACACACACACGCACACGCAAATGCGCACCCACACCCACCCACCCACTCACATACATACACCCACTCACATGCACTCACAAACACCACACACACAGTCACAAACACACACGTACACGCACACGCACGCGCAAACGCACACGCACCCGCACACGCACACCCACACTCACGCGCATTCGCACACCCACACGCACACGCATACATACGCACACCCACACCCTCACATTCCCGCACGCACGCACTCACCAACACACAGCACACGCACACGTACACGCACACGTACACGCACGCTCACGCGCACACGCACACGCAGACGCACACGCACACGCACAATCACAACACACACGCACGCACGCACACACGCACGCTCACACGCACACGCAGACGCACACGCACACACACACTCACAACAGCACACGCACGCACGCACACACACGCACGCTCACACACTCACACACACACTCACACACACACGCACACACGCAAACACATGCACACGCACACCCACACGCACACGCACACGCTCACACACACGCACACGCAAGAATAGTGGTGTTCAAAAATGGTACTTGGAAAATTCCGTGTACCTCATCAGCAAAAATAAGTATGGAATAACCTCTTACACAAAAATTCTAAATAAATTCAACTGCTACAAATTTCAATCTTAACATTTTTTTGTATTTTTATTATTTAAACAGTTATTTAAAAAAAACAAAAAAAGTTTACACATATAGAATGGCAAATATTTTTTATCTTAAATGTAAGCCTTACAACTACATAAATTTGAACAGTATCAATTTGTATTGAGTGCTCTACAAAACCAATCTGGTCAACACTTCCAAAGTTACATTTTAGATGCTTTTAAGGACAATTTTGGATTTTTAAAGTTTAACTCTGATTTTTGGTATATAAATGTGTGGACCAGGGTATGATAAATTTTTAAAACAATTGGTGGTAATTAAGTAAGGTTTTTATCGAGTTTAATTGTCGATATCAATAATTTTTAAGGAAATGTTGCCGTAACTTTTTCTTATGCCTCAATATAACTGAAATTTTGTATCGATTGCATAACTTTTGATATTAATAAGTTATTTGAGAAGACGTTAATATGAAGTCTGACAATTACCTTTTAAAATATTTTTTATCAAACAAAATAAAAACATTAAAATAGAATAATCAATGATTAGATTCTTAGTAGTAGCAATAGTTTCTAAATTTTAATCTTATTTCTAGGTAAGAATATAACTACGTGTTTTAATCTTATTTCTAGATAAGGATATAATAGTATCTATATGTACCTAGGAAGATAAAAATGATTTAGTTACTTATCATTGGAAATTAATAATCTGCCACGGCGCACATTTTACTAAACTTCACACTAACTTTGGACGCTTTTCTCCATATTATTTTGCCC
Source organism: Vesta saturnalis (assembly GCA_036346205.1). Taxonomy (NCBI): domain Eukaryota; kingdom Metazoa; phylum Arthropoda; class Insecta; order Coleoptera; family Lampyridae; genus Vesta; species Vesta saturnalis. The sequence goes on from JARFJB010000466.1 coordinate 83,414, forward strand.
GTTCTTACTACATCAAATTCATCGTCTGCACCAAAACGTATTAAGGAATACATTTGTTTAAAATTATTGCAACCACAAACGAAGATAATATTTATGAAATGAAAAATTCTTGAGTTAATTACATGTAATAGAGGGCTATTATATATATAGTTTTTCATTACAACCCTACTCCTCCCTATTGTTAATAATAATTAAACTTGGACCATTGTATTAGATTTAAAATCCAAATTCCTTAATGAGCTAAATGATTATCAAATACTCATTAGAATGAGTTTTCGGAATTGTCTTTAGTTGTACCCTTACTTAAGCTATCATTTCCTGTTCTTTGTCAAAGTTATTAAAGTAATCTTTTTTAAGTTTAAAATCGAAAATTGGTCAGAAGCATTCAATATTCTTATTTTTCACTTAAACATGCAATTTTAGTTTATTCCCTTTTTCATTCAAATTTACATCAAATAGTTTTAACACGACACATTATACTACTGTAATGATGTTTCTAGTTATGTCATTAAAGAATGTTTTAGAATAAATAAAACAAGACAGTGTGACTAAGACACAATAATTTATCTTAACTCGTTAGATTTCTTTAAGAACAGGAATTTCAGCAATGCAGTAAAAGTGCATCCAATAAACGACATTTTGTAATCGTTGCTTTTAACACATAAACAAAAAGTTGTATATAACTAAATATAAACATTTTGTTTATATATTTAATTTGATATTTGTCAACAAATATTTCAAATAGTAGTTTTCGCAACTAGTGCGCTGTTTACATATTTCTTGGTGTGAGGCCGTTCCTTTTTACCCGAGGCATAGCCTAGGGATAAACATAAGGCCGAGCACCAAAAATAACGTACGCTGTGTACAAAATTTTGTAATCGTTTATTTAAAATTAGAAAAAATTAAATTTTGAAATATCTGTTGACAAATGTCAATTAAATACATAAACAAAAAGTTTATTTATTGTTATATCCTACTTTTTGTTTATGTATTAAAAGTAACGATTGCTATTTTTCTAATTTTATGTAAACGATTACAAGAAATTTTGTTCGCAAAACGTGCGCTGCCACCTTTTGGTGCTCTGCCCTATGTTTTATCCCTCATCTAAAATGAGTCATGGTTTTTTGATACTTTAGGTATATTCGGTTCTTGATCACCAGATATAAACACCAGGTAATGATTTTATATAATTATTCTCTTCTGTTTTTAGATTTAATTCGAACTTTTATAAATGGTGTATTTCAAATCAAAGAATCAATAAAAATTTGATTTTCTTCATAATAAGTATTTAATTTACAATCTTAGAAAAATAATTGTTGTACTTTCAACTTTAATACATGTATATTTTATATTACCAGGACCGATTTGTTATTTTTATAGTATGCTCACCATACATCTTCAAAAAGGATTTTGGAAATTGGGAGAGATCATGTATATCTTTTTGGATCTTATGTAATTTTAAATATGATTTTGATTTATTATAAAAGCTATTTATCGTAAAATCAATGCAAAATAATTTCACAGTATATTATTACGTTTTAAAAACGTTCTATAGGGAAGCATTGAAAGTACGTAGATGTTGGTAGGAAATTAATAGTAACATTACAAATTGTTAAACATTTTTAAGAGTGGAAAATTTATTTAATAAACACAATATTTTTGTTTTTTAACACGTGATTTGTTGTTCGCCTCAAAGTGTAGTAAAAGTACATTCTTTTAAAAGTCTTTAGTGGATTTAGAACCTAAATTCCTTAATGAGGTGAATCATTTTCTAGTCTCATTAAGCAGGAAATTACAGTACAAAAGGAATTCGTCTTTAATTATACCTATACTTAAGCTATCATTTTCAGTTCTTGCTATAACTAATTAAAATAAATCTTTTCATATGTTGCTTGTTGGTATTAATATTAGAAAAATTGTAAATAATTATTTTTAAATAAGTTATTTTTTTGCTTGTTTGTTCTCGAACCCGTTTTTGTTAAAGTAAACAATTTTGAGTTTGTGTCACCTAAAAAGTAATTCCTTAACAAATTTAAGATCTTTACTAAAACTACGTTTTACAAAATACATAAAAAACAAATAAAATTGATCACAATCGAATTAATTGTTAAGTTTAGAATAATTTGCAATAATTGCATTTTACTATTAAATAATTTTTTACACTATAAAAATAATAAACCAGTAAAATTTTAACAATGAATTACTACACAAATAACATTTATGACACACCGGGTCGATTATATTGAAAAGAATGCCATATATCAATTTTGGTCATATAAATCCTAAACTTGATTTAGAATTTATTCGGATGTACGTGACTATAATTTATCTCAGTATGCCAAATAGTAACCTATTGGTAAAATTAGAATAAGTAATGCTTTGTAGAGAAAAGGTTTACATGTTGTTGTAAACGTTTTCGTCTTAAATATTAAGTAGTGTTTAAGAATGGTTTTATTATAGGATATATGAATGACACATAGTTGTTATCATTTTCAATTTTATTATTAGATATTCCGCTCGGTACTTAAAATCATTTGGTGGCCCTTTACTATATTTACATCAACACACTTCGTCCACGTAAATTATTTTATCTTCAAACGTCACAAAAGTGACACTTTTATGACTTCAATGTCAAAGTAAAAGTTTCACTTTTCAGACATGGAATAAAAGTTGTACTTTTGTGCCTAGGCATTTTATTTTTACAAAATGTGCTTATTAAATGTGCGTTGTTATGGTTTCATTACTTCAAAGCGTCCTGATTATCTTATTCTTTTACCTGCTAATTATGTTTGATCCTTCCTTTCGATCTTTACCAATTATTTTTACGTTTGCGGATAAAAAGTATATGTTATTCGAGTAAAGTGACTTTATGTAGCTCAGCTGAATTATTTGCCTCATTTCGTTCGGTAAAATAAACATTCAGCTTCGCCACATAAAGTATCACTTTACTCCTAATAACTATAATACTAATATAATAAATTTCATATGGTATTATAGATTTCTTGTTTTGGCATCATAATTTAAGTTAAGGATCACTGCCAATTAAAAATTTGTTTGGTCTATGAATTCTTTTATTGATTGTTATTCACCATTCTAAGCGGATTAAGTTTCTATAGTATTGTTAAAACCGTTACTTTCACCTGCAGGTTGCTGTGGTAATAGGTAATCTTTTTGTTGTCTCGTTTCCTGAAGGATATTTGAATCTATTCGTAAAAATAGTTAAAAAAGTGTTCACCACTGATTTCAAGAGACGTTTGGTTTAATTTTAGTTTGGAAATACAATTGTTTTAGTTTTACTTTTCCGAAACTATTGCCTTAAATACTACATATTCAAGAAATAACCACAATATGAATTGATTGAATTTCCAATTTTACAAAATTATCATATTACGATTATATAAACAAATCGTGCTTGTTTTTATTTTAAATGATCATTCATGTTTGTTTTAAGGCAAAGCTGCAATCAAAACAAAAGAAAACAGGTCTTTGGTTTTACTAATCCCGCTCATACAATATATATTTCCGCACAAGTAAAGATAGAAATCACTGCTTTGTGAAAATCGTTTCCAAAGAAAAGTTTGTTTCAGAGTTGTAGTAGGTCCCAGAATATCAAAAGTAATAAATCACATTATTAGTGAGATGGTGTCTTTCTGTATGGAAGCGGAAACAAATCAGTAGCAAACTGGACTAGGTTAAACGAAGGTACTATAAATGTGCCACCTGCAAAATATTGTGTTAAATAAAGACGGTTCAGGTAAAGAAAACTTAATATTTTACGTAACGATTGTCGGTAAGTGTTTACACCGACGTGTTCCTATCAACCAGTAAACATATCCTACCCTGTTGGAAACTAATATCGTAAATAAACAAAATGCTCGATCGTGCAAAAATTTACGTTTAGTCCGTTGCCATAAGAGATTACATTTATTACGAAAAGGTAACAAAGCGCGCAAACACACCATACCACGCCACACCACACCACACCACACGATTACATAACCTTCTATACCTACACATGTATATGTAGGTTGGAAGGTAAAACAATAGACTAAATATTTGTAACAAGTAAACTAAAACACTTATTAAA
>JARFJB010000466.1:92500-107500 GCA_036346205.1 Vesta saturnalis
CCCATGTGCTGTTCTTGTGATACAAATCAATGCAGTTTTAACGAATTTATTCGTTTTCACCGTTTGAAACCATCTATAGTGCGAGTCACACCGAGAATGCAGTGTGGCGGGGTATAGGCAATGTATTTGTAATGGGAGGCCGGCACACTGTGTTGCCGGTTGTCCGATGGCTGTGATAGGGTCGGCTCTGAAGTTATTATACAGTGCCGTCAAAAGTTGGACACAAATGAAAAACTTTTTATTTTTGCGAACGATACGTAAAAGTAAACTGCCCTTATTTTAGAAAAAATCGGAAAATTTTAGTTGAAAAATCACTCAAAATTCTCAAATATGAATTTTCAAGATGATCAAAATATCGTTAAACAATTGTATTAATTAGAAAGTTACTTACAATGCATTTACGCTATTTCAAACCAAGCTTATGCGGGAAGATATCATAATGACTTTTTAATGTAACTGAAAAGTAAACAAACAACCCTAAATATAATACTGATTTTCAGTCTTGTTTGTGACTTATTACCGGTAACATGGAATTTAAGAAATTCAAACGCGGACAAATGCTCCATGCGAGTGCGAAAATTATAATTTTCAATATCATTTGTCATTTAGTGAATGATGAAAAATTTGTAATTTTGAAATTTATTGTTATTATTATTAATTATTGAAAACATAGTAAACGTCAGGTGTAAAAAGTGTAAATATTTTATTTGTTTATAAATGTACAATTAATTCTCTGTTTATTTTTCTTACATTAACTTTGCCTGAAATAATTCTTTTGTAATTTTGAAATTTATCGTTTTATTATTATTATTGGAAACATTTAAACAAAGGCGAAGGTATACACATCATCAAACTTCCAACAAGTTTTAGCGAATCTATGAGAGCGGCGAAATTTGCCTGAGACCGGACTTGAGGTTTAACCGATCCCAGCATAACGACAACTGGCAATGGTGTGCTCCATAAGACTCCACACTGCATTCTCAGTGTGACTTTCACTATAGAACCTTTTAATTTTGTGTGTGTGTGCGCGTGCGTGTGCGTGTACGTGTGAATGTGCGTTACTGTGTGCGCGTGCGTGTGCGTGTAGGTTTTCTGAAATGAGGGTACTATAGAAATCGGTCAATTTTGTAATTTTGTTTTGCCACCATAATGTTCTTTATACGCCCCAAATGCGGGCGTAATGTAGTCTTTATAGCACGGAAATGTCATTGTTGCTAAGCAGCATGATTGACAGCTGACCCATGACATGATATTTCACGTAAGTTGAAAGAATTATTGAAACAACAACCTTATTATACGACCTTTATTAATTTAACAATAATAATATCAATAGCAATATCACAGTATCTTAGTAACAACAAATTAGTCTTTGCTTTTCACATTCCATTTTAGAATGCAAATTATTTACAAACAAACAGTACCTTAGCAACAATTTAGCAATATCACAGTATCTTAGAAGCAACAAATTAGCCTACTGTCGACTTTATTTCACTGCATTTGCATTTAAAAACTTGCCGAAAATACTGAATCTTTTAAAATTTTGTACCAGTTTCATGGTGCAAAATAAAATAAAACATTGTATGTACCACGGGCATAATTGTAGATTATGGCTCTCAGGAACATAAAAGCCCGACGCGAAGCGGAGGCTTATCCCTCGAGCCATAATCTTCTGATTATCCCGTAATACCTAATATCTATAATGAACATTTCAAAACCATTAAATTCATCAAAACAATTTCAAAACATTTATTAGAGGCTACTAAATTTTAGATCAGCTTTCTTAATGAATGTTTCCTGTAGGTTAATAAACAAACGCTAAAAATCACAAAGGTACCTATAACACTAAATATTTGAAAAAGACAATTTAATTTTAAGTAAGCTTTTTTATATAGATTTTTCATATGCAACTAAACAAGCCTTAAAATCAATTTATTTAATTGAACAATCAATCTGACGTGACAAATGATAAATAATGCATTAATGAGTTAAAAATTTATAATAATATTTCTATTTAAAATTTTAAATTATACTATACAACGATCGATTTTAATGTATTCACGATACCCAACAGGGGGTCTAAGTAAACAAATAGTTACGTTTTACAACTTAATTGTATTCCACAGACTTCAAAACGAACATGAAATAGCCAATAACAGAACACGGCCGTAAATCGCAATATTCCTGTCATGTGTATTTGAACGCCCTCTATATATATATATATATATATATATATATATATATATATATATATATATATATATATATATATATATATGTACGTATTTTTTTCTTTTTATTCTTTTTTTGCTAATGCCTCAATTTACGCTAACGAAAGTTTTTTTTTTTTGTTCATCAAGGTACAAGTAACAATAGATTTTCGAATTAAACTTTTCGTATTGCCATTTAGATTTGATTTCTGATATTGGCAATTATATATATTGGTGGATTAATTAATTGGAATTAGGAAATTTTAAAGTTGGATGTAAATTAGTTTTGCTGTGAATTTTTATAAAAGGTTTCGTTAAAATAAAATAAAGTTGTAGATAAGGAAAGTCGATTTAAATTGTAGGATGAGATAACTCCTTGGTTTGTTTGTTTAAGCAAGGGCTGTTGATTTTAATTTTACTTGTCGCGTTTAGTAATTGACGCCGTTTTTTTGCCACAGTATAGTATCTCAGTCCATTAGTGTTAAATAATTATCATTATCGTTTAAGGAATAAATCTGTGGACGACAATTTGCACTTGAGTCGTGCACGCCACAGAGTCAGCGGTTTTTTCATGTTAAGAAAGATGGTACAATATTACGGAGAGGTTAATTGCACGCGGATTCTCGATCTGACTTTCTTGAGTAATAGATGTGATCTGTGAGCTTTGGGGCATGCCTTTTTCGAATAACTGGAGGAGCGAACCTTTGGAGAAGTTGCTTGCAACTAAAAGCACCCATTTGGTGGAACATTTGTGTAGACGTTCATCCCTCCTGGTATCCTGGAGCCGTTCCCGTTGCTGACCGGTGGAGAAGGTAACGCAATATTGTACGTTATTGTGAATGCTTTACCATATCTTTGTTTGTAAACTTGGTGAAATTATTTATTGATGAGCGGATAAACGCAGTCTTTTGTTATGGTGTTATTTTGCGGAATTTGATGCTTTCACGTCATCTCAATTTAAGGGTTGACGAACTACTTTTATTTGCGATATCTTTGGTATTTTGTTTTTTTTTTAGTATTTAATTACATGTACTTTAAATTTATGTATATGAACATTTCGCATGGTGAAATTTATTTCTAGTGTCCAATTGTTTACATATTGTGCTGAATTTATTCATATTTAGATAATTCTGTTTCCGAAGTTAAAAATTAAAGGCCACTTCGTACGCTTACAAGGTTGACCATTTTATGTCCCCGTTTTCTAGTATTTAAGATTTTAAATCAAAGCGAAACCATTGTAAATAAATCTATGTATTTGTGTGCTTTTTGAGATATATTTAGATATAACAGACGAACGATCAATTGAATTTTAAGGTGTTAATTTGTTTTCTCCTCCCGACCAGCGAAAGCAATAATTTACGAAGAGTGGTAATTTCATTATTCCAACCAAAAGAATTAATTGAGAGCTAAATTTTGATTTCATTATTTTTTTTATTGATTCATTTTAAAAGTAACCAGTGGTAATTACCCGCAATTGAAGCTATCAGGACCATACAGGTTTTTTTTAGTTTTATTAAATATGTTGTGTTGTTTAATGTAACCGTTTAGAGGAATATTAAATGACGTTTATCTAGTTCATGTGTTATTATTGCAGTTTGGAGTTCAATTAATGACAGAGCTTTGAAAATGAGCAGTAATTAAACTTGAGTTAATAAGATTTAAGCGTAACATTTAACGTTCATTTTATTTTATTATTGTGTTTGAATTATTTGTTCACAAGCGTTGGGGTAACGTAACGAAATATAAAGTTAAAGTAATTGAAACCCAACAGCTGATTTGCGCCCACTATTTTGGTGTTTGAGCGTGTGGATATTTTAAGATTGTTTCTAGAGCTAAAGTTTCGAAGCATTTCCGACGCGCACGTGGGTAGCCTACGTGTAAGTAAGACCTTTTGACTGTTGAAGGTGATTTATCTACGTGTGCCCGTATTCTTACCGATATCGTCTTAATAACAGTCCGGCGCCCTTTTACTTAACCTTATTCTAATTACGACGTACCCTTAGTTGCAACTTTCGACAATACGACTAACCACCTTCAGTATTTTTAAATTCAAAAACACGCCCTCTGTACCACCGAGCTAGTCAAATAATCTGTTACCTGCCGTTTTACTTTCATTTTCAACATCTTATAAAAATGTGTGTACTGTATTGATCTAACTTGTTAGTGTATCTAGCAAATTAGGCTATTTAAACCAACTCTTATTGGTACATAACTGTAAAACATTTATCTACTTTGAAAGGCATATTATATATATATATATATATATATATATATATATATATATATATATATATTATATATATATATATATATATCAATTGCATTTTCTGAAAAAACCTATACACGCAAGCATCAATCGTATTCACCGCAGGATCCATAATTTTAGTCATATAATCAAATATGTTTACAGAAATGTACTTTTTTTTCAATTTTTGAAATCTTCTCAAGGTTATCTACCAAAATAACTATATCACATTTAATTAAGTATTTTTAAGCATTAATTTAAAAGAGTGGGAACAAAAGAATATCCTCAAAGATAAACATGTTAGTCACATGAAATATGTGGGTACTTTTCACGCGAGTTTCATTGAATGAATAGTACAATTCTTTAAAAAAAATTGCCTTCGTCAAGGAAGTACGTTATTAAAAACTACTTTAATTTTGAATAAATTATTTAAAAAGATGTTATATTTGCGCTGTTTGGTAATAATCTAATTTTTTGTAGTAAAGAATCGAATTGAGTTATTGAAAGGTATTTGCGCTGCTTCATGTTTGGTGCAAAACGTAATGGTTTATTGCATTAGTGCAATAAAAGTATTACCACATGCTGCGCTTGCATACCAAGCTGATTTAAAAGGTGTTACCGCATATGCAAAGTAAAAGTTACATTGATAAGGGAACTAAATTTGATTTGTAAAGATGCAAAACGTTTTAGGTTATTTTATATTTTTTTATTTCCTTTATTAAATAATTAAGTGAAACATAGTTAGGCCACATGTAATTAATACACCGTTGAAATTACGTTCTAAGTAGTTGAAATCGTTTCTAAACTATCAAATCCACAACAAATCATCATATCATTGAACCTTATCACTAGTTAAAAATATTTTTAGAAGATAAAATGCTGCAAGATAATTAGCTAGAGTATTGCATGCGTATGTCAACCTAACCCCATCAATCGCTGAAATAACACAAATCTTAATTTTTGAACCAATCATACGTCAATTTACTGATAAGTCTTAGATAACATTTATCGTTTCGTGTTATCAAAAAAGCGCAGGTAACTACATATTTAATAACTAGGTAATTACAAACTGAAACTACTCGATAGACAAGATTATTTTTTACTATTTTCATTAAACTTGTACAATAGTAAAGGAATAGTTATTTATGCACCAAGTCAGTAAAGTGATTCTGTATTGGACGTGTCTGAGATTATGAGCGAGCGTAACAAACGAGGCGAGTTCGATAAAGACACTTTACGGACGTGGTGCATACCACATTTTATGTCCAACCCTAAAAACTTTATAAAATTATTTATAACATTTTATTGCCATAACATAAACTAAAAAACGGTAAATGCAATACAAATTTACCTATTGTTTGTTATATTAAACGTGAACGTACACCCGGATGGATTATAAGAATTACTTCCTGAAATCGAATTGAAAATGTTTGAAGATTGTTATCTATGTTACTAACTGGTGAATCTTTAGTAGAATTATTATTGATATAGGGACTATATTGTGTCTGGCAGTCACCTAAAATCGTTTTTGCAATTTAATTTTGTTGAGCATAGATTCTTCAACGCAGTACTGCAGTCGCGCCGCTTTTCCACCCTCCATAACGTTTTAAATTTTCTTTACCGCCGCCTGCGTTGGCAAATAGAGTGTCGGACGTTCGACTAAAACAATGACCCACACAAATAAATGGTTCTGGTAAATTGAAATAGTTGGCAATTTTACTTGGCGTGCTTCCCAAGTAGCGGACTGTGCATTTGCCATTCCTATAAGTTCGATCTTGGGGCGTCTGTTTAGGGCGCAGACCTAAATATTTGCTAAATAGTCTTATGGATTTTATTTTCCCTTACATTATGAAGTGAACACAAATAATCGAGGCTTGATGGTCTTTGTTTTAATTATATGAACAACCAGAATTTTGTATTTGTGTTCTACGTCACTTGATTAAAAGTTCTTCATTGCATAAAGCTCCAGCAATGCAAAATGCAAAAAATTAAGTATTTCTTCTTGTGAAAGAGCTTTGGACCTTCTAGGAACATGATTTCCTCCTTTTCGTTTTAAAAATGCTGAGTTTTTCTATGTTCGCTAATATCAACGTTATCTTTTTGGTGAAAGGGTTTTATGGAATAGGACCTAATTAAAAAAGGGAGTATTTTTTGGACAGATCAGAAAAATACGCCAGTAAAGCAATTTTACTATATTTTTTTTATTTTTGTTTATTGCACCACCCCATAAACATATCATACTGGCAATTGTGCTTTCCAACTGATTTTTTTTGGCAGAATTTCCAAACACGTTTGTAAAGACGTCTTCTATATTTGAGACGGTGTGCTTTGAATATCTTCGTCCATTATTTTTATATAAAAATGTGATGTCGCTAATTGGCGACGACACTGTTAATTTTTCTCATCAATGGCAATGTTGAAGAACGCTTTCGGCAGTTAAAATGCTTGATTTTTACAGTAAATCAAGTGTTTCATTACTTCAAGGATAGCTATGGTAATATATAGTTCCTTTCCTTTGATAATACTGATTAAGGTTGCTTCATTGCAATCAGCGCTCATTTACGTTAGCCAGTATTATTGAAGTCACTGTGCACTGAATACATTACTGTTGACAATTTCCGTACTTTGTGTATTATTAAAGATCTAGAACAATAATGCGATTAAATTTACTACGTTTTAGATAAGTAATAGTTCGTACTGAAAGGAAGAAATCAGAACCGATGCACCACAATCGTTTTATTCTGATACGTATAAATTCAGCTATTAGACAACGATGCAATACATTCAAGCATATTTCTAATGAACTTTAAGCATATATACTAATTTTTGGCTTGGCTAAAATCTACCCACACACACACGCGCGCCCAGCACGCGCGCACGCCACGCCACGCCACACGCACACACACGCACACGCACCAACGCACCACGCACCACGCACACCACCGCACCGCACACCGCACACGCACCACGCACACCGCCACGCACACGCACCACACGCACACACACCACACCACGCACACCACACTCCACCACCACCACGACGCACCTCCCACCACACCGCACGCGCACGCACGCACCCACACCCACCCGCGCAACGCCCACCACACACGCACGCACAACGCACACGCCACAGCGCACGCCACGCACACCACGCACACGCAACACGCACCACGCACCACGCACACGCACACGCACCCACCGCACCACGCACACGCACACCACCGCACGCACACCACACACACACGCACCACACGCACCACCCAAACACCACACGACAGCACCCACACACACACCACCCACTACAGGCACACGCACGCACCCAACCGCAACCGCACGCACGCACACCCACACACACGCACCACGCACCACCACGCAGGCACCACCGCAACGCACACCACACGCACGCACAGCGTACACGCACCACACACCACACGCACAGCACACGCCACCAGCACACCACGCACACCACCGCACACGCACACCACACGCACACGACACGCACGCACCGCACACGCACACCACGCACACAGGCACACGCACACCTCACACACCACGCACGCACACGCACACGACACGCACACACCATCACGCACACCACGCACACCACTCACGCAACGCCACGCACCAACGCACACACACCACACACACCACACACGCCACGACGCACGCACCCCACACACACCACGCACGCACACGCACACCACGCACACCACCCGCACGCATCACGCCACACCAACGCACGCACACCACACGCACGCACGCCCACCACACGACACACACGCACCTCCACACACACACACACACAACACGCACACCACCCACGCACACGCACCACACACACACACGCACACAAACAACACGCACACGCCGCACACCACCACCACCACACACCACACCACACACGCACACGCCCAACACGACGCGAACGCGCGACGCCGAACGCAAACCGACGCACGGACGACGGACCACGCACGAACGCACCCGCTACACACGCGAACGACAACGACAAGCGCCAACGCACAACCACACCCACGCACACGCGCACACAGCGGCACGCTCGCACACGCACACACGCCACCCACGCACCGCACGAACACGCCACGCACACTCACGCACACGCACCACGCCACCACGCCACGCACACGCACACGCACGCCCACACCCACCCGCAACGCCCGCACGCACACGCACACACCGCACACGCTCACACCCACACACTCCCGCCACACGCACGGCACTCGAACCACGCACCGCACGCTCACACCACACGCACACCTGCCACGCATGGCACTCACTCACGCAAGCCACGCCATATGCACGCACGCACCACGCAATCCACACGCACGACGCAAGCACACACGCAACACGCACATAGTCACACACCACACATCGCACACACACCCCACACTACAAACAACACGCACACACGCACGCTCCACACACACACCACACACACACACACACACACACACACACACACACCCACACGTACACCGACACGCACGAACGCATGAACGCGCGAACGCACGAACGCATGGAGCACCGACGCACGGACGCACGGACGCGCGGACGCCCGCATGGAACGCGGACGCCCGGGCGCGTGGACTTACGGACGCAAGAACGGACGAACGGACAAACGCACGAACGCACTAACGCACGAAAGCACGCACGCACGTACAAGCGCACGCACAGCGGACACGCTGCACGCACACGCACATCACGCACGCACACACGCACGCACCACACACGCTCGCACGCACGCAAGCACACGCACAGACGCAAACACTCACACACGCATACACGCACATATGTACACACGCATCCACGCACGCACGCACACGCACACACGTACACGTACAAACACACACACAGCACACGCACGCTCGCACACACACACACACACACACGCACACACCACACAGCACACGCACAATGCACACGCATGTTGGATAAATTTTTAATTGCTCAAACTACTGCGCATCTTTGGGATTGCTGCACCTGGTTTATTTACATCATGACTATAATCGCAAAAAGTGATTTAACCGCCTTGCGCCGCGCTATTATATAGATTAAGCGCGCACTCCCCCATCTCTGTGCTATATTAGAAACGGCTAATCGCACGAAAAAATTCAAGTCATCAATCTTGTAGTGAATTTTATTAGCTACAACTTTTACAATAACTTTTAATCGCGTACTACGCATAGTAACCGGGTAATTCTCAAAAAACTCAAAATCGCGACCTTTTACCTGTGATATATCAAAATGCTCCAGTGATTTCTTTGCTGGGGTTTCTACCCAACTTTATAATGACAAAAAAAGGTCTGCGCAAGAATTCAGCTGAGTACTCCAAATTGCCCAATTTCTATTTATTTATTTAGGTCTAACGTAACTGGACTATTTAAAAATTAATTGAGTAACTTTGTTCACCAAATTCATAGTTTTAATCAACACTTCATAGATTTAATGTTGAGTTATTATTTGTTTCAATACTAAGAGGTAGACGGTTTAACCGAAAGCTTTACTCCGAAGTAGGTATATTCGCCCTTGAATTTCGCTTACTAATCCTAACGCATTGTAGATTAATTTTATCTTAATTTTCCTTTATAAAACAATTCCTTTTTAAATATCCTTCTTGTGAAGAATGAAATTAATTCAAAAGTTATTAAATGAGGATGCTAATAAAATTCAAAACTTTTATGAAAAGAAAAGTGTTATCTATCAACTGGCCAAATGTGTGTTAAACAAAAGTAGAGATTAGAAATTTTACAATAGCTTTGTAAAGTTAGAATTTGGTAGAAAAGGGGGGCAACCAAAAGTACTTGAATATATATTAAGTTGTTCAACATTAGGGTTAAAATGTAAATTTAATCCAAATCAAATAAATAGTTAAAGCTTGAGAAATTTTGTTACAAGGGGCTCAAGAGCAAGATAAATAACGTAAGGAAAATTCCTAATATTTGTTTAAAAAAAGGAAAATCTGAAATTATAGCCTTCTATTAAGGTGTTTTGTCCAACAAGTTTATGTACGTAAAACTAATTGTTTCTAAGAAAGTGACTGGAGGTTGTCACGTGTAATAAACGTAATAATCTTTGATTAGTGGATACCACACAATAAGGTATCGACTCGTATTAAGTAGAATCTTTACCCGTACTGTGTTGTTAAAAATTTTGGCGTTTTTGGTTCCCATGAATCAGTAGTAATATTTTAATGTTGTTGATGTCGTTGAAAAGGAATTGAAGATAGCTTCCGAATGAGGTATTACTTGTCCTATGATCCCATTTAAAATTATTTTACAAAATGGCGGCTGTCCGCGTTATGTATGTGGCTTAGTTCGGTTTCCTAAAATTTTATTAATTTTAGTTTTATAATTCATATAATAGGTTGGGGGCGGGTGTTGGGACTTTAAACGGGCACTGTAGTATGTTATTTTGAGAAAGTCAAAACTGTGCCACAAAAAAGGACCTTCATGTTTTACAATCATGCTTTATAGAGAAAAATTTATAACGGTAAAACCAATCTAGCGACCAGTGTCCAAGATATTAAACAATCGGTTAGAGATTTCAAAGAATGATGTGTAATTTTAAATTAGAATGTTCTTGTTTTTAACTAAAAATAATTACGTTAATCTTACTCACCCAAAATACCTAAGGAGAAGAAGAATAATGCAGGCTTGTCTTTCGGATTTGAAAAATATACTAGTTTTATCTGGTTTCTAACAGGAAACAGCCGTTTGTAATTAATTGCTCAATATTGTTTGAATTTTTGTAACATTATTTATAGTCATTAACCTTAATAAGCATGAATGAATGAATTAATTAATCCTTAATGCTTTTAAGAGATCAAGTTTTTGAATTGAACATTTTGCTTCACGTCAAGGTACCTAAACCTTGTTAAAACCAAGGTCAAATTTTTAATCGTTTTGCATACAAAGCTACTAAAGAACTTGACAATGGTTTGCCTAGTTATCATGCTTTACGCTTTACGTGAAACTATTAATATAATTTAACAATGAATGCACTGTAATTTGCAACTTAATAAGTATTCTATTATGTATAACATTAACACGGGAGTCAGAAATGCTTAAAGTAGATTTCTGATTTGTAAAGTATCTCAACTAACTGGTAAAGTTGATTCATTGAATGATGGGCACTGATGGAACATGCACTTATATTACCATACAAAATACAAGAAAAGCAAAGTTTTGTTCGTTCTACACTGCCCAAACAGAGGTAATAAGCTCCCTAACACAAACAGACACAGAATAAACATTGAAAGAAATCAGTTCAGCTTTGAAGACATACTGGTAAGAAACGCTTATACACCATTTCTTTGTGATTTTGAAACAATGTGCTATATATAACTAAAGTCGTATGACTTGCAATCAGAGAAAGAGATCTTCAGCTTGTAAATCAAAATTCTCCGTTAACATCAATACATGGTCCGCTGTCTAATAATCCACAAGTACCGTGGTGAAAAAATTTCCACTGTCGACGGAACCACTCCCTAACAGCAATCTCTACCTCAGGATCGGAATTGAACCGCGCCCTTTCAAAGACCTCTTTAATGACCAAACACATAATAATCACACGGTGACAAACGGATGCCTAACTTCCCATTTCATGCGCCTAAGCAAATCTGGTACTGTTTGGGTGACATGGGATTGACCATTATTATGAAAAATAATACCACATTTGAGCTTTCCAGGGGTTCATTCTTGTTACAGAATGACACGTAAGCGTTTTATGGCAACTGAATATCTCTCAGCGTGGATGTTAGCACCAGCTTCTTTAAAATGTAAGATTTGCACCCCTCGTATTCAAAAATACGGTCACCATTACGTTTTCTGCTGATTCCAAGATTGTCAATGCACCGGTAACGATTTGGTATGAAGGCATTAACCTCTTGTTGATAGTACACCAAATGCTGCAATGGTAAGCGGTAACGCAAATTCTTCTGTTTATCAGTAGGTAATCGTAGAATCCACAGGCAATCCTGTAGTAACCATGACTATAAATTATGGAATAGACAACTTGTCAGACATTTTCAGATGGTGTTTGGTAAGGACAGGCCAAATCTTGTATTGGTTTTCTTCCTGTTTGAATGAACCATTCCTCCCTGCCGTATGGAAATAACTGTAGTCACCACATTCAATTTTATGCTCGTATAAATATCCATTGGCGGACAATCCCAGCTGCTAAAACTAAACAACAGCACGCAGATTATTTTTGGACGGATCTTTCATGAATGTTATTGCATGCCTCAATAATTGTGATTAGAAACAGCAAATAGTTTTGACAACCGCCGTCAATACCAAAAACAGATAAATGAATTCCGTTGCCATGAAACGAAGTTATAGATAATATGATCAAACGTGTTGCTTTTGAGGTAGTTCCCTAAAATGATTTTGACATATAAGGTGACAATTTTGAAACTAATTGATGTTGCAACTGTGGTAACATCAATGAGGTATTGGAGACTTAATACAATTTTTCCAACAAAATCATATATTAAGGGCACGTGGTTTAAACAGCTTAATACAAAATATAAAGATCGTTTTAATGGTGATAATGTTTTGAGTATTTTAAATGTATTTATTGCATAAAATGTGACGCTTAATAACTGTTAATTTAATTTTTTTTGTTTTGGCATCAAAATGCAAAATAAACGATTTCAAACTAATAATTATTCATTGAAAACAACAAGATCATCAGAAATTTTCAAAATTCCCTCCTAACTCAGTGCATTTAGCCGCAGGACCCTGAACCACTGGCGCTGCATTTCTTATATGCAGGACCCTTTTTTTTGTGTAACAGCGTTAGAAGTTCTTGATTAAGACCGCGTGTGTTTTACTTTTACTTGGTAGACTAAGTCCGTCATCCAACCTCACATGTTGTAGTTGACAGAGGTTAGGTCGTGAGACCTGCATGGCCCTACCTGGACCGATTCAACGTTCAGGGCAATGGTGATTAAAATAACGAACTACTATTTGGAACTAGTGTGGATGTGCTCCGTCATGTTCCAGGTACAATTACTCGTGATGACAGAGGCACATCCTCCAACAACTACGGTAACTCGTCGTACAAAAGTGTAAATAACTTTCAGATTATCATGACATTCAAAAGCACCTGATTGTGGAACATTCCACCATTCAATCAGACAAAATCAGCGTTAAAAATTAGTTTCCACAGTGGCATGAGGGTCTATGTCCGATCACTCGTAGATGTTATTGCGTTGTTGAATGTCTCGGTGAATTTACCTCATCGGTTAATAAAATGCGACGGTATAAACCTTTGGTTAGAAGGTTTAAGTTTAGCCGGTAAAGTGAAACTGGGGACAAAAAGGTACCGTTTTAAGAGGTTGAACTCCCACCGAGATGCAGCGTTCCACCCTGATTTATTAAGGTTTGAACTTTACAGAAAGATGTGCTTCTGTTATTATAAATAAAACAACCGCTTTTACTTTTATTACTGTTTATTTAATACCTAATTCTAGTTGGTGTCTTACTAGATACCTATCTTGTGTTTTCTTTACTTTTGCAAGTCCTGATCCTGCCCTATTTGTCCTATTCCTACCTTAGTGCTGATCTTAGCCTGGTCAGGGACTCTCATCATTTTATGGTTTCCTCGCTGTTAGACTGTACCTCTTCTTTCAGGAAGGAAACCGCTGCTGTGTGTTGACTAATTGCAACTCAGTGGCAGACCTAAGAGTTACAATGCTCAAAATACCCGATCTACATGCGTAAACGGTGCTTACTTTTGGAAACATTCATTAAGCTCTTCCTATATACTAATACATATATATATATATATATATATATATATATATATATATATATATATTTAATTTGGTTTTAAATTTAAAACTATACAATTTTAAAATTTGTTATAATAATATTAAATGTGTTGAGGAA
The DNA here is from genome assembly GCA_036346205.1 of Vesta saturnalis. NCBI lineage: Eukaryota > Metazoa > Arthropoda > Insecta > Coleoptera > Lampyridae > Vesta > Vesta saturnalis. The sequence continues at coordinate 106,864 of JARFJB010000466.1, forward strand.
ACCTGTATAAATCTTTTATTTTATTTAATTCCAACAAATCTGATTTGACCAAGTAAGTTAATCCAATAAACTATTGATCTTACAAAATTACGTAAAATAAATGAAAATGTTTTTTGTTAAAATTAAATCAAATGAATTTCAAACAATAATCTTAGGGAACAAGTGAGTCTTAATAAGCGAGTGAATTAATCGACATAAAAATCAATTCTTTGACGTGGACGATTTCACAGGAAAACAATAAAATAACAAACTTATTCTTAATTAAATTTATACTAAACCTACCTAAGAAACGCCACTGGACTGATCCTGTAGTCATATGGTTATGCCCTCTAGCAAGTATCGAATCTGGAATTTTTAGGCTAAGTTGAAATTTTTCTTTCTTCTTTTTAGGGTGATCCATTTATTAAATCTTCCTGAATCACCTCCTTGATTGGCAGATAATGATGAATCTTCCTTAATTTTGGCTTCAAACGTGTTGCGTACGATATTGTTAATAATGCCTTTTTTTTTTTATCAAATCGTAGATGACCACGAATGTCTTGAGGAAGGATTGTGAGAATTATGGCACCTTCACAAATCTTACTGCAGTGATTGTAATCGTATATTCGAGCAAATCAACATGCCCATTATGAAAGTG
>JARFJB010000466.1:122500-167500 GCA_036346205.1 Vesta saturnalis
ATATAGCACTAATCAAAATTATTGCAATCTTTGTAAATATGAGCATGGTTAGTTGTGTAAGGAAAGATAAAGAGTTGGGTTTATATATCGATTAGGGACGTAAAATATATGAAATTATTCTGATAAAAATCTACGCTATTCTATTCAAGTAGTTTTTTCTCAAACTAAGCTAAAATGCGTAACTTGTAGCATTTTATTATTATGTACCTAATATTCTACGAGTGGTTTCGCCTAGGACATTATACCAAGACTAAGAAGCGCCAGCCGTATAATACGCGTGAGGACAAATAGGCGCGGGGGGTACTCATATTCGTACCATATAGGTGCGAGTCCAAAAAAACGCAGATCAAATAGACGCTGAACAAAATAGGCTCTAAACAACTCCTTATGCATATTAATGCAGTTATTTTTGTAGAATATATTTTGTTGAAGCGTAGTTTTCATCTGTGCTTAAAATAACTAGCCTTGATTATTTGTAAAAGTGAGAACTTACCTAGTATGTACATATATTAGCAACTTATTTATAATGTAACATTATAAACTAACAACGTCCCCCTATATCTCAAAGTTGCTTATTTTAAAGTTGTATTTGATTATTTATATGCGACGTATCCATTTTAATGCTAAAAACTGAAATTAATAATATAATCACGCACACACGCACATATACGCGCACACACGGGCACACGCAAACAGGCGTGCCAAAGCTAACATTAATAAAATAAAAGTTGTTTAGCCGTAATCCTTCTTCAAAAGCATAGAGCTACATTTATTGGCTGTATATCAGTTACCTAAGGAGTGTGATTGGTTGTTCAGTTGCAATAAATTATAAATCACTAAATTTTTTTTACTAACATAATTTAACCACTACTTACTATCAGTGACTTAAACAGCCTTTCAGAGGAGCGGTTGCTAGTATATTCATAACACAAATACTCGTTGCCCCTACTTATTACAACTAATGGTAATGCAAGTTGGATATCAGGGTAAATTTCCATCCCGAATAGCTATAGATGTAGATTAAAAGGTCGTTCTTACGATAAACTCCTAATGGATATAGCTTATTTTACGAAAATTATTTATGTTGTAATTGTGTAGTTGATTGTGTAATTAACGGTAAAATTCAAATCATCTGAATTAAAATTTATAGTGCAAAATGAATTATTATAAATTTTTAAGAAGTTATTATTAGCCAGTTTGAGGCAAAACAAACTCCTTGACTGGATATATCAGTGTTTGAGTTCTGAATTTCTTTTACTTCAACAAAAGTAAACTTGGTCAGTTTTCTTGAAAACATTATCAAGTGCTTAAAATTAAAACCAATTACGAAAAAGTTGTTTTCAGCTAAAATGGCCACAATGGTGTAGGTTTAAAATACCATCAACATGATCCTTCCATAAATTAGAAATACTTTTGTTTAAAACTTTTTCTTCTGATTACCATAATAGAGTAGGACACCAGTGAAGAATATCAGAGAAACCTGCAAAAAAACTTCATTTGGTTGAACAGATTTCAAGAGTGTGATCTGTATCCAAAGTGTTGGTGTAACTATAAAGTTACGACTACAAATTTTATTTTAGTTCCATTTCTGTGAAGATAGGTTCTGTTGTGTTAGGATCATACAAACTTTTCAATTTTTCTTTGATATTTTAATTGAAAGCATAAAATCTTATTGAGCCACTTTGGAAGTGTATTCAGTAAGAAAGGTAACATGGAAAACTATAGGCTTCTAGCTCTTTTCATTCTGAAGTTATAACAGTAAAAATAAAAAAAACAGACGTTCCGTCAGAATACCCCTTAAACTAAGAATGATTATATCCTCTCCGATAGTCGGCAGTGTCTGAATTATGATATCTGTCATCTTGCTATCATCTGATTGCAGCTGTTGTAATCTTGTGCTTTAATTACTTAAAAATGTCGTACTGAAATGGAGAAGCATTCTATATGTTGCGTATGTATCTTGAATATTTTGAAAGTAATGTCCTTGCGTCCAGGAATTATGCTCATCGAGATCCTAAAGACATCATTTCAGGAACGTTTTTGATTATCTAGTAAACCTTCTGCGCGATACTGGAAGCATTCAAGAACCAAGAGTACTTGTACCCCTTCGCAGGACACGAAATGAAGCAAATATTTTTAGCGTTTCGGCTGCTATTGAAGTTGACTCTCAATTCAATGTACTAGAGCTGTCCAGAAATATGAGTATACATACTTATAGACAACAGCAATAGAAGAGTCAACATCCATAATATGCATTACTGGGCGGTGGGCAGTAAGTAACCACAAATAAAAAATATAAAAACGCAAGGGATGTCTGTTATACAAATGTATGTGTTTAAAAGTCTGTTATTGAATGTTGTTTAATATTGGTAGCAATATGTAGACAGATCTGTAAAACATTAAACCATATCAAATCCTTTTGAAAACGGCATCCCACAACACCTTCTAGGGATAGTCATTTTAAATAAGGTTTAACATTAGTTATTTTCCTTTACTAAGATAAAGTGAGACTGTAACGTACGAAAATTGACGCCAAAATATATATTAATTAGTCAACAACATGATAGATATTATTTTATTGAAATTGCATTATAAAACGTCTTAAATTGAGATAGTAGCGCCACCTATGGAACATTACCAGTACTTCTGCCAGATTCAAAACTGTCTACATTCAGTTAAGTGTTTCGTCTGTCTCATCACCGCTAAGGAGCGATACAGGTAATAAAATGACTATACAATTATGAAACAAACAGGAAAATAACATTTTAAATAAATGGTAACAATGTCTTTTATAACTAAATTTCCGATGGAAAACGTCTACAATGTGTTTTTGGTCGTCATTAAGCGAAGATTAGACGCGTTCCTTAAAATATCTTTTATTTTTAATTTTATTGATTCCATACACAGCTCTTTTTTAAGCCACTAACCGCACACATCTTTTGATCGCTGCGTGTGCAGCGACGACCATTCGTGTGTAATTTTTTTTCCAACGAAAGTGATCCATATCGCACAATTAACCGTATAAAAAATAATACTCTCGCACATTGGTGCGTTTCACTTTCTCATTGTACCCAATACGAAAGTAAAAAACACGTGTGCCTTTTACTTTCGCACTGCTTTTCTATAAGTTGCCGTAGCAACTGCCGGTTGTCATATGCCAGACAGAGAGTTCGGTCGCGATCAAAGTAGTCACGCTTCCTGCTGCACATAAGTAACATGAGTAAGCTGATGGTAATACCATAGTAATTTCAAATTATTTGACTTATATAATTTAAATATTCAGGCAATTGTCTTTAAATTCATAATAATTACGAACTACACTATTTGTTAGAGCAGCATGATTAGTATTTCTAAAAAACTTGAAATATTAGACTAAAGTGTATTGCGAAATTGTTTAATTTGTGAACAATAAAACATTAAGGAGAAACGGTCGTGAGAAAAATGGTATACATTAAGACCGCACGAAAGTGCATATACTGTACTCGCGGGATTCTCACACTCGGGCTGGCGCCCTCGTGTGGAAATTTCCGATTGTGCGATACCTACACCTTTCGTAGTTCGTTTTGTAATGTACTATTACGTCCTTGTGTTTGACCGTGTTTTCGCCTCTATACACGTTCCCTTAGATCTTCTCTCTTCAGTAATAAATATTCACCGCGTGAAATCCCTTTATATAGATCATCCTTAATCACGTATATTTAATATCTCGACTGCGATTACGAATATTTGTCCTCCTCTGTAATCCACCTGTGAATTAAATTAATCTTACTGACTCGTCCCTTTATCAGTAGGTAACTATCGTCCGCGTTCTAATAAAAATTTAATTAGCTTAACTTGTTCTGTTGTTTCGGAATTCAGAACGGGATGTTGTGTCATTTGAATTAATTTTTTGCATTTAAGAATTACTTCTGTACTGCGGGTTGGAGTGTTCAGTTTATACGCGACATGACTGCAGTTGTTTGGGTTATACACGTTTAATACTTCCTATCGTCACGCGCGAACGGAACAACCTTTCCCAATTATTATAATTATTTGATGGTTATGGGTGATTTTGTAAAACGTTGGCAAGTCAAATTGCGGAATATCTGGTTTACATTTATTCTGTTGTATGTGAGCTTTCCTTTCCCTTTCTCAACGAATCCGATAATAATTGAAAGTAATTAGTAATAATTTAATAATTTTCTTTCGGGATAAGTATTTACTTTCCTCGGCTTACCCTAGTCTATATTTGTTAGAGGGGGTACCCCATATTGTGTTAGGGAATCATTTTAGCCATTGTGGTAAATAATTGCCACATTTGCGTTACTAGATATTTATGCAACATTTGTTTAGTCCTTTGACTGGGAATATAAATACAACATTGTTAATAGGTGAACTGGTGTGTACTTTTCTAGCTCCCCGGTTCAACCTAATTTATTTACTGTTATAAAGCTCAATCCTTGCTCGTCCTCATTATTTACCAATAGAAATTCTTATCTCACTAACCTAAATATCTTTACCGTTTATCTACACCCCAAAACTCCCCACGCCAGCAAAATGCTTCACGGTTAATTACCGCTTGACTGAATCCTGGGCCGACCTCCCATATTTTGTGTTAAGTGGTGGGTTAGGCAAGAGGCATAAAATTTGGCGCCCCATGTGGTGTTCGGAGATAAAGTAACAGAAAACATAGTCGTTGTTAGCGAAGAAATAAAAAAGATTACAAGTGAGATTTGTGTCGTTTGCGTCGCCTAGGATAGTGAAGAGAAATATCAGCAATAGGGTGGAGATAGTAAGTCGCTACTTGACCATAGTAGTCAGATTCAGAAGTCATCAGCCGGTATGTGTGGCTTAAGATCCTTAACATGATAGACCCCTAAGGATTTTTCAGTTATCCTATAATTCGTAGGTCCAAAGCGAAGGAATTTTCTTGATCAAAAAGGGATCAACAAATTTCGGAACGAGCTTAGCGTTAAAGTGACGGGTAGCATCAGACAGAACTTAATTTCGTTTCCAAACACTATCACCCAAACCAAATCTAGCAGTTGTGCGCCGAATATTATAGCGTCGGTTACGAGATTGATAGGCGTTTGCCAGTTTCTTATAGATGTTGGACTAAGTAGAGAACCTGACCAATAAGTTTGTTTTCAGGAGGAACAGTGCGATCTGGATTTAACAGTGTTGAATTCGAAGAAGGTGGTGGACCTATAAGATCTCCAAACAGTATATGTTCACGACCAAATAACGCATAATAAGGAGAACAGCCAATGACTTCATTATTAACCGAAAGAATAGCATAAGTCATCCTAGGTTAGTTGACACCCCACTTCCGCTGATTCTGAGCAATATGGGAAATTATGGTTTTCAGAACTCTGTTAATTCTTTCTGCTTATGATGTACTGTAGAGTACCGAACATGAGAAAGGTATTGTCTTCCACTACTTGAGAAACAGCAGAAGCAGTAGTAGTGCGTAAGAGAAACAAACAAGCGAACTTGGTGAAGCAATCAGCCACAACTAAAACGAAGGCATTTTCTTTGGAGGATCTAGGAAGAGAACCGACGATATCAAGACAACATATGCCAAGATTTAGTAGCTTTGGCTCCAGAAAACCAGGTGGAGCAGACTGTTCCACCTTATGTGTGTAACGACATCTGTATCGAGTGCAGGCCAATAGTAATGCAGAACAATCCTAGCACGAATTTTAGTAACTGCAAAGTGACCAGATGTTAAAAGATCTTCCAATCAGTTAAAGACGAATCAGGAAATGAAAGTTTGGTATGTTCATAGGGTAAACCGTCCTTTACGCACCAAGAGGTAAATTTCCTAGTACACTTATAGAGACGAGAAATAATAACGCAGTCTAGTTTAGAAACGGTTCTCAAAAAGGTATCAAATACGATGTGCTCCTTTCTTTCTTAACATTACCCCTCACCGATACCCAACTCAGACGCATCGTTTGGAAGATAAACGGTTGTGATAAATCAGGACAAAAAAGGATACGAGCTGACATTAAACATTCTTTTAAAGCAGTGAATGCCGTTTCACATTCAGAAGACCAGGCGAACGGGGTAAGAGAAGTCAACGGTTTGATAACAGAGGAGAAATTTGGGATAAAGCGACGATACCGTCCCGTCATACCCACTAAGCGGCGTGCGTTCAAAACATTTGCTGGAACGAGTACAGTAAGAACTGCAGAGTCCTCGTGTGGAGCTACTACCAGTCAGCCCTTGTTTACTACACACCCCAAGCATTGTAACTCAGAACGGCAAAAATGGCAACTGTCAGCATGCCGAACGAATGCCTAAACTAGAAAGGTAATGCGGATCACGCAAACGGTCCAGAATGAAAGACATCCTTTTCTGTGACAGCATTGACAGAGAAACTCCACACAGAATCGATACGGGTCATCTTTCTTTTTGACCCGTATAATTGGGCCGGACCAAAGACTATTCGAAAGTGCACTAGATCCAGTTGGATCATAGTGTCTAATTCGGCACTTGCTACTTTTTGTAAAACAGGAAGAAGAGGATAATAGCGCTGTTTGATCGGCTCCGCAGTAATTCAAATTTCATGCTGTAGTGAAGCAGTACATACGAGAGCAGAAAAATTTTCAAAAGATTTATCCAGCTGGGTTTTAGAGAAAGCTGTTGAGACGGAGGAAGGTCAGAAAAATAACTTAGGTGTTCAGAAGAAATAACCTCTACACCGGTATCGCTACCAAATGCCCACTGTCCATTACGAAGGTCAGGGACGCAGTTTATTAGCCTCCAAGAATATATACCCAAAATTAATTTGAGGGGTACTTCAGGCACAACTTGTACATCCAGCATGGCAGTTTCAAGCTCTATGGTTATCGGAAAATTAAGGTGACCTAGAATATTGGAAGTGTTCAGGCAGTAAATGATACATCAGCTAAAGATAGACGTTGCAGAATTTACCAACCTGAATCTAACAAAACGGTGCGAGAGGCCCCAGAAAAGAATATCTAAAAATGTTTACATTATGATACGGCCGTTCATCGTTACGGGTAGTAGCGATGATATAGTCAATAAGAACACGTCGAGAATCAGGTACTCCAGAAAAGGAAATTTCCAAGATTAGGGACAAAACAGAATCCTCTCCTCGGTTAGAAGAGCCATCAGTTACTTTCCCTGCTTAGCTACAAATGCCGGGAGAGTACGTTTTGTAAATCCTGGCTTACCGCAGCCATAGCAATGTTTGTTCTATGGTTGTTGACAACGTGGTGGAGTATGTTCATTCCTAGAGCAATTCCAGCAGCAAATAGTAGCAGCAGTTGAATAGACTTGATAAGGTTTAGGGGATTGGGAGCCGTGAGTAATACGTTGTTTTCTAGGTGACTGTCGAAAAGAATTAGAAGAACAAGAAGAGTCAGGCGGCGAATCAACGTTAGAAAAACTGGGTTCCAGAAGTTGAGAAGTTTTATTCGAAGGTGGGGGTTTTAAAGATGCCATAAAGTAGTTATTTTGTTTGATCTTCTTCCCCGAAGCTACCAGTTGAGAAAGCGTAGACACCTCAGAGCTAATGCACTTTGATAGAAAGGTGTGAGGTTACGTCGTACATAATATAACTGTTTTTGGCCAGAAATCAGAGTAGAAAGTCGTTAGAAGAGGCTCTGCATAACAGCTAGATAGATACTTATGGTTTTCGAAGAACCCAAAGTTCGTCCAAGAACTTCTCGTCGTAATCTAACGGTAGAAATTCATTTTTGAGTAAAGTAATATCGCTTTTCACTTTAGTAATTTCAGTATCACCGAGATCAAGAATTGATTAGTCAAACCCCAAGAAGCACTTAACACTTCAACGCACGTCAGGAAGTCGAGTAGTCAAGAGGCACTGTCGCCAGACAATGATAGACCTAACTTAGTAATAGAGAAATAGCTTAGTGAAGGTGTGGAAGTAGGAGGTGAAGTACCATGAAGCACCTCAGCATCTTCATCCTAAGAAATTAGAGGTGGTTCTACGCCTATCGGTTCATCTTTGCCATGAACTGTAGAATTTGCACAAGGACAGTTATTGGCGAAGACACCAGATCAGAAAGGGTGATACGTTTAGCCTTTTTCGCCTTGTTCTAGGTCAGATTTGTAATTTTACAATTCGACCAGATATTGATTTTTCTGGGTAGTTTTAGCTTCCGAGCCGGTCGTGATTAGCTCACATCGCCTTTGCGGATGAAGCAACGGAGTACTCATACGAACAAAAGAAGAGGAAAGCTCAATCACCAGTAATAGAGTCGATGTCGGTACGAAGTTCCCTAATAGCAGCCATTAAAGCTATTTCTTCCTCAGCGAATGGAATATGATGTGGAGTAACAGCAAAATACTTCTGAATATCGAGTTACCTAGTGCTCTGTATCGATTTGCGTAAGTATGCGACATTCATATTACAATATAAACTCCTAGACAATAATTTATACATGAATTCGGCTTTCATAAGGCGATTTACATCAAATCAAAGTGTGAGAGGCATCTTTACAGAAGGAGAAGAGATCCAAAAGCAAACAAAAGTAGTAAATGAAATATCAAAACTTGTTGGAGTTTGGTGCCAAAATTGTGCGTTAGGCTAAAATTTTATGGTACTTAAAACTCGAGGCTACGTGTCTAACCCACCACTTAAAATAGGGGCTGAGAACTGTCAATCGGTAATTAACCGTTGAGCACTTTCTTAACGTGGGGTGTTTTGTGGTGTAGATAAATGGAAGAGATATTTAGGCTAGTGAGAACAGAGAATTTTGATTGGTAAATAATGAGAAGAAGCAAGAATTGAGCGCCACAAGTTTTATAACAGTAATTTTGGTTTAATGAGATATTGAACCGGGGAGCTAGAAAATCAAACACCGGTTCACGTAGTAACAACGTTTTATTTATATTCCCGTCAAAGTACTAAACAAATTTTGTATAAATATCTAGTAAAGTAAATGTATCAATTAATTACCAAACGTAATAATTTACCTCAGTGGGTACACCCCTAACAAATACTGACTAGGGCAAACCGAGGAAAATAAATATTATCCCGAAAGATAATTATTAAATTATTACTAATTACTTTTAATTCTAATGGAATTCGTTGAAAGATCGTTCACTGTTATGAAACTGAAAAGGAAAGTTCATATACACGGAATAAATGTAACTAAAATTCGGTAATTTGACTTGCCGTCGTTTTACAAATGTAATTCTTAAATCTTAAGTTTGCATTAGAACGCGGACGATCGTTATCCATGAATAAAGGGACGAGGCAGTATGGTACACGGGATTGCATAGGAGGACAAATATTCGTAGTCGCAGAAAAGGTATTAAACATGTACGCGATCGGGACGTAAATAAAATTAGACACGGAGGCAAAGGTTACCTAACAATTTCGATTATAGAGGTACACTGCACAAAAGTAAAAGTACCACGCAAGTCGTGGTCACGAACAGTAGCGCGCACGCGGATACCAACTATCGAACGGCGAGGGAAAACAGGGTGACATGCACGATGAACTCGCAACCTTCAGCAAACGATGGGTGCGGTCAGTGGATTAGAAGATTTTTTTCATCAGGTCTAAGTTATATAATTATAACGCATAATAAGGGAAGTTAACGATCATCATAAAGCAGGTAAGTACAACAATACTGAGTTACATACGAGGGATACGCATAGAATGGTAGTTGCATAGAAAACTGCAGACGAGAGTTCACAAAATCACTATAAATCTGGTAATATGATCAACATAATCACACTTTTAGGGGAAAAAATGCATCGACAAATGCAGAGGCAGTTTACGAAACATGAGAGTTCACATTACAAACTTAGTGGTTAGGGAGTCGGCGAGGGGTTGTACCCCATGCCTTATACACGGACGTTAACAAACCTTGTCCTGATCGATGCAGGCGTAGACAAGCAGAGGTTGAAACTCCGCCGAGTAGGTCATCGGCTTGAGGAAGGATAGTTGTACAATGCGATCGTCGAAGCTTTCACGTCGTAGCGGTGCCACATAAAGATCGTGAGAAGGTTCACGAAAACGTGACCAGCGGGGTTTACTACGGTGGTATAGGGAAGTGTGCATGAGTATCCACCAACAACAAAACGGTCAAGGAGGAGAAACTTATATTCAACACAGCGAAGGATGGATCCAGAAGATAAAAAAGCTAAAATTAGGTAAGTGTTTGCGAAGTGATAATCTAACGATTCTTTCCTCTAAGTTTGTAGGCAAGCTTAAATGATGTAAAAACGAATACTTTTAGCTACCAAACTTGGGACAACAGTTTAATTAATTACTTTTAATTAAATTTTCCATTCTTGAGCTGTCGATGAGAAAAGTAAAACTAAAAAGTATCCCAATAAACTCGTCTAATCTTCGCTCAATGGCGACCCAAGATACATTGTAGAACGTTTTTCATCGATATATATATATATATATATATATATATATATATATATATATATATATATATATATATATATATATATATATATATATATATCACCTATGTGTGTGCTGAGTGTGTGTGTGTGTGTGTGTGTGTGTGTGTGTGTGTGTGTGTGTGTGTGTGTGTGTGTGTGTGTGTGTGTGTGTGTGTGTGTGTGTGTGTGTGTGTGTCTGTGTGTGTGTGTCTGTTTGTGTGTGTATGTTCGTATATATTGCCTATCTAACATTATTTGAAATGGGAAACCCACAAGTTAAGTGCGATTAAGTTAAATAACGATAATTCTATTAGCGCAAAACCAGTTGCGTTAAATGCAGGTCCGCATCTACAACCTGTTTCTAAAACAAATTTTACATTTTAAAATGTGCTACACCGTAAAAGTTAAAGTTCAATTGCCTTTCTCATTTCAAATAATCTTACATACGTTATATGTGTATGTGTACATATATTTATATATTCATAAGTAAGCATACACTCTATATTATTTATATTCTTCTTGACTCTGTATATATTTCTACTTCTTACCTCCTTACGTGTCGGGACAGTAGGCAAATAACTGTCCGGTAGTAGGACGATACCCTTAGTAGGGACATCGTCCAAGGCACGATTTGGCTAGTAACTGGTCTACCCGCTATGTAATTACTCAAAAGAATAATCCAATTGCCTCGGATCGACCTGGCTACCAGGGACGGTCAAGGTCGAAACAAGCAGGTCTCGTTGCTGACTGTGGAAGGAATGAATGGCGAGTCGGTACGTGGTGTTAGAGGTATGAATGGTAAAGAATGTAATGTGAGAAAGTCAGCTTGATATTCTGTGTGTATCGGAGACAAAGTGCAAAGGAAAGGTGCTGTCGAAATGGAGGATGGCAGCCTAGCACTTCGGTCAGGAGCTGAGACTGAACTGCATTGAGCGAAAGGAGTTGGAGTGATCATAAGAAGAGCGAAAAGATGTGTTAAACAGCACGAATTAGTATCAGCCCAGCTAATGTGGGTTAGAGTGAAAGTGGAGTTCCGAAAAATTTTTCTTATTCCATGCTATGCACCGGTAAACGGAGAAAGAGGCCAAGAGTGTGAGAACTTCTGGAATGATGTAGAGAACGTGTTGAACGTATGTAAACCAAATGAAGGAGTGGTTATATTGGAAGATATGAATGAATAGGTGGATGTACAGAGAGAACATACTGAACGTGTTTTAGGAAAGTTCGGAGATCAATGAGAATGGAGAACGCCTGGTGAACGCTTGTGCGGAGAGAATCCCGTTGGTAACTAATTCGTGGTTTAAACATAAAAATGTGCATATGTATGCATGGTAAAGAGGTGAAGCTAAAAGTATGATTGACTTGATAGTACATGATGAACGACTTAGAAACATGGCGAGCGACACAAAAGTAATGAGCGAACCGCAGTGTAGATCGGACCACTTTTTGGTTGTATCTAGTGTGTTTATGGCACAAATGGGTCTGGCGACGGATATCAACCGCAGTGTGAACGTCCATAATTAGGATAGATAAACGTAGATACTTGTGCGGGAATTATGTACGCAGATGCTGTGAATAAAGTTGTATGTAAATAAAACAGTGTGGAACGAACACATGAAAAAAATGTGCGTTTGTATATCTGGAGAAATCATACAACAGAGTGAACAGGGAGAAGCTGTGTGAACTACTAAATGAATGTGGCGTAAATGAAGGTCTAATAAACGGATTAAAAGCAGTACACAATGGTAGCCGGGCATGTGTCACGGTGAGAGGAGGTGTGAGTACTTTCATATTGAGCCGTCATTCTTCAATATATACATGGGTACATGTGTTAGGCAAGCATGTAAATGGTACAATGGTTGGTGACGTAAATGTATGAGTTCTGGTGTATGCAGATGACACAGTCTTATCAAGTGACAGAGCGGATGAGCTACTGCTCCGAGGAAGTTTGGTACAGTCTGCGAGAGCATAGATCTAAAGGTAAATGTGAACAAAACTAAAATTGTGGTGTTCTATCGGGAAGGTAGGAAGGCTGAGTATTTACTCTGCAAAATGAAATTGGCGTTGAAGTATACGAGTTGGTATGTGTGTGTAGAATGTATACTGCAGGTGGTACGAGATCGTAAGAAGGGTCAATGCTGGAAGGAAGGTGATTGTAAGTATGTGGACAATAATAAGAAACGAAAGCATGAACCTACCTACGAAACGAGCAATCTATAGTAGCGTGTTTGTCCCGTCAATACTGTATGGAAGTGAGACATGGATATGTCAAAAAAAGCAGGGATGAAAATTAAATGCTGTGGGTATAAGATTCCTGGGAAGCGCATGTAGTAAAACGAGAAGGGATAAGATAAAGAATGAGTGCATAATGACGGAGGCCAGGAAAAGCTGATTCCCGCAAGGCAATGGCGTGAAGGTTATGTTATGTTAGATCATTCTTGAATTAATAGATATGCCAAATAGTACTTTTACTAGTTGAAGGGATCCATATATTTATTATCTAAATATACGGACGACTGTCACATTTAATTTATTTTGCGGGAATTCTAAACTTTCATAATTTAGAGCAAATGTGAAAAGAGTACTTATCTGTAAAACATAAGAATATGTTTCACGGGAGAAATTAATTTAGACCCATTTGAAGCTTCGCTTTCTTCCCAAAAGTTTCTTGTAACAAACTTTTTTCTCTAAAAAAAACAATAAACGAGTTCTATCTACAATAGCTATTTGTGTATTAAGAGCGCAAAGTGATACATTGGCGCCCTGAGCGAGAAGATTGACGCGCGACGCGTAGCGGAGCGCGGCTATCTCGCGAGAGCGGCAATGGCACTTTGTGCTCGAATTACACACATGATTTTTTCTACAACCGGTGTTTTTATAAAAATGTTTGGTAAAAATTAATAATTACCGGTAACCTCAAATTTGACAGTTAAGATTTCAAAACGTGAGCAAACGTTACACATGTGTTTTTGTAAGAATGTTTGTTAAAAACTGCTTTATTTCCACAATGCTGCTTATTTTCATAATGAACTTATTATAAAAGAGGTAGCATAACTATTCTAAAAAATTAACATTATTACATTTCCCTTAATTTCCATTTTGTAGGTTGGAAGGTAGTGTGGTGTTCCACACCAGATATTTATTGTAGGAAAACGATCTTAACATCACGCGCTGGTCACAAAATTGTCCACATCTGTCAAATACCCCTTAACTCATACTTTTGTCAAAAATCGCAGAAACACTAGACGTTTCTTTATTAAGGTTTCCATGGTAACTAAGCGAGCGACAAAGTAAAAAAAAGCTTGCTACTCGGAAAAGTGCAACTTTGCGCTTTCTTTTGAAAGCGCTTTGTACTTTTCGCTTGGTTGTAGAAAAACTTCTTTTTCGACTGGGTCGTCACCGCAACATATCTGTTCCTTTTCAATTCATAACATATTTGCAGATCTCACATTCAAATTAACATATACACAAATAGACACAAATATACGTTTCTCATAATGATGATTAAGTTTACAATAAATTAAAAGGTTAGGGATTTAAGCCAAATTAACTTATAGTTGTAGTTTCTTCAACAGTAGCATCACACCTATGATTTATTAAAAGAGAAATTTATATAACGGTAAAAACCAATTTAGCGTCTAAGATGTTTCAGCATGTCTGCAAATAGATTAGCTTTTCTATGATTTCTAACAAGAATATATGAATAGGCCATGTATTCATTCCCTCCCCAAGAGGAAGGCCGTCTGCTCGAGCTTTCCGAGCTCCTTCAGCCACAATCACGAATTCCCAGCAGACATATGTATATTACGTATATATGCATAGAGAGAATAAAAATGGGTGTATTCAGGATAGGGTCGTAAAGAACGGGGTTAGGGTTCTGAGGGGGAAATACTACCCCAGCATTCACCTAAGTAGCCGTACATGGTGTGTATATACGCAGTCACCATGGCGCTACATGTGTATGAGGAAAACCCCTGAAAAAACCTAATACAAGGTAGACGGTAACAGGAATCCAACCCATTACCTCCCGAATGCTTAGCAGGTTGTGTCACCACAACAGGAAATCATCATTGGTAACCGGAAATTTCTCAATTTTTTATCATTTTTTTGTCATTATCGAACTTCAAGGTTTACATAAACAAATAAATACATTTTTAATGCGTTTTTTTAATACTCGGTACTGATGTTTGTTACACGTTACATAAATCCCCGTCAAGGTACCTAAATATTATTAACACCAAGGTCAATTTTTTTACCGTGCTGCATGCAAAGCTACTTAAAAACCTGAACATCGTTTACATAATTCTTATGATTTATGCTTTATGTGTGCACTGTTAATATAATTTAACATTGAATATAAAATAAATTTGCAACTTGATAAGTGTTCTATTGTGCACAAAAGTAAAATATCTCGAATACTTTAACTGTAGGTTGGGCTCTACCTCATTGAATAATCGTGGAACTTGCACTCCTATTACCTATAAAAATGTTAAGGAAAGAAAATATCTGTGTTCGTTATTTACGCCTCCACACTGCCCTGATAGACGACGTAATCCCTCTAACATAAACAAACACAGATTAAATACTCTACATAGAAAAAATCGGTTCAACTTTAGAAGTTGTGTTAAAGACTATTAAAAACCGCTTACAATACCATATCATTACTGTCGAAACTGGCAGTACAGGGTAACAGACAAAATAAGGAGCGGTGGTAGCTCAGGGGTCGGGGTAAATGCATCTTCTTAGTGCAAATAGGAGCAGCGTTGCTTACGGGAGTCATTATAGGGGGGTAGGCATAACCGAATGGGCGCCAGGGTGTTTAAAATATCTTAATATATACCTGCTTACGAAGGCTCACAGTTAGTCTAACCCAAAAACGTTGCTTACCTGTTGTGGTAATTACAGGTGGTGGTCCGGGAAGAGCAGCAAATACATTAATACCTGAAACTCTATTGTGCTTCAAATGACTTAATCAATCGTTCTATCTCTTTTCTTTGTCACTACTTTACGTTATATCTTAAAATTATAATTCAAGGGAAAAAAACAATTTAATCCAATTTATAACCAAATGAAGTTATATCAATCGACTTATAAAAAAATAAACCTCAATCTATTAAAATTATGCATTAACGGATTGTTCTTTAAACTAGACGATTGATAAAAATTCGAGCATTATTACTGACAGTGGCATACGTCAACGCCTTTCAGAAAACTATTACTTTACTCACAAAATTATGACGTTAAATAGATATCATCGTAAAAAAACAATTAAAGCGTAAGTGATTAAACCACTGTACTAAGAAATCGAGGTTATAGCTGTTTACACGAAGAAACACTCTTTGGTTCATTAACCTACATACCTATTTGTTATCAAATCAACATAAAAGCTCTAAAACAATTTTACGGCGCCACATAGATTTCAACAATAATTATTTTACTATGTTTTGCTTAAATCTCGTTGATACTAGCTAGTGCCAATATTCTACAATTCCTAAACTATTGTAATTTTACTTTCCAAACAAAAAGTGATTATAGTAATCATTAAACATTCCAACTTTTAACGATTCTATAATACAAAATTTCGATAGAAAATGGTCAACACAACAGATAAATAAACCTCCTACAGTTAGAATAATTCACGGATGGATCCGTTTTCACTAAATTACTCAATGGCGGACTAACAAGTATACTTTCAATGAAAGCGTATTCAACCGTTCTCAAATACAAAAGAAAAATAAACGCAACACTTTATTAGAAATTGTCACCAACACAGTAATAAGTGGACATAAACGATTACCTTTAATTGCGGGTCAGCCTCAGCAACAATTGGCCTCTTCGAATCTTCCCTTAATCCCTTGATACGGCAAACGGTGCAGCATGAGATGATGGCCCATTACTGCGCTTTTACTAGCGTGATCGTCGTCATAACCATACTCGAAACTTTCAATGAATAAACCACCTCGTAGAAGTCGGGAAACTTGCTTAGATCCAAGTATAGCGTTTGATTGATATTTCAGTTGATTATAAGGTACACTAACGTTTGTATTTACTCGACCCACATTAAATTTAATCTAACTATATACAGTTACTTAAACGTAAATTATTACTATACGAAACTTATTTATTTACAGCGATATCTTTGTTTCCTGAGCCAATCGAGAGCCAACTGATTTCCTAAGTTCGTGAATTTATCGATGTTTAATAACCCGCACAAGGCGTAATTATCCGAGGGTGAAAGCACCACTATACTCAAACACTACGCTCTATCAAAGATTCTTCAACGGTCCCCATAAGGACGGACGATACGTAACGATAGGATTTGTCCGCGAAAGTTGAAACAATTTCAATATCCCCTATAATGGGTTAACGAGGAAACTACCCTTAACGAAAGTTCATTTATTAAGGAACAGAACGTAAATAACAACCTCGAGCATTCAGTGCTCATACATTCGTTGGCTACCCTGAATAGACTAAATCAAACATCTTCCTTTCTCGCCATCTTCAATTTTATCTCACTTACCTTTTAAATTGGCCTATTACATAGCTTCGTTACTTTAAATTGACATACGCACGAAAAACGTTAGCCTCTCGGCACTAAATTGCGAAGAATTGCATCGTCAATCCAAATTGCGTTCCCAAAGGTACCTCAGAGTTATCACTGACCCTTCCCACGAAATGAGCATTAAAAAATAACGTCTTTAGAGACTTAACCAATTATGTCTGAACCAAAGTTAATCAAAAGAACTCTGTCACTTGTCACCTCCCAGTTGAAGCTTACAAGCGATGTAACATACAACGTAGTACTTTTATACTTAACCCTAGGATGCAGAACATATTCGATATACGACTCTACACAACATGGGCCTGGGAGGCCCGTTCCTTTTGTAGGTGTAAATATAAGCAATAATCGAATTATATTGCTGTAAATTGTACATAATAGTTATAATAAAGTTATTTATTCAACTATATGTTTACAAAAATATAAAACAAATGAAAAAAATTTTAAATCTAAGAAGAAATTAGTTTTGTTAGTAACAGTTGGTGCATACTCTAACACTGTGTTCATTACAAATGTTGTTTTTGCATGTGTCACAAATTAATTTTCTTTTACGGTAAACACTGGTTGGACATAGTGAACATCTTTTTCTCTTGAACTCAGTTACTTGTTGAACTAGCGACGGACCAGAAATGTCAATAAAATGCTTCATTGCTTCTAAAACACTTTTCCGTAGTTTGGGATTTGTAGACCTCCTCTGCATATGTGGCAACACCAGGTCCTTGGCCAAATCTTTCAAAAATAATCTCCGTTTGTGAGTCATCCCTTGGTTGTAGTTGGGATGTTTTTTGGAAGAAACTATATATACTGATACATCGACGATGTTGGAAAAAGATGCTAATGGCCAACGTTTAGTTTGTCTCTTGCAAGTATATGTCGTTACCATCTGATCCATGACATCTGCTCCACCTTTCGTTTGATTATAATATAAAATTATCTCTGGTTTCTTCTTGCAACTGTCACTGACAGAGGTGTCGTGATGCATGCTACTTAATAAAAGTACACGTTTATTTTTCTTAGGTACGTAACTTACCATAGTAACATTGTTTCTAAAACAAAACTTCGAAGAACATACTGGACGATCTCTAGACGAGCTTAGTTCTTTTGAAATGTCTCGTTTGTTTTGCCTTAATGCACCAACAACTGTAATGTCCTTATTCCGCAGATATATAGCTTGTAAAGAAATTATCTATCGTGGTTCACCAGGTTGTCGTCCCGCATGAATCATGCCATCGATAGCATATCCCGAGCTTGATTCGCACAACCAAAATACCTTGAAGCCGTATTTGGCAGGTTTGCTGGGTATATATTGTATAAATTTGCATCGATCTCGATAATAAACGAGCTGCTCATGTATTGTCACGTTTTGATCAGGAATAATACACGCCTGACACTGTTCAATAAAAAGATGCCAGATATAAGATATCATCGCTAATTTTTCAGTTCCTAGAGGTGTTTATTTGTGTCTAGTGAGATAAAAATCTTAGCATTAACCTGTATAAAATTGCATAACGGGTTACATCTATTGGTACTTGAACTAGCTTGCGAATATTTTGAGTTTAATGATTGATCTGAAATTTAATTATTTTGAACTATATGACAGTAAAATACAGAACACGAATAACAGAATATTTTTGTTAAATATAAATTACAGATTTGAAGTATTAACATTCAAACCTATTGATGAATGTTTAAATACGATCTTTAAAGAAAAAGTATTCAAAAGAGATAAAGATATTGTTCATGATAAAAGAACTGATCGTTACGTATTAAATTTTTCAGGAACTAACGAATGTTTAGTTGATATAAAAAAATATTTATTTGGTTCAAACTGTTTATAACATTTAGAAATATAAATTTATATGTATGCGAGAGCTACCTAGAACGCATCCAAATCAACGTTCTACGGCTTGAACTTTCACATGTATATACAGGGTGTGATCAGTAAGCTTACAACGACCCGTATATTTCAACATTTTCTTAAGCTTTGTATAAATTTCTTTGGAATCGGATTGAATTTGAGTTGGTAACGGTTTCCCTGGGTAGGCCACAATCCTGTACTCCATAGTCAGATAGGATTAATTTAACAGCCCTCCTAACACTATTTTAGAGAAATATAAGATTGTGTTATCGCCTAGAGACAATTTTTCCTGGACTTCGCATTCTGTGTTGTAGATTTATGGAAAAAGTAAGGTGTTTGAAACTATCTTTAAATCATTTTAATCCTTACCCGCTTACTTCGGTAAACCTGCAGATCACCTACTGTGGTCTGAACGTGTAAAAGTTGTTCGCATTTAGGTATTACGCCAACTGTATAGACGTTTATGAACATATTGGCGCCCATATGATTTATGACTTACCCATATTGTGTCTTATGCATTACCAGCTATCCTAATCGCAAAATTAATAATACGCCAACCCTCTTTATACCACAGAACTACCAGCCCTTTACTTATCTGTTACTTACGATCTACTGCCATTTTCACCAGCAACAAGGGATAACGGAATAAATAATACAAATAACATCAAGAAAATTACGTCAATTTTTGGGGTGAACTAAGGTAATCCGTAAAGCGCGTCATTTGCTGCGTAAGTATAGGTATGTTAGTTTGGAATAGACATTAATTCGATTGAAAAAATCATATTAATATTTTTTTATTTTTTTCATAACATGCACAAGTTAAAACAAATTTGATTGCAGTCTGTTCAGTCGTTATTTAATACAAACCATAAAAAGAGGTAAACCTTTGTGTCAGGCGAAGACTGCATTAGGGTATATCGTGAGAATAGGTAAGTCGTGAAATAAAGTTTCGTACCTAAAAGAGGAAAACCTTGTTGTAGTTCAATAAACACGTGTGTTTAAGAAAGCTACAAATGTAGAACAGTTATAAATGAAATCTAATAATTCTATGAATTATTTAGTTGATTTACACTTTCTCTTTTACCTTTTAGTACGCATACTAACAGAAAGCATTGCAAACGAAAAAATTTAGAAATTTTTTTTCGCGTATTTCGACGTTTTCGTGTTCCCTGAGCCGAAAAACATCGATTTTGCGAAAAAAATTTCGTGCATGTCTATGTGTGGATACGAGACCATTAGACCAATTTTAAAGAAATTTGGCATGGGCCCCTATATCTGAAAGTTATGTATAGAACTGGATTATCATAAAAATCAATTAATGGAGGCGAAATTAGGGTGGTT
Organism: Vesta saturnalis; assembly: GCA_036346205.1. Lineage (NCBI taxonomy): Eukaryota > Metazoa > Arthropoda > Insecta > Coleoptera > Lampyridae > Vesta > Vesta saturnalis. The sequence continues at coordinate 142,642 of JARFJB010000466.1, forward strand.
TTTTAGTGGGTGCATTTCCATAACTAGAGCCAGAAAGTGATGAATAGTTAGTAACCCTAAACCCCGATCGAACAAAAATTTTGGCGGCTAATATGGCGATTGTAGCACTTTTCGGCGCTTGCGCAGTCACTAAGAAATGATAAAAGCTATTCGTAATTAGAAAATCGAAATTATTTGCAAATATTTTTGAAATAAATAAAGTATTGCCCGTAATTACGGGGTTAAATTTTATTTTCTCAAAAACGGCTCTGTACATTTACGTATTTTATAGTGATATATAACGAAAATATAATGGACATTATGAGATTTCTCTAACTTATCCAGATCCGGAGTTAGAAATTTTCAAGTTTGAAAATTTCAATCCCCTATAACTGCTTGTAATAAAAATGAAATCTTCAAATTAAGGGATTATGTAGTAGACATAGACAGCTACTAAACTGCTACATTGGAATATTTTTAGCACTTCCAGTTTTGCTGAAAATAACAAATAACGTTATTTTTTAAATTTCTTAAATATTTTATATCAAATTATTACAAGATTTTGTTATGAACGAATAAGTTCAAATATGTAAATAATAATTTTTAATGACATATTTACTTTTGAACTTATTCGTTCATAACAGAAATTTATAATAATTTAATATTAGTCAAATTGCTTTGGTATGTGTGAATCCTTGCGATATTGCAGGCTTACATTCCATTAAAATAAGTAATTTGATTGTTATTTCATTATGTTTAGAATTTACATCAGTTCTATATATATAAAGACAAAATTTGCATCAATTGGGGCTTGAATCTCGATAACGCAGTTGGTTAGCGCGGTACTCTAACAAAGTACAGATCGTAGGTTCAAATCCTACTCAATGTAAACTTTTTATTATGTATTTAATAAAATTAATAATAATTTTTAATTACATATTTACTTTTGAACTTACTCGTTCATAACAAAACTTATAATAATTTAATGTTAGTCAAGTTGGTTTGGTATAAGTGAATCCTTGCGATATTGCAGGCTCACATTTCATTAATTTAAGTAACTTGATTGTAATCTTATTATATTTATTATTTACACCAATTCTACATATACAAAGACAAAATTTACATCGATTGGGGCTTGTATTTCCATAGCGCAGTTGGTTAGCGCGGTACTCTAGCTACTACAGATCGTAGGTTCAAATCCTACTCGAGGTAAAATATTTATGTATTTAATAAAATTAATAATAGTTTTTAATTTTATATCAAAGTTTTAAAAACAAAAAAAAATTTCTCATGCTATCCAAATATGTAAAATTATACAGTGATCTGCACAATACAGGGTGAATAAGAAAAAAATAATTTTTGTAGGTAACTATATATTATTACATTGGAAGTTAGAGAGACTGACCTATCAACGTATATCCCAACCTACTGAGTCCAGAAACTTGAAATTTTGCACAGAAGTGCCTCATGTATCGTAAGCAGCCACTAAGAAGGGATTTTTCGAAATTCGGCCCTTTGGGGATTCCCCATAAATGCATAAAATTGCAAAGACTCAAGTGGTCTAAGTGGTCTTGCATGTTGTGTCATTCAACTATTCAACATATAGGTTAACAGAATTGTCCATTTGCTGTGTCAAGCATTATTCTGTACTCACGAAAATCAAGATTATTAAACATTGCATAATGGTAATTTGGTACGTTATAATAAATGTCATTGTCGGTTTTAAATAGTTATTTTCGTAACTAGTGCCTGTTTACACATTTATTGGTGTCAAATTAAATACATCAACAAAAAAGTTTATATATTTAGTTATGTACCACTTTTTTGTTTACGTATTAAAAGTAACGATTACAAAAATTATATTTTTTGTAATCGTTACTTTTAAAACATAAACAAGAAAGTGGTGTAACTAAATATATAAACCTTTTTGTTTATGTATTTAATTTAACATTTGTCATCAAATATTTCAAAATTTAATTTTTTTCTAATTTTATGTGAACGATTACAAAAAATTTTGTTCGCAACACGTGCGCGGTCACATTTTTGGTGCTCAGCCTTATATTTTATCCCTTGGCTACGCCTCGGCTAAACAAGGACGCCTTGCACCAAGAAACGTGTAAAAAGCGCACTAGCTACGGAAATAACTATAACAGTGTTAGACGCGTCATTAGAAACCTAATTTGCGCAATTATGCAATAAGATCATTATGCGAGTGATCGAAAATAAAATGTTGCATTGACCTTGAAGATAGGAGGAAAAAATTTCCTTAATTTGCCGTTTAATTTTTGTTGGTATCTTAGATACTACCCATTTTAGTTGAGGTTATGTGGAGTATTTGACACTGTGACATCAGTCACATTTGGTTCCTATTTTATTCTGAATAAAATAACGTCGTTTTTTAAAAAAAATAAGTTCTAAAGAGGAAAGATGGACAAAGTCAGACGGTATGATAAATAGAAGTTTCATGGAATCAATTTTCAGTTGTGAAAATATCTCATGGAAATCATTTTCAATGCGGAAGTGTTAACCAAAACTGTAAATGAAGATCCTCAATTTCAATATGGGAAGGTTTAAATGCGAAATTAATATTGGTAACTTCAACAGCAATACAGTTTGATCAACTTCAAACGGTAATGTCATGTAATAATGCCAAAACTATGTGGAAACATTAAAAATTATTCACGAACAGAAATCGTTCATTAATAGGGTGCTATTAAAGTTGCAGTTCTTCAACTACAAAATGTCTGAAATGTATAGTATAAATCTACATGTAAGTAAAGTGGAATCTTTGTCACAAGCCATAATGGATATTGGAGAAACAATTGAAGACACGTTCTTAGGAAGTTTCCCATATAAATATGATCCATTTGTAACTCTACAATTGATGTTCATCGCATAGGTACAGTGCATGTATTAGCAATAGTAAATGGAACTGAGATACTTGGAAAATACAGTGTATGTACCAAAGTTAAGAAAGAATTTGTTTTCTGTGGGAACAGTTGTTGCTAAAGGATTTAACGTCATTTGATAATAATTGTATGTGTGTCAAAAATTCTAATAGGTTAGTGCTTTCAGGTGTGTGAACATGTCGAATCCCTGTTATAAAATGCTTTTCGAGCAACACAATAATCACCTAAGAAGTATCGTGTCATGTTATGGCACGAAGGCACGGGCCACGTGAATTTTGTGATGTTAAAGAATATGGCTTACAAACGTTTAATTCCAGGTTTAAAGATTGGAAGTACAGAAAGATATTTTTGTGAAAGTTGCCACGTTTAAAAGAATCAAAAGACATCGTTTAAAAAAACTCCTGCAAAGCCATACTACCCGGAGTTTGTGGGAAAATTGCGACATCTCTTGGTGGATCTAATTACATTTTTATTTTTCAGGATGATAACTCGTATTGCTTTACTACTTATACCAAAATAATTTTGAAGTATGTAGTTCCAGAATCCCCAACATGGGACCCAATCGAGTAACATCGATAATTTATCATAACCTAATTTTAAAAATTCACAGATAAGGACAATCTGCTCGCCTCCTTATCACGATGTCGTGCAGATTGTATGAAAAGTTCAACGACCCGCTGTAGCACGACTTGGCGGACATCCGAGGGATAACGCCCACCAACGAACCGATGTGGTATGGTTTTAAGCCAGGAAGCCTACCATCACCACCACGACAGAAGAAGAGACGGCACAAAAAGACGCCGCCATGAGACATTGCCCCATTAATGGAGGCCCTACGAACGGCTCCATCGATGTCCGTCACCGTCCCTGCACCTGTCCTAAGAGAAGAAACCAGGCAGGTATCCACCGACAAGGACTTCAAGACACAGAAGAAGACACTAAAGATTCGCCCGTCTACGCCGCCGCCCACCGACAACAGGGTCCAGGCCCTTGAACCCTTCACGGACAGCCCTGCAGCGATGCAGCAGACGACACCAGCGGACACCAGGGAGAAGGTACCTCCGGTAATCCTTCGTCAGAAGGAGAACTCGGTCTCGTTCTCCCAAGAAATGAACCTACAACGAATCGCCTTCACGATATACGAGGCCTTCAGTGTTGGAATCCGAATCCAGCGTGCCTCACTCCAGGACAGAGACAGGCTGATGAGGTATATGGATACGAGTGGTAGTCCGTACCACACCTATCAGGCAAAGAGTGAAAGATTGGCTAAGGTAGTGATATGTAGCGTGTCCGTAGAACTAACCGAGGTCGTTAGCAGAGAGCTAAAAATACAAAACTTTAAAACATTTTGTGTTTTCAGAAAGATTTCCGATCGTTCTCCTGATGGTAGAGTTACCGACCGAGGAAAACAGCAAGAAGATCCAGGAGATGAAGCACGTCGCCCGCCTCCGCGTGACTATAGACGGTGTGAGACGGAACTCCGGCATTGGGAAGTCACCGGTGTCAGTGTTTCGGTCACGCACAGAGTTGCTGCATGGCGGCAGCACGTTGTGTAAAGTACGCCAGGGATCACCACTCCAGTAAATGCACTAAACCCCGTACAGACCGGGCTAAGTGTTTTAACTGCGGTGGGGACCACTCCGCTAGCTACAGGGGCTGTCCGTAGTTCCCTCGACCTCCACTGCGTAAGAACAGCGACCAAAGAGGACATCGCGGATTGCGGCGCCTTTTTCAACCCGGCTCGGAATTCGTTACGCCCGAGCGACGGCAGGCAAGGTTGAGAAGACGGAAGTACCGAGAGCGACTACCGCAGATGGATCACCATCTTTGAGGAGAGGGTAAATTTTAGCAATCTTTAAAATATCAAGAAAACAGTTTGATTGTAGCCCAATTAAAGATGGTGCACAATGGTCGTGTAAAGACTCCTTCACTCCTTCACTCCTTCACTATAAAACTTGAGATTCCGTCATGACCTGCAGTTTCCTTATTTTAGTTGTTTCGTAATTGCCTTATTAACTTTAATTTCAGTAACAGCAGGTAAGTGAGTACACGGAAAATTTGTATGATTTTTGGTATATGAGGAATGTTTTCATGAGGAAGAAAAACTTTAGAAATTAACTTATGAATCCATTGACTATTTCTTACGGATTCAAGAAGCTCATATTTTGATGATGTATCACCCCAGGTATTCCACTACCTCCTTTTGATCTAATAAAGGACCAACATAGTTTTGGATTTTTAAACAGAGTATTTTCAATATTGAAGGCGTGTACCTTATAAACAATACCGATTTTTGACCTTTGAGATAACTCAATTATTTAAATCAGTTTTTGATTTCAGTTTAAGAGTACTAATGACTCGTAAAGAACGGCGTAAAATTCATTACATGTGGCATTAACTAGTATATAACTTGATAAAAAAGACCATTCCACTTCAAGCAAATTAGGATATATTATTAAGCAACTAAAGGATTCGCCTTCTTCTTGTAACTACAACTCTCTGTCTTCCGCCACCCGTTTCATCTCATTGCATGTTGTGCAGTTCATTAGTATCTCGGCATCTCTGAAGAATTTTTTTCTTGGTCTACCTCTTGTTTTCGTTCCCTGTATTTTGCCTTCAAACACTGCCTTTAACAGCCGATTATATCTTATTAGGTGACCAAATAATTTGGTTTTTCTTTTTAAAGTTATATTCATGAGTGTTCTTTTTTCGTTGACTTCCTCGAGTACTTTCCTATTTGATTTCTTGTCTGTCCATTTTGTTTTTATAATTTTTCTCCACACCCACATTTCAATAGTTTCTATCATATTTATTTCGTAATTTCCCATGATCCATGTTTCACACCCATCCGAACATTAGGATATGGGTCTATACAATCACATTTCTTTAAATTGTACGTTTTTTTAGAAGGACCGGTAGGAAATTCGGGTTTATATTCATACAGTTTAAGTGATATTGTTAGAACAGTATGGTGTGCATCCTATAATACTGATGTACAATCTTCGTTGTAAATGTCACAATGAATGTTGATGGAACAATCCTGACTATATGTTGTACCAAGCAAATAGTAACCATGAAGCAATCAGTTTAGTATGTATACAAGAAGATGGTAATGACGCATAAAATTCGTTCTTGGAAATCGAATACACACAACACGAAATGGGTAATTCAAGTAAAGAACTGCAGAATGAAGTTTAAGGTTTATAAATAAGCGACAAAGAAGAATGTAGTCGTCAACTTAGAAATTGGAACACGTTGAAATGTTAAGTTCGTTATGGTTATGATAATATGGAGTTAGCTTGCGCTGCTACTTTTAACGAACCCCATTGTTAATGGAAGCAATTATCGTTACCTTCAAATAGGAAGAAAATTAATTTACAAAGTTAGATACAAGCTAGGTGGAAATGTGAACAAGGGTAAGGCAAAACTTTGTGCAAAATGGTATTTTCACGTCTGTTACACATCCATTCCGCACTAGGCGTCACGTACGCTTACATTAGTAAGCGAGTTGCCAAGCCATCTACAGCGGAAATGGGCGGGGTCGAGATAAGGACTAAAATGATTGAATAACAAGCTCAAACACTTTACATTAACCATAAATTCAGAACTTATACAGCTCAGTCCGGGAAAGATATCTCTTGGCGCCACCACAATCTTAAATTTTTATAAAATAAATCGTCTTAGGCGAGATGGTAAAATAGTCCTGTTTGATTGTGGAAAACAGGATTAAAGCCTACTCAGTAAACTTATACACTAACTTCACGAAAAACACACTTCCAAACAAATCAACTCAAAACTTCAGAAAATTTAGTGATACACGGGTCGTTATAATTTACTGAACACACCCTGTACAAATGTAAACTTCAATTCATAAAAATAAAACGTTAACTTACATATATTGTGGATAAATATTTACACAACCGTGGTCGAAAGAACCAAATAGCCCTAATTAATAAAAATCCCCAAATCGTAGAACTAAACATATACAAAAATATCGATACAGCTCGATTACCTTTTTTTTTATTTTGACTTAAGTGAATAATCTTCAAATCAAAGAAAGAAAATTATCTTAAAAAGGTGTTCATGCTTGTATTCGTCAATAAGTCTTATAGCTAATTCTTACAATAAAGGTCATTCAGTCCGTTTTCTGCCTGTATGATATGTAGTCCAGTTAATCGGTGAGATGTAATCCGTTATTTGCTAACGGACTTTAAATTGTCTAGCACTTTGGGTACACACACAACAACAGTATTCTTTTAAGGCACCCGGGAACAGTTCTTCATTCACATGTCACCATGGTCCTCTTGTTTTTCTTTAATTTAGCATAACATAGTATTTATCTATAGATGTTAGCTCTTCACTACATTTACGTTTAACACAAAGGGTACGTTCGCTTCCCCTTTGGATATCGAATCTCTTACTTGCTTTTTTTATACAATTGAACTGTATTTGGTGACGATTGTACGAATACACTTCGAACTTGCATAAAACCACCACTTTTTTAAGCTACTTTTACAATTTTCGGTCCGTTAACTTAAGTGGTTACCTTAAGCTTATAAAACTTTTGTAATGTCACGCGTTGTACTAAACACATTTAGCAAAATAGTTGTTTCATTTTTAGATCTGCATAAGCACTTTTAATTTATTGAAGAAAAATGATATAAAGTAGTTTTTCCTTCAACCCTCAACTTATTACTTGGTTTATTTATGAATGTCTACTTATTATCAATCCCACTAAGAGTTATTGCAGTCGTTCTACTTATACGCTGCATACATTACGATTTTCATAAACAGAACTCCCGCACTAAAACATTTTAAGTGTTAATCATAACTCAGCGCGCGCGACGTCAACGCTTAAGCTTCTCTTCCCCTTAACTCAAGACGGGTATTTCCTTATATGCCTTTAGCCCTCTTTTCCAAATGCATCTCGCGATAAATTCAAAATCTACCTATCATAATCGCGTATTCACTGCGTTTCTACTTCGCGACACAATATCTAACATGGCCTTAACCACGCTCTACAATACCCGCCACCATCTTTATTTTACCTGAAAATTTATAAAATCTCCTCGACGAAATCATCTATCTTCACCATATTCATTCAGTATATTCACCAGGTAGGTCTTCGTCTTTTCACACATATCTTGCATGTGCGCGAATTTTATTTCCGCATAATTTTCGCGAAATCATCATATTCTAATGTTCCTTTACGTACAACGCACAACATTACCAAAAATTTCCACAAACAAAAACATGTATCCATATTCCTTACTGCAGGTTAATACAATTTCGATATACAACAAACTCACTCATTCGTACATCTACAACCATTTCTTTACTTCAAATTCCTTCATACACAGTAGCAAAAAAACCAGTAATTTTACCAGTGCCGTATCAATATAAATTTACCCAAAACATTATTTCTCAATCAAATTCAACACGAAAATCTTTCTATAACGTTCAAATATTCCTTCAGACGATAACTAAGGCTTCATTAAACGTCCAGTGGCGTATCATTTACATCAACTTGCAGTACGCATACACAAAAAAAATTCTTTTGGTGCAAACTCACTTCATCTGCACTCAAAATACGTTACATACGTTATCAAAATACTGCACATACATAATGCGTCAAAATAACCTTACACGTCAAAGGTGTTGATTACGCAGAAACCTACTCACTAGTGGTCAGGTACTGTGGTGCAAGGTTGCTACTGTAAATAGCGGCTGCCAAATTTTGAATATGTGTTCAGGTACTCTAATTAAATCTTTACTGAAAGTTAAATTTGAAAACAACAGGAACGGTGTGTATGTTCTACCACAGTAAAAAAAGTGGGAGTTTTGGAATATCAGCGTTCTTTGTTTATGTGTTCTTTATTGTATTTTTGATGTAACTAGGTAGCAGTATATTTATTACTAGTATCTGTATAAATAAAAACAGGCAATCAACTTGGTCTAGTTAAAAAAAAACTCATTTTAATCTATAGTTCCTTCTGCTTTAGTTACAATAAATTTGGTAAGGGATATGTTTTTTTTTTAATTCAATAAAGACTTGTGTTTAAGAACACCACACTTGCGTTGTGTAAAGTAGATATACGGTTTTGGTTACACAGAGATTTAATTAGTAAATTTCTCAAATTTATATATATATATATATATATATATATATATATATATATATATATATATATACATATTAGTTGTCATTGTGGCACCAATTTTATACAAATATTGTTATAGCGGCACCCAATTCTACACTGTGACACCCGAGCTCGGGTGCCTTTGGGTTTCCTATGTTAAAATTTTACACTGACCTTATCTGACATTACTCAACGTTTTCCCAGAAATTAGGGTGGATGTCACCTTGACATCTTTTAGTTTCGTTTATACAGGGTTAGTTCAAACCTTTGGTGCTAGAGGGCGCTTATTTATATACATTTGTATGTAGGTAAGATTGTCAAGGTGACACCCCTATAGATTTTGTTACTAGTGGCATCCTACAGTTGGCAACATTGCGAAACTCTATTGAAAGAGTTAACTGTGTGCTGTAATTGCGTACCGATTATGAACAAGGATTTCAAACTTGTACCAAGTGCCATGCAGTTATATCAATATTCGAAATTAAATTATTCTTAACTATTTATCTAAGCTATTCACAGTTACCTGCCAAACATTTCCAACAAAAAAGGTTAGACACATGACGCACTTTGTAATTTTCTTAAATAGCTATAATTTGGCAATTTTAATATATAATCTTATTCAATTTTCTGATTTTTCTGCGGTTTGGAACTGAAATAAGTGTATTCGTACAATCGTTGCTATATGAGGTTGTTTGTCTAGTTACGAATTACATAATACTTATAGAATCTAATACTTCATGTGACCCTTTTACATAACACAATTATTGTATTTCCTTTATTATAATTTATTAATACAGAACTAATGTGGTTTTCATTCCAATGGAAACATTCGACTTAAACAATAAACAAAATAATAATTGGGGAAATCCTCGGACAGGACCATTAGGCAGGTGCACCGGGAGGGAAGTGCGAGGGGGTGGGTTTGCGTTCCCCTGCTATGAAAGAAAATGCCTAATTTTGTATCTACCTATAATAATTATAAGGATGCACTGTTATGAATTATATTGTATTAGCTAATAGTATAATGTGTACAAGCCCTAACAACTAATAGTTTGGATGATACTTACTTCTAAACAAATAAGTATAGATTTATATTTTTCTGAGGGAGAATATTAGTTTTAACAGTACTCTATCTTACTTATAGTAAGTTGTTAAAATGACTGCCACCATAACGCTTAATTATTGAAGAAATAAATTAATGTGTTAATGTTTTGACAACTAAATGTTCGAACACTGCTGTGTATTATTTTTCTTCTTTTTATTTCGGCCATGATTGTAATCAACTTTGTAGAAGAGACAGATTTTTAAGATCCAAGTAGAATATTTTCGATATATTTAACTGAAAATCTAGAAGTTAACGTTGAGGGTATTTCGCTAACCCCTTTGACGTTTGAAGTGATAGCATTACAATCCCATATTCAACGTTACAAATCGATTGTTGATTTAGTACAGTTGCATGATGGCCAGAGAAATATTTTTCAGGGTTTGAGCGATACGCCATGAAGCAATGCCTTGTTGAACAATAAAATCCCCGTGGAAACATAAACTTTCTAACACTGGTATCAAGTCTTGCTTCCAACAAGTTCTAATAAATTTGGACATTATTTGTGTTTATTATGGATATCAACGTTTGTAAATGATTTTTTATAATCATTTCTATAATTCCACAAACAAAAAAATGATATACACGGTGTAAATGGTAATTCGGTACTAGGAAAAGTATTGGAAATTTTACAAAGGATGAACTATACTTTTTGTCACAACAATTGGTTAGTGTCAAAATGGCATTAAAGGCAACTTTGATAAACTTTGTCAGTAAATGGTCACGGAAAGAATTGACTTGTGTAGCAATTTACACCCTGTATAAGTCTCACATAAGTTTTTGTCGTTTATGTATTTAATTTGACGTCTGTCAATCTTAACCTATAAATTGTATGTTTGGTTAAGTTTTTATGAGTTTACTGAAGCGATTACAATAAATAACACTGAATAGGCTTGCGCAGTATCATTCTTCAGGTCCTCAATCTCTCTTATAGCGCGTTGGGCTCTAAACACGGTCTCGGACCTGCAAAGTAATATTATTTCTCTAGAAAATTTTACAGTGAATTTTTACGGTAGTTTTTGTGAAGCCCCACTTGTTGAGAACTTACCACCCATTTTAAAAATGCATTGCACAGGTTAAACATAGAATCTAGATTCACCATTAAATATAGGTTTATGTAAATTAATGTTACTTTAATTGATATGCTTTCGTATCCAGTGTCTTTTTTTTTGTACAGTCCGAGCGTTTTCCTTTTTAAAAGTTTGTTAACAACAATGTTTCTAGAAATTAAGTTTTCTGAATATTTTTCTTAATGTTTAAATGGTAATTATAAAACCATCCCTTACAAATTTCAAGTTCTGGGTCTATGTATTCATTTCCTGAATCAAAATTGTAGGAAATGTTTGTACAGTTTAACTAGACAACATTAATTTGTACCAATCATCATTTTCTAGCGACCAACGATTTATCCAACAAAAATAATACACTAAGCTTCCCCAAATCTATTAATTATCAAATACAACCGGAAGTACGGCTTAGTTTTGAGATATTTTAAGTATTGAATTGCCCGTAATTGCTATCGATCATACGTTTTGGAATTATTCAAGATATTGGTGTCCTAGTCCACCGTCGTTTTCATTTTTAAAAACTCTAATAGAGTCTACTTATGACCAAACTAAAAAAAACGACATTGAACAAAAATTTTCTTACCAACGCAACGTTACAAAATTATGTTTAATACCAAGGGCGTCCAAAATTATCTATAATCCGGGAAAAAAGCGGTGTTGCCTGGAAACTGTATGAGTTGGTTTTCATTGTTGGTTAAAAGTTAAAATAACCCAACTAAAAAGATAAAGAAGAAACAAGTTATACAGATATTAATTAAAAAAAAACCAGCGTTCGAACTATTTGTTGTTAGGGCTCGTACATGCAAATTGAACTCCCTGAAAGTAGGTAATCTTGCCGACGCCCATGTCATATTAATGACACAACGCGTAAGGTTTCGCGCACCGAGCTGGTAGCGTAGTGGTGACACGACCTGCTTAGCATTCGGGAGGAAATGGGTTCGATTCCAGTTACCGTCTACTTTGAGGTTCTTTCAGGGGTTTTTCCACATACACATTTAGCGGCATGATCACTGCGTATATGCACACCATGTGCGGCTACTTAGGTGTATTATGGGGTAGTATTTTCCCCCTCAGAACCCTAATTCCGTTTCTTCCGATCCTGTCCTGACCACAACCATCCTTAATCCCATCAAGCATATGTACGTAATGTATGTCTGTATGTTAGAAATCTATGATTGTGGCTGAAGGAGCTCGGAAAGCTCGAGCAGCCCGCCCTCCCCCATAGTGAGAATGAAATACGTGATCATTTCCTTTTCCTACGACTTCACTCCGAACACTGCAGCAAAATTATTGCGCAATCCTACTCAGCTCTCGCGAGAGCAAGCTGTGAAGCCATATAACTGTCTTATAAGTTAACGTTAGGCCCCCTTATTAGAATAGTCGTAGGTTCAAGTTCTACTAGCGGCAAACTTTATTTATATTGTGTTACAAGTTAGCATTAGAACCCCTTATTAGAATACAAATTCAAATTTTCTCGCCAAGGGTACCACGACAATATACGAAGGCCCACGAACAAGTTCCGATCACGACAAGGGGCGAAGACCCGAGAACAAGTTGCAACGCCCTACACCTGTCTTACAATCTCGGTTATGTTCGGGGAGGATTGGAGTGGGGGTCATCGAAACAGTCTTCGCCGAAAGCCTCGCGTCGCAAAATTTGACCCATGAAGAAGCTTATCGCTTTTCTTAGAAATAACGGTGAATGCTTTCAGATGCGGCTGTCTTCGTTTTAAGAACTCATATCCAAAACCTCTTGCTAACCATATCTATAACCGCTAGTATGCAGCTGTACCCATTACAGAGATTACTTAAAAATCACAAAACACAAAGTTCAACTCGAAAAAATGTTACTCGCAATGTACCAGCCTTGAGTAAAGTTCTCGCTGTAGATTTATGCGTGGTGTATACTTTTTTGTTTTCTGTAGCAACACTAATATCTCTCCTGGGTGTACATTTTATAAATCTAAAATCCTTTTTTTGACAAGATGTCTTTCAGCCGAGACAGAACCTGTATGTAAAGCCGTCTTATGTAATAGCATGGCATAGGAGACCCTTATCTGTAAAAGTTCGAGGATTAAAAAGATAGTGTTCTAATAAGAGGCCGGTATGCTTAATTTGATTATAACCCCTTTTTGCCAGAGGTAATTCAGCTAAGATAGAGCTTGTATGCTGTACAGAGGCAAAATTTAGCTTAAAGGAGAAGAAGACAAAAACATTTTTTCCGCGTATACACCGCTATATTTAAGATGCTGTCTTGTGTATTAGAAAACATACTACTGATCCGGAATTGGATAATTTCAAGAAAGAAGTATGCGGTACAGCTTCAGGGGTGAAGAAGGATTGAAAGCCTATATAGTATTTCCAGATAGTGTGGAGAAATTAGCTAATTTTAAAAATAATCCCATATCTATGTAATAATAATAATAGCGGCAAGTAAAGAAAGATTGTATATTACCCGCTGCATGTATTTTTTAAAGCATAACTACAATCGAATGAGTATTATTATGATGCAGTATCAGGGGTATTAGCTGTTTTTACTTGCTAATAAGCTATTACAATATAATTGCTCAAGATGAAAACGGTGAATTTGATGCTGGTAGTGATGTTCTCTATGAAAATCCAGATAAGTTAAATTGCTCTGCCCTTAATTCTGAACATAAGAGGAAGTGCACTCATCCCAAAAGCCTTAGCTGCCGAAAATATTTTCACACTAATATTTAACATAGGAGATTTTGGATTATCTAAATTCGATTATGTTTTCGATAATTTACTATTAGATGTAGCACCTTTGAGCAACCCTGATCTATATAAATAAAAAGTAGTTACTTTTAACAGGTATTATAAGCTTTATGGCTATGTATATATTTTACTGTTTTTTAAAGAAAATATGACATCCCATATCAATAATCAATTTTACGTAATTTAATCTATGTGTCAAAAGTAATGCAATTGATTTCAAAAAGTTATCCCTAAGCGTAAAACTAACAAACAACTGTAATGCATATGTGTCACAATTTAATGCACTTATTTTCTGGTTAGACCTTGTGCACATAATTTTAACTGTCAACCTCCAATATTTACTTTTAATTAATAACACTACTAAAAGGAGCACCCAGTGAACCGTAGAACAGCCTACAATGCATATGTGTATTAAGTAACGTATTAATGCAGTTTTATTCTCAAGGTAAATAATCATTTAAAGCATGGCAACTTAATTACTCATTTTTAATTATAATTATAATGTTGAAGGTGACTTTCTGATGGCAAAATAAGTATATTGTAAAATAAAATATGTCTTAAAGAAATGTAATAATTTTTATAACACTTATGCAGTCTCCTTTGTAATAAACCCTATTACGAAAACACATTGTAAAACAGTTATCTATATCAGAATAATATTTAAACCTCAGATAGAAATAAATTAATAGTCATAAATACAATATGCCAACTTCAGATATTGAAAAAATTTGAGCTAGCGGTTAAATATAGTCTTAAAGGTTACATAGAACATAATCGTTTAAGGACTAGATTTTTATATCCTTGATCAAAGTCAAAACAACCCTAATAAATATTAATAATAATAAACGCAAATTAAATAACATCTTTTTATTATGAAAACACTTGTCATCATTGTCATCATCTTCACATGTCTTATCTATTAATTCTTCCCCATTATTAGAATACAACTTTTATGACAGTGGCGAAGTCTTCGACCAGCCCCCGTCGTACAAGATTAGGGCCCCTTATTAGAAGACAACCCCCAATGTATAAATAAATTTTCTTCGTATAGTAAAAGGTCACAATCTGTAGATGGGAATTAAAAGAGATGCAATAATGACTTTAATAACAATTATGCAATCTCCTTTGATAAAAATCAAAACGGCCCCTAATAAATATTAATAAACACAGATTAAATAAAACCTTTTTATTCTCACATATAAAAACTGGTTTGAAAAGTGCCCCAAAGGTGACGTCACAAACAACAAAATGGCGCATAGTGCCCATGTACTACTTATATACAGTAAAAGATTGCTTCAAATAGGACTCGAACCCACGACCACTACTTATCTAGAGTAGGGCTCTTAACCATCTGAGCTATCAAGGAAACTAGTTCCACCCGACTCTATCCTAAACTATACGTATTTAAAACTAGAAAATGCAGTCAATACAAAAGTATTACTCCTTGTAAGTTTGATGTTATATAATTCATATATATTTATGCAACCAGTCACTTTTGTGGCCTGTAAGCTTGAATTTTCCAAGTTTTATACAGACCCACAAAACTGGAATAATGAAAAGTTGATTTTAGCAGTTAATTAATATAAATTAAAGAGAAAATCAAATGCATGTAATGACAAAGTCATAGTAATATGTAAATTGTGAATTAGGCACCTTCCCACAAAAGTGAATGGTTACATAAATATATATGAGTTATATAACATCAAATTTACAAGGAGTAATACTTTTGTATTTACTGCATTTTCTAGTTTTATATAGAATAAAAAAATATCAAGTCACTTTATTTCAAAAATTACCTACCTTTGAACTTCCACTAAAATAATTCAAGAATATATTCATTTATAAAAGGGTGTCACAGTGTTACAGTACTTACTGCACATCAATCGTAAAGATAATGAAATAAAAAGCAAACTGCTTTACGACACCCGTTGAAGTGGCAACAATGGAGGGTGTCACCTTGGTAAGTGATTATTCTCAGGTATACAGAAGGGTGCCACTTAAACATTATTTAAAGCTATGCCACTTTTGTAGCTTTTACACATACAAGCGGGTGCTACTATTGCTTTAATCGTAACGTGTGCCTTTTCCTATAAAGAATATGTATATACAGGGTGACAGAAAAAAGTGACATAAATAAGAAAAAATGTTCCTATGAACTTAGGTCCGCAACGCCTTCGTTTAAAAGATATAGGGTGTTGAAGTTTAATTATTTTTTTGTCTTTTTTTTAATATCTTTTTACAATGATGTAATAAGCGGACGAAATTTTGCATACAGGGATTTTTATCACGCAGAATTCAAATATGACCTTAGTTCTTTTATTACTGATAGAGGGCGCCACATACAGGTTTCCATCTTGTTTGAATCGGTCCTAACCTTTTGCCTTACACTGTATGTCATTTTCGATTGGAAAAATTTGTTTGCTCATCTTTTCTGCTTCAGAAAGGTATACCTTATTGAAGTCGCTAGGACCAACGGTTTACGAGAAAAATGCATCCGATGCATGCAACAATGAAGGGGAGTGATTAAAAAAAACATTAAATTTTTAGAAGGTGTTCAAATTGTTGTCCTTTTACTTGAATACATTTTTCAATTCTTCTTCCTAAGGATCGACCGCATCTTTGAAATATTCCTGGGTTATTACGGAATCTATCTGCGGATTCCATAATTCTTATCCATAGTTGCTCTTCATTATGTATTTCTACAGAATAAACATCATTTTTAATGAATCCCCAAAATGAAAAATCTAGGGGATTAAGGTCAGGACTACGAGCTGGCCAAGGTACAGGTCCCTCTCGGCCAATCCACGTATTTCCAAATCTCCTATCCAAAAATTCCCTTGTCAATCGAGAAAAGTAAGCTGGCGCGCCATCATGCATATAACGAATTCTACCAATAATAGCCAATGGAAGAAATTTCGATACAGTTCACCTATCAATCGATTGGTCAATTTGAAATGTGCCAATTAAGTAATTGTTAATTATACCTGCCCACACATTAATAGAAAACCCATATTGGTGACTTCTAATTACGGTTTGATGACGATTTTCATCACTCCAATGGTGAACATTATGTAGGTTCAGAACACCATCTTCATCAGTAAACAAAATTGAAGAAAAAATATCTTGTCTTTGATTTTGCAACCATTCGCGAAATTGTACACGAGGAGGATAGTCATGTTCTAATAGTGAATGAACCTTTTGGAAATGATACGGGCGAAGAATATGTACATTGAAAATTTGTCTAACTGATTCACGGTTAACATTTCGTACCGCTGAACTTGTTTTCCTGGTGCTTGTTCTCGGATTATATTCTACCATTCGTAAAAATTTTCTCCGTTTCGTGCAGTGCGACGAGTTCTGGAAATTCCCCTATTAACTTTTGGTTTTTTAAAACAGCCATCTTCACCCCAACAATTTGAACATCTTCTAAAAATTTAATGTTTTTTTTTAATCACTGCCCTTCATTGTTGCTATTAAAATTTAATTGTTGAAGTGTTATGTCATTGTTTTTGCAAATAAGTTACTTTGCATTTTTCTCGTAAACCGTTGGTCCTAGCGACCTTTCTGAAGCAGAAAAGATGGGACAACAAATTTTTCCAGTTGAAAATGACATACAGTGTGAGGAAAATAAGTTAGGATCAATTCAAACAAAATAGAAACCTGTATGTGGCGCCCTCTATCAGTAATAAAAGAACTAAGGTCATATTTGAATTCTGCGTGACAAAAAGCCTCTGTATCCAAAATTTTGTCCGCTTATTACATTATTGTAAAAAGATATTAAAAAAAACAAAAAAATAATTAAACTTCAACACTCTATATCTTTTAAACGAAGGCGTTTCGGACCTAAGTTCATAGGAACTTTTTTCTTATTTTAGTGTCCTCTATCGCGTGGCATTATGCATGGCACTTTTTTTATGTCACCCTGTATATATATATATATATATATATATATATATATATATATATATATATATATAAGTTGAAGGAAGTAACAGCCGTTAACAACGTTAAGAAAAATTATTAACTAAGTATTAACAATACTTCGGAGCGTTTATTTTGCTCCTTTATCAAGGATTTTACAATAAAACAATGTTAAAATAAGTAGAGGACTTACGTCGTTACTTACATCTAAATTACTTTGTGAAAACTAGCTTATTGTGCTTAATGGATGATTTTACAAGATAACTGTACTAATTATTGATGTTTACTAAGTCGTGATGTTACATTTTTAAATAAATTTGAAAATTTTATATGACAAGCAACATGTGCTTGCATTAGTACAATTTTTATGTCAAAGTAAGTTTACTTAGGTTAAGTTACTGAGATATATTAAACGCGGCAAATTTGAATTATACAAATGTTAACTCATTGTCTTCAACATTAAAGTTAAGGATGTATGAATATATTGAAAGCTGTTCTGTATCTGATTTATGATTAATTGAGTTACCTACTTTCCTTATATGGTACGTTTATAGAAATAATCTGGATTTATATACTTCTTCAAAGTTTATAATTTTAACATTATTGAAATCAGGTTGCAAGAGCACATTCTATTGCTTTTTTTGTGAATTGTACAATCACTTCTGTGTTGTGTAACTCTATTACGTAGCCATTGTGTCGTCTGTCCTATGTGCAGTTCCGTGCAGTCAATGCATTGAATTTGGTAAGTAACATTATAGTTAAGCAGCACAGGAGTAGTATCCTTGACTTTGGAAAACAATTTGTTGACTGTTTTTACATTATGTTTACTAATTTTTATGTTGAAGTCCTTGAATACAATTTACCAAATCTGGTGTTGCTCTGTTTCAGGATCACCAGACTATTCACAACTGCTCGAGGAGTTCCTGTATTAAAGATTAATTTGTTTATGAAGGTTACTGGATAATTGTTTTTGATCAAAATTTCTTTAAGTTTATTTAAATTTTTCTGGACGAAGGTTGGATGTGATATTTTTATAATTCTATTTTTAATTCCTGTGATGATATTAATTTTTTGTTGTAATTGTTGGTTTTTGGTACCAACCAATGTAAATGATATTGTTGGCAGTTCTGGTTAGTCTGGTATTCAGAAGTGAACTCCTCCATTGGTTTCAATTTCTACTACAAACTGAATATGATTGAAAGTATTTTTGATTTCATCAATACGGTCTGGTACGGCACTGAGTATGTCGTCCACATATTTCTTTAGAAAAGGAAGTTCAAAAGATAGCAACGGTATACTACAGTTTAACAGCTCATCCATCACTGTAGTCGCAATAATAGGACTAAGAGACCATGAGCTCGCTTGTGCTTTGCTAGAGTACCTCTCTATCGAGATTCAAGCCCCAATGGATGTATATTTTGGCTTTATGTATGTAGAAATGATGTAAATCAAATTATCAAATTACTTATATTAATGAAATATGAGCAACTTGACTAATATTAATTTATTATAAGTTTTGTTATGAACCAATAAGTTCAAAGGTAAATATGTACTAAAAATTATTATTCATTTTATTAAATACATAAATAAAAAGTTTACCTCGAGTAGGATTTGAACCTACGACCTGTACTTTGCTAGAGTACCGCGCAAACCAACTGCGCTATCGAGGTTCAAGCCCCAATCAATGCAAATTGACAAAAGTGTACGCGTAAACACGTGTTTTTGCCTGTGGGTGTGCGTTTGCGACTGGTCGAAGTAACTAGCTAGTCATTAGCAATTGTAACCGACTAATTGAAAACCGTCAAGTAGTCGACCAACCGATTTGTTGATTGGTCGGTTAGTCTACCGATCTATTTGTCACCTAATCAACTTGTCATACATTTATTTCTAGGTAGGGATTGGCTTTAAAGTTTTTTTCGGGTTTTAGCTTTTTAGAGCGTTATATATAGTTAGTTAATTAACATATCTTTATTTGCTTATGGATCAAATATTGCAATGGTAATGTGTTTTATGCTGTTTACATTTATCTATCTACAGTTTCTTCTTCCCGTACATACCCTCCACTGTCTTCTTCCCTCTGGGATCCTCTCTCCTTAACTGACTTCTTCTTTGCCACCTTCCTTCCATCCAATCCGTTCCCCTTCCTTTTTCTTCTAGTATCTCTTCTACCGTCTTCTCCTCTTCCTTTAACTCCCTGCATTCTTTCAACAAACGGTTAGTCGTCTTTATCTGTTGCCTGCAAAACCTGCATTTTCTATCTTCGTCCCTTCTCCAATGGTTGTTTCCTCTTTCTTCGTTTCTACATCTAAATCTCGCTATCATTTTCTTTCTCTCCTTTCTCCCTTCCACACTCACATATCGCTGTATCCCTTCTTCCTTAGTGTTCCTTTAGTTTACATTATATTTCCATTTTTCCTAATTTTGAACATCCCTGTCCCTTCTAATTATCTCCTATTTTCCCGCCTTCGCCCTTATTTCTTCTCCTTGCACCTCCTCTCTGATAATGTATCCCGTTGTTTCTCTATCCACGCCCAGTACTCACTTCCAGTATTTTTCTTGCAGTCCCTCTATATCTTTATACCATTTCCACCCCCACACTTCTGTCCCATACAATACGACACTTTTTATTAGTTTCTCAAATAACAGTTTCCGTTTCCTTAAGTCCATTCCGAACAGTCTTTATCGTACACTCCACACTTGTCTTATTAATTTACATTCCTTTCTCACTCGTTCTTTTACATGTTCTCCATCCATGTTGTCTTGTCTCATCGTGTATCCCAGGTAGGTAAATTCCTTTACCTCCTATACTTCCTCTTCGCTCTATGTCCGCTCCTCCTGTTTTTTCTTCCCACTTTTCTCAGTACTATTGCAGTAGTTTTGTTTCCGGATCTTTCCCTTTGAAATATCTGTCCATCGTTTTTACCATCCCCTCCATTTCTTGTTCTTGCTTTGCTATTATCACGTTGTCATCTGCGTGTGCTAGCGACCACACCTTCCTGTTCCCCACCACCAGGCCTCCTTCTTGCTGCCCATTAATGTCTCCTCCAGGTCTCCAGTTTACATTGCGAACAGGCTTGGACTCAGCGGTGATCCCTACCTCAGTCCCTTCCTTTGTTTATTCGTATATTTCTTCCATCCTTTCTATTAGCTTTTCGATTATTTTCGATTTTTTCTCAAGTATTCCCTCAGATTTTGCCTGTTCACCCTATCAAATGCCTCTATTAGGTCTACAAATACCGCTACCATTTCCCCATTTTCTTTTCCATTTCCTTGGTAACCATGTATTTCAGTATGTACACATTATCTATCGTTATTCTTCCTTTCCTGAATCCTGCCTGTCCATCTGGTATCAGTTTCTTCTCTTCGGCATATATGTCCTTCCCTCCACCTCTTCAGGAATTCTTCCCTTTTCAATATTTTGTTTTTTATTTCCGTCATCCTCTTTGCTACCTCTTCTCCTCCATATATTCACTCCTCACCTTGTATCCCATCTTCTCCTGCATTCCTAAAGTATCTCTCCCATTCGTTTATTTGTTTTCCCGTTTGCGTCCGTCTTTTCCTATTTTCTTTCTTTAAATATTTCCATAGGTCTTCCTCCGTTTTGGTATCCTTAATATGCTCTACCTCTTTCTCTTTGTTTCCTTCCCTTTTACTCTCGCATGTTTTCTTGTATATCCTTACTGATTTTTTACATTCCTTTTTTCCTACTTTCCCTTTCTTCCACTGTGTTAAAGTTCTTCTTGCCGTTCTCTTGGCCTCCTTGCATTCTCGGTCCCACCATCTGTTCCAACCCGTTTTGTCTTCCTTCCATCTTTTAAACCTTACTTTCTGCCTTGCTTCTTCTATCCTCTCTCTCATTTCTTCCACATTTTCTTGTACTCCTTTACGTTCCCATATTGTTTTTCTCATTTTTCTTTGTACCTCTTTATACTCTCTTCTGTCCATACCTTCTTGGTTATGAATTCCTTTTCTGTTCTCATCTTCTTTCCTTCTATTCCCTCCATTATCAGTTCCAAGGGCTGATGGTCCAATTCGACCCTCTCCCCTACCCTAAATGTCTTCACCTTTTCCCCAGCCTCTGCTGAGTCTATTATTGGTTCTCCCCTTGCTCCTATGTACTTATACTCCCCCCTCTCTATTTTTTCACAATTCCCGTTCATTATTACCCTCCCCTTTCGTTGAACACTTGTAACAGCCCTTTTTCTTCCATATTTAACATTTTATCCCGTCCTTCTCTTTTATTGTATTCCCCCTCTTTACCTATCTCGCTTTAAAATCCCCTCTTATTGTTATCACACCTTCGTCCCTCTTTTCTAACAACTCCTCTAAGTTTTCCCTGGTCTCTTTCATCTTTCTACTGTATACCGCCACTATCTTTATTTTTTCCTTTCCCCACGGTATATTTCTTTCTGCAATACCTCTTCTTTGATGCACTTTTCCTCCTTCTCCTTGTTGCAACCATTTTCTGTTTATTCCCACTGTTATCCCTCCGTTGACCCTTCTTTCTTTGTCCCTTTTCGCGTACTGTACCACCCATGAGAATTCACTTGACATTTCCCTTTCCCACCACTCCGTTCTTTTTCTTTTAGCTATGTTTCTTGTAATTACACCACGTCGTGCTCCCTAACAAACTCCCAGAAATCATGATCCTCATTCTTTAATCCAGCCACATGCCAGAACAGTATCTTCAGTTCGGTCATCCCTTCCGATATTACTACCCTGCTTTCCATTTGTTCCCTTTGCTCTTTTCCATGCCCTTTACTCGTTTTCCCGTTACTCGTTATCCTCCTTTCCCATTTCTCCCCCTGTTATTTTAGTTTTTGGCCTTTGTTCGACCCTTCTCTCCCCCCTTTCTCTGTGTAACTCCTTCGTCCTCTCATTCCATACGTATCTTTCTCCATCTATCTCCGTTTTTCCATATCCTACCCATACATTTCTTCCCTCCGATCTTGTTTCCACCGCTCTGTTTCTTATTTCTTTTTGTAGATGCCTTTCTTCTCTTGTTAGGTCGTGTTCTATGTAAATTCTTGTACCCCTCAGTTTTCTCTTCTCAGCTCTCCATTTCTGCCACAACCATATCAATTTCCCTCTTTCTGTTTATTACCCACACTTTTCTAACTTCTACTCTGACATTTAGTTTCTCTTGTAATAATTTATGTGGTTCCTTGCCCCTCCACACCTTTATTGCGATGTTATTCTTCCTTTTCCTTCTCTCCTCATCGTCTATTTTTTTTCTAATTTTTCGATTCTCTCTATCATGTCTTGTTTTGCCACCTTCAGTCATTTTCCCTTTCTTCCATTTGTTCTTTCATTTCTTTGATGTCGTTCCCTATTCCCTTCATATTTTCTTCCATCAGCTTCCTCATCTCACGAATTAATTCCTTTACTTCCTCCATTTCGTTCTCCTCCTTCCTCTTTCACTTTCCACTATTGCGCTGTTTCCACCTTTTTCCTCCCCTGCCTTTTTTATGTCTGGTGATCTTATTATCTTCTTCCCTTTTCCAAACACTCTTTGCCTTTCCGCCTCCTCTTCTTCCCTCTCCCTTTTATTCATTTCCTCCTTCCATTTACTTTATGCGCCTTTTCTTTCGACGTTTGTTTCGTCCCCAATGTAGAAATTTAATATTACTTCCAATTAAATAAATAATTTTTCACTATTACAATGGGAATTTTATATAAATTTATAGGTCACCGCGGTATCAATGTGTTGTATTCTTGTATACAAGTAATGTAAAACAATATGACGCGAATTAATTTATGCTGTTATAATTCTTTTAACTTAAAAATCGTCTTTGCCGACAACATCAACAACTAGTTATTTCAACACAAATCTCACCTCTCACTACTCAATAAACATCGATTCTGTTAATGTGTAATTATCCTTATCTGTTTATTCTCCTTTCTAGATAATTCTTACATGTAATCAGCGTCTTTTCGCGAAACGCAACTAATCACTTTTTCTATCAACTCTAGTTTTATCTAACTGACTCTGTTCACTAATTATATTATGCAATATACCTCACATTTAACTAACAAAACGAGCGCTTGGAAAAACACGTTGTTTAACATTACAATGTAACACACATTCTAATATACAGGGTGTCCCAGTAATTCGTGGGTGAAAGATTGTGGGTTTATTAAGGAATATTCCTAAAGTTTGTTGATGGGATGTGGTGGGGTATCCTTAAGGTTACAAACCTAAAACATTTTCACTTGATCAATTCTAGTGCGATTTTACGTAACCCACATAGTACCGAAAACGAATCGTTCAGCCACAATTTGTCATTTTTACAAAAAGTAGATGTCTGAAAAAAACTGTATATCGCTGTGATCACAAAACAGAAGATCATGACTCTGTGATGTTACTCGACATGAAATGTACTAGTATAAATTGGATTCTCAAATTAGAATTCTTCTTGTGTTTAGGGAACTTACTTTGTCCATTTAGAAAATTTCAATCATTGGTGACTTAATTTTTTCAAATGGAACGGGGAATGGACATTATTTTTTATGTTTGCATCAAATGTGGAATTTTTTACCTTTCAACGATATAAATTATCGGCATCTATATTCCGTAGATTTCTTTTAATTTCACAATTTCTGGTTAATTTGCTATATTTTTCCATTTTTAATTTGTATTATCTAGTAACCCGTGGAAAATAAACAAAAAGCTATACACAATTTAAAACATTATGTATTAAGTAGAAAAACACATAAACCAAAAAGCAAAATTACGAGCTAAAATAAACATAAAAATTATTTTAATAAATGTTCAAAATGTCTACCATTTCATTCTAAGCAAATTGAAATTCTGCAACGAAAATAATTTTTCACCCTATTTAACATTACTGGGTTAATACTTAAAAAAACGATTCGGATTCTAGTTCTCATATCTTCCGCAGTGGTTGGTAGTTCAGCATATACTTTTTCCTTGCTGTACCCCTACAAAAGAAATCAAGCGGGGAAATATCTGGAGATCTAGCTGTCCATCGTGTTGGTGCAT
>JARFJB010000466.1:172500-182500 GCA_036346205.1 Vesta saturnalis
TAGTGTGATCTGGTGTTATGCCGATATTTTAGATAAATTGCAGGTGTGCAAACGATCAGATCCAAATATAAACGATTGCCTAAAATTAGCAATCCAAAATGCGCTACCTAATCTAAAGAATGGTAACACAATATTGTTCAATATAACTTAATTTATGAGTTATTAATTTAAAGGTTTTCCTGAATATAATTTTCCTCAATGGATCCAATGAAGATTCCAGTTTGGGATATTGAACCAACACCCGTTGCATTTTACAAAAGAATATCGAAATATAGAGATGTATAATCACAGAAGCGGAAATAAAGGAAGTTAGGTTAGAATACTTCTTTTTTATGTAGTTGTAGTAATTGTTTTTTATTTTAGCTCTACTATAAATGATCAAGAATTTGTGCTAAAAATTAAAGCTTTTTGTCCACTAATAAAATTTTTTTCTGATTACGCATTTATAGATTCAGAATTTGCTGGTGTTGACGTTAGCGGGAACGGCAAAGCTTCCTACGTGCATAGTGAGTAAATTAATTTGACACATTTTTTAAATTAAAAATTATTATTAATTTTATAAAATTTAATTTAATAAAATTAATAATAATTTTTAATTATATATTTACTTTTGAACTTATTCGTTCATAACAACAACTTATAACAATTACATTTTTTAAAACCTTTTTTTTTATTATAGCGGGTTACCATTTAATGATGACCATGAAAGGAGAAATAAATAAAAGGGACAACGATGATTACTTAACAGTAACTGATGTTGAAGTTAAAATGGAGGCAGATAAATTTGTCGTTGACTACAAATCTGATAATGAAGAAAGAGATGAGTTAATAAATACATTCGCACATCATCATGGTTTATTCATATTTCCATTAGTGAAACACGATTATGAAGTAATTTATGCAGAAGCTTACAAGGAATTAGCCAATGCGATTTTTTCAGTTGTTCCATTCAACAAAGTATTTCCCAAATAAATAGGGGTCATAATACATTACCTAAAATATTTATTCTTTAAGTAATAAAGTTATAAATCCAATATTGAGATATATAAGTAAAATACAACCATTCGGTTCTTTTATTGCTTGTAGGTAGCGGGTCGTAATAAATGTTTGTCAAATCGCCATTGTTACCGCGATAGAAAAGATAATTAGTGGATTTTTAATATCTTGATAATACGTTGTAATTTGCAAATGTTTTCGGAATATTTTATTTTATGTAAGAAATGTGGAAATTTATGTAATTGATATTTGAGTAAAGGTTGAACAGAAAAAGAAAACATATATTAAGGCAGCGAAACAGGTGTTCTGCCAAAACTAGCGTGAAGAATTGATGAAAATTTCCATACGCGCGCTCTTGATGTAAAACTGTCATTGATTCAATAATTAATTACAGCTGAAGATAGCGGAAATCCAAAGGGATCTTTGTTTGGCACTTTGAAACTTGAGACTTAAATGTAACACTTGTTACGGACAACTGCATATTTTTAAAATAAAGATGTCGTTCAATAATTAATATCAAATATAATCATTTTTGTTTTTTTTTATTACTTTTGAAAAATGAGGGTTGATTCCGGGAGTAAATATAGTTTTAAATCGGGGGAAAAGGGGAGTTACAGGTAGAGCGTCTTTCGAGCCAGATCGATTTGGTTAATTAAATACCTTAAATACCGCTGTAAACAATTTGTCTTTAAAATATTCCTGGTGTGTACATTTTCTTTTGAATTATCCAAAGGTAATTTGCCTTTTCTTTCGGGTGTTAGTTTTAATGTGTTTTTCAAATATTAATCTATAAATAACATTCACCGTTTTTGAGGTTAAACCGCGTATATAAACGATTTGTGTCTGTGATCAATCAAGTGTAAGTAGGTATTTTTATATAAATGAAAGCTGGCAGCAAATCTTTTTACAATCCTATGTAACGTATTAAAAATCAAACATTGCCTTACAAAGATATCTTATTCGCACGCGGGCTCAGTAAGCGGAAATCTGCTAAAATAAAAGACAGTACAGGGCTCCCTCACTCTGGTATTTGGGTGAATTAGCATTGTTATTTGTTGTTATATTTATATTTGTATAGAGGTGGGCTAGTAGAGCGGATACAGGATACCGCGGATTTTATTTTTATTCTTGTATATAAATGGTTTAGCTGAGAAAGGGGCGCTGTATTTTTCTAACCCACACTCAAACTTGTACGTCGATCACCATGTTACGATTTATTTACAACTTACCCTTGTAAGGCTTGGTTTGAATGAGTTTTTACGTGTCAGTTTGTTTAAGTCGAATTGTTTGCCTGCGAACGAATTTCTCTTTATATGTGATTTATTATAATTTTACGTGTGTATTTTGTGCTTTAGTAGTCACTAAACAATTGTGCACGTGTAAATTCCTTGTCTATTTTCTTTTGTTTGCCTTTACCTTATTATCACGTGTCCAATTTTACTGTTGTTGTATTTTATATGTACCGTAATTTACCTTTTTTATGTGCTTATTTACCTAGAGACCGACATGATGGTTTTGAGGGCCACATGTTTGGTGTTATGATGTTTATTCTGATTATTTATAACACAATTGTGGATGTGACTACATAGGTTTTTTATTGTGTTTATGTGTAACTAAACTGCTTTTTATTTATTTTTCTCTTAATGTTATAATTTTGTACGCCCTTTAACCTGATATAATGGTGTTTTGTTATATATTTAACCTTTTAATTATTTTTTGTGTTATTTGATTTATTAATGTACTTGTGCAATTACCTGTTTATGAATAAAGTGGGTTACACTGGTGGTTCTTTCCCACAATAGTATACTAACGGGCTGAACCACCATTGCGCAAAGCTTGTTAATTTTAATTTAAGTAGTTTTATTCTTTACCTGCCCCACATGAGGCAACACTTAACCTCGCCCAGCCTATCTGTCAAATGGCACAACGTACCTACCACTAAACGGCCAATTCGTTTCATCAGATTTGAGGTTTGCGAGTAATCAAATATCAGACTAATAAATAAATAAATTATTGCCAGGAAAGTCAAGGTAAGGCAAGCAATTAATTTGAGTAATAGTAACATTATTGTCAGTAAAGTCAAGATAAATCACTTAGCGATTGTTTTGTTCTTGAATTTGCATAATAAGTTCAAATTACACTTTTCAAGGTAGGGTACCTGGGGAAC
Organism: Vesta saturnalis; assembly: GCA_036346205.1. Classification (NCBI taxonomy): domain Eukaryota; kingdom Metazoa; phylum Arthropoda; class Insecta; order Coleoptera; family Lampyridae; genus Vesta; species Vesta saturnalis. The sequence goes on from JARFJB010000466.1 coordinate 175,664, forward strand.
GCTATATGCTTTTTACCAAATAAGTAATATACATAAAATTTCTTGAATAAAATGTTCCCGTAATTACACCGCAAAGTACTTAAAACGGTTTATACTGTATATGCCAAATAAAGGACACTGTAGTGATCCTAAAAATTCTTCCAAATTAATTTTCCTACCTTAAAAAGTAGTTACAATCAAAACTTATTTCCTAGTTACTTCCGCAAATGTATTCCCGTCTTGTTTATAAATACTAGCAGTTGTGTACGCCTTTTCCATTACTGTCCCGTTTCCTCTATAAATACTAGACCAACAACTTCCCAAAATCTCTTACTTATACCTGCGCTTTTATTTCACTTTCACTGAGACCTTAACCAGTTAATTATAAATTCTACCCGTTAACCTGTATCTTGTCCTTAATCCTGCCAACCTTATTTATTCCACGTTCCTATATCTATTTGTGATTTTGCTAGATAGATTCCTTCCCTCGAAGTAGCGGACTGAAAACCGTTCCTAATAAATTTCTTCGGTGTAAGTAAGTACCCGAAAAGTATATAAGAAATATAGAGTGTAGCTCCTTTACGGTAGTTGGTACAATAAGTAAATGTGAATATCGGATTAGCGCTTATATTCATACAGCTCATGCGCTTATACACTGTGTCCGAGATAAGGGTTCTCACTATGGGGATCTCGGAAATGGTAATAGATACAATTCCGGTTAAACAGAAAAAAAGTTGTGTAATTAGGGGACCAATAAAATGACACAAAAAATCGATGGCGTGATTTTTTGTTTTTGAGATATTCGAAAAAATTTGAATTTTTTAAATTTCTATTTTATTTTCTTCTGGACTTATTATAAATGTTAGAGCAAAAATGCTAACACTTCTTCATGGCAACTTGTTAAGGTCTTGAACATGGCATAGTCAGTTTTTCAATCGGACGTTTCGTATTTTTATAGGCATTATCAACTTATTTTTTTTTAAATGTGGTCCTGATATGCTGAAAGGTCGCGTTTTACACCTTTTATGGACCATCATAACGATATTTTTGTATACATTTTCACAAAAGTTTATTTAGCTAACTTTCCTTTGTGTTTAATATTTTACAATATGAGTACTAAAATAAAATATTAATTATGCAACAGTACCAAAAAACTAAATGCTTGTGAAATTAACATTAAAGTTACCTATTTAAACGATGATTTTCAAACACAGCTAAAATACCTAAATGTGTACAATTTCCAAAAAAAAAGATTTTTCCAAGCTGATAAAGAGTTCTTCATGAATCTCCAAAGATAAATAATATCTTACTGTTCTATCTGCGACATCATAACAACGATGTGATGCTTTAAAAAAGAATAAATAAAAACAGACGGCTTTGAATAAAATAACAATAGACGGCTTTGAAGTAATTCCGTATCTGTCATAATTTTGTATTGTATAATTTGGTATTTAGCTGATGCTAATATTTAACTCTGAGATAGTTAATTTCTGGTAGTCATTATCAAAAAAATATGGCGCAATTTTCAAATGCAGGAAAATATGATACAGTATCGTGTTACATACTATGTCAACGAAATTCCAAACAAGCGGAACGCATGTATTTAAACAAATATCCAGAGAGACAGCAACCGCATAAAACCACATGTAGGAACTTGTCAGTCATTTTAAGAGAAGACGGTGCATCCAAAAACCTGTAAATTCCGTAAAAACCTTCCAATGAAGAAATAGCAATTTTGTTAGCTGTTAACAAAATTCAGAAACTTCTACTCGGCTCAATGATCAAACAATTGGAACCATTCTATTGCTCATTTTATTCTACAAAAAAAATATGTCCATTTAAATTTGGAATTTGTCAGGGATTACGACCAGGGGATTCGGCAGGCCCAGAGAGTTCTGTGAATGGTATACCAGAAAATGTGCAGATAATGAATAATTTCCATATCAAATCAGTGAGGGGCCCAATAATGGAATTATCAACGTAGAAATGCTCACTATTGGGCGAAAGAAAATCCTAGAGTTTATAAAGTTCCCAGACACCAACACCGTTCCGTGTTTAGAATGTGAGATTCAATATTTGGAATGCGAATGATAGGTCCATTTTTCTATAACGAATCTTTAAATTCTGAACGCTACCAAAATTTATTAGAAAATAAATAGAAGCAAGATTTATCTGGTTTACCTCACGCTGATATTGAAGATTATTGGTTTCTACAAAACGGTGCTCCGGTACATAATTCCAGAGCCGTCCAGGAATATTTATCGGCAAGGTTTCCATCAAGATGGATTGGAACATATTCCAGTAATATGGCCAGCGCGATCCCCCGATGTAACACCTCTTGACTTAATTCTCTGGGGATATGTCAAAAATTATATTTACTAACACAATATTGAAAATGACAATCAATCACGGAACTTAGTTCTGGAAGCATTTGAAAGTATTACGGCTCAAATGTTCACAATGTTTTGAATTCAACTGTAAGGCGGTGTTATTTGTGTTTGTGAGGTAACAGAGAACTTTTTGAACAACTATTATAAGGAATTCTCGCCTTAATTTACACTAAAAACCAAAGGAATTAGTAGTTTTTCCTTTTACCGTCAATTTGTTTGTTGGTATTAACTTATAATATTAAGAAACTTTATTATGGTGCGTGTAATAATCATATGGGAAAGTTACTGCAGCAATTTCTTGAAAATGCAGGCCTGTATTCAAAAATTTCGTGATAAGGTTCTATAAAAGGTTGAAAACACGACCAGACCATCAAATGTGACACATTGCTGAATTCGTAATGAAGAAATCTTTCAAAATCAGTTTTCAAAATATCAGGACCCTATTTAAAAAAAATAAGTTGAAATTGGCTGTAAAAATAGGAAACGTCCGATTGAAAAACTGACTGCGCCATGTTAAAGACCATTACAAGTTACCGTGAAAGAAGTGTTTGTATTTACGCTCTAGCAATTATAATAACGTCAGAAAAAAATAAAATAGAAATTTTAATTTTAATGTTACTGGTCCCTTAATTATACAGTTTTTCCCATTTAACCGGAGTTGTATCTATTATCATTTCCGAGATCCCCATAGTATGAATCCTTATCTTGGACACATTTTATACCTTTCTCGTTCTTATACAAGGGATTTATGTTAGAAGGTAAGAGAGCATCTAGTTTTCCTAACCGTGGGCGGTGAACCAAGAAGCAAGCTGTACCAATTGTTAAATCAAGCTTAACCAACACCGAAAACATGAACCTAAAAGCGAAACTCAGTAACTCTCTGAACGTTTTACTTATAAGATGTTTACGTACGTACAAACATGAATTACGCACAGCGTTGAAAGGAAAGAGCTACTTATGAAACACATTTATAGATATGATTATTAGAGAAAAGCCTTTACCTAAAGTATTTTCAATCATACGTACGTACCTGTGTGCAAACACTTTAATTTGATAACAAAATACGTGATTAACATAATTGCGTGTTTCTGACGCTTATGAAGGTATTTATTAAACGAAATTGCTTTCTACGAATTACTTATAGTGGGTTATTTATATGAAATTTCCTGTGGACGGCTACAGAAAGTAGTTTATAATGCGAAAATATTTTACCTAACTGCAGGCGTATTATTGCCAATAAGGTAATTAGAATATACCGTATTATAAGAGTTTTGCAACTGTGGTTTCATGTTAATTGAGTTGATCGGCCTATTTTCACAGTTTTTGCTTTTATGGCGCGACGTTTCGGAAGCGGACTGCTTCCGTAATCAGGCTTAGTCCTCAGAAGGACTGTTTTCCTACTTGATTCAACTTCATATAAATATGATTTTTTCCCAAGCACTTAACTATTCTCGGACTCGAACTTTGGTACCTCCACTTACAAGTGTGAAAACACCTTCATATTTTTTAGAACTTATACATATACATTAAGCTTTTTCGCGATTGCGCAGTAGTTTATTGCGCATGTTGCGCCGTAACCTGTTGCACTTAAGGAGAAGAAGGAACCAATCAACATCAATCGGAGAAACACTGTAATAAACATCTCTACACGTCAGTTAAACGAGAACGAAATGAAAGTTCTGGACAAAGGATGGAGCTATGCGATAACACCGAAATACATTCCGAAAGTAGATTTAATTATCCGCAAGAAGAAACAGGTATGAAATTGGATCCTGAAGAAACAAAAGTAAGGTTAGATCAGTCTTAGATTCATCTAGGTGATCTAAACCTAATCTCTCTAACCTAGAAAGGAGAGCGGTCATTTCCCTTAAGAATGACCCATCGATCAAAATTCTCTCGGCAGATAAAGGAAACGCAACTGTGGTAATGGATATGGAAACTTACAACAGTAAGATCCAAGAACTACTGGACGGGGGCTAGTACAAACAAATACCAAAAGACCCCACATTATCAATCAACAGACGTGTATACCGGACGCTGGAAAACACAAGAGGGAGTTCTCCGATTACCGGAGAACTAAACCTACCCCACACTACAACAAATCTCCGCATCTGAACGGCCTACCAAAGATCCATAAGGAAGAAGTTCCTCTGCGACCAGTTGTGAGCTCGAGAAATTCACCCTGTTACCCATTAGCACACTGCTAGGCATCACACACCACTAATACTCGCAACGCTTAACAAGATTGCGCGGCATGTTTGTAGAAGCAGTCTGCTCCATTCTTCCGAAAAAAGGTCCAAATTTTTCACGGAGTTCATTAATAGTTACCCGTGGGTTTTCTGTAAAACGGATTGTTTCAGCATAACCCATACGTAAGCACTAGGGGTTGTTGGACCAGGTGAATGAAAAGGGTAAGGAAAGACCGTATTACGGGAAATTGCGTGTCGTTAAAACCAATGGATATTGAATTGGATGTTTCTGACACGGTAGAATTGTCTTAGGTCAATGGAAAGTGGTGCCAAAACGTTTTTCTTTATATCGTATCTGACATATGACGTGTTTTCTGTGCTCGCTTTTCACGAAGTAAGGGCCCAATAAGCTATTACCTAGCACTACGCACCTTATCTTTACACGTTCACTATGAAGAGGTTTCTCTATGATAATTCCTGGTCATTCAAAACCAAGAAAACGATTTGTTTGTCGATTGATAAACCCATACACCCCTTTCAGATGGATGTGGCATTCGTCCGAAAACCTCGCATTTGAAAGAAATGGGGGTTGTTCATAACAATTGCTAAGACTGAAGCACAGTACACAACGCTTGATTGCTTGTCTGTATTATTCAACCGTTGCCCAATATGCAGTTCGTAATGGAACCTACCAAGCTTATTAAACATTATTCGGGTAGGCGTTTCACTCATTCATTTTTTATAGATGTTTAGGGGAGACTTCTTTTTGAAGATTCTAACTCCTGTTGAAATAGGATTCATTCGTCCTCATTAGTTATCACGGTAACTTGACGACCAGTAAGAGTATGAACGCTTCCTGTGACTCGAAATTTTGCAACCATTACTAAGTCCTTATTAGGTCTGAAACTCAGAAGTTCATTGGTAACCATTAACAAACTAGGTCCACTTGACCGTCCATTCTCGTAGGAGCAAAAATAATGTTAAATAATCATAAAAAATTCTTGCGTTTTAATCACCATTTTTTTGACAACTTATTCGAATAAACCATGTGTAGAGAACTGTTGTCACTTATGAGACTTAACGCTATTATAATTTCCAAGTTTCCTGATTTCAGTATCTTTTGTTTCAGCACACATTGTATTTAATAACAGAAAATCATATTGTACAGACATAAACCAAAACGCTCCTTTATTTTTAGTGGTCAATTTGTGGTACACTTACGTTATCAACGAGTTTGTAGTCAATTCATGAATTACGGCTACCTAATAGAAGTTTAAATACAAGTAGACGCTAAATCAAGGCCTACACACACTTTCGAGCGTGGTACTATAACGGTCAGCTTTTTATTACGTTAGGCAAAGGACTACCAAGAAAAACCTTATTGTCTAACTGCATCCATACAAAATAGTAACGAATAGCCTTAATTGCAGATGAAAGCTTAATGTGAAAACCAGTATAACGCCAGATTAAGTCAAAGGTTTGTAACCACGACATAGTTGCAATGATTGAGATCTTTATCACAAGAGTCCTAATTAACTTTCCTTAGTTATGTCTATCAATCGGTGGTGTGGTATCTCTACATCTCCGTAATTGCGTCGATTGCGCATCAATCCCTCCATTTCCAGCACCCAGTTCCTATAAAAAAGAACGCAGTACCTTTTTTCCACACGTTTCCGAAATGAGATGTCGTGATCAAGAGTTCCGAACAAATTCAAAAACCAAAAGAATAAATAATTATTAAAAAAGATAATTTAAAAAATAACAGAAGCGTTTTCACTCTACCTACAACTGATGACCGGGTATCGTAGCCTTCGACGCTTCGAAGTCACTGTTTTCCATATAGTCAATATGCGAAAGCGGTTCTTTTCCAAGAGAAGAGGAACCACAGCCAGTCATAGCAACCAGGAACCTACTAAGGGCAACATAGCATCGGGACAGCAAAAGCAGTTTAATAAAATATTTGTTATTCTTTCGTATTATTTTATTTTAACATTTGTTTTCCTCGGTTTCTATTTCCAAGCCTTCTTTCCTCGGGGTGTGAGGCCGCCCCTTAACAGAGATTCATCCTTCCACTAAGCAAATATTTTTTACACTTCCATTTCTAACTCTAACACCAATTGTGATGATGAAGTACGGTTTCCACCGTACTACTGTCATGGTTTTCTCACCAACTCCTGATGCCGCTCGATCAACCTCTCCGTGCTCCTCCAACAAAATCGCCTCTCTACCACCTTCCTCGCGCACGCGTCCCAATCCTGTAACGGGTTCAAACGACATTC
>JARFJB010000466.1:195000-197500 GCA_036346205.1 Vesta saturnalis
CACACACACACACGCACACGCACGCACACCACACACCACACCCACACACCCACACACCCACACACACACCACACTCACACCCACACCACACACCCACACACACACACACACACACACACACCACACCACACACCTCACACCCACACACCCACACACCCACACCCACACACTCACACACCACACACCACACACACACCACACACCACACACCACACACCACACACTCACACACTCACACACCCACACACCCACACACCACACACCCACACACTCCACACACACACTCACACTCACACACACACACACTCACACCCACACCCACACACCACACACCCACACTCACACACACACACACACACACACACACACCCACACCCACACCACACAACCACACACATGAACCTAAAAGCGAAACTCAGTAACTCTCTGAACATTTTACTTATAAGATGTTTACGTACGTACAAACATGAATTACGCACAGCGTTGAAAGGAAAGAGCTACTTATAAACCACATTTATAGATATGATTATTAGAGAAAAGCCTTTACCTAAAGTATTTTCAATCATACGTACGTACCTGTGTGCAAACACTTTAATTTGATAATAAAGTACGTGATTTACATAATTGCGTGTTTCTGACGCTTGTGAAGGTATTTATTAAACGAAACTGCTTTCTACGAATTACCTATAGTGGGTTATTTATATGAAATTTCCTGTGGACGGCTACAGAAAGTAGTTTATAATGCGAAAATATTTTACCTAACTGCAGGCGTATTATTGCCAATAAGGTAATTAGAATATACCGTGTTATAAGAGTTTTGCAACTGTGGTTTCATGTTAGTTGAGTTGATCGGCCTATTTTCACAGTTTTTGCTTTTATGGCGCGACGTTTCGGAAGCGGACGCTTCCGTAATCAGGCTTAGTCCTCAGAAGGACTGTTTCCCTACTTTATTCAACTTCATATAAATAGGATTTTTCCCCAAGCACTTAACTACTCTCGGACTCGAACTTTGGTACCTTCACTTACAAGTAAACACCTTCATATTTTTTAGAACTTATACATATACATTAAGCTTTTTCGCGATTGCGCAGTAGTTTATTGCGCATGTTGCGCCGTAACCTGTTGCACTTAAGGAAAAGAAGGAACCAGTCAACATCAATCGGAGAAACACTGTAATAAACATCTCTACACGTCAGTTAAACGAGAACGAAATGAAGGTTCTGGACAAAGGATGGAGCTATGCGATAACACCGAAATACATTCCGAAAGTAGATTTAATTATCCGCAAGAAGAAACAGGTATGAAATTGGATCCTGAAGAAACAAAAGTAAGGTTAGATCAGTCTTAGATTCATCTAGGTGATCTAAACCTAATCTCTCTAACCTAGAAAGGAGAGCGGTCATTTCCCTTAAGAATGACCCATCGATCGAAATTCTCTCGGCAGATAAAGGAAACGCAACTGTGGTAATGGATATGGAAACTTACAACAGTAAGATCCAAGAGCTACTGGACGGGGGCTAGTACAAACAAATACCAAAAGACCCCACATTATCAATCAACAGACGTGTATACCGGACGCTGGAAAACACAAGAGGGAGTTCTCCGATTACCGGAGAACTAAACCTACCCCACACTACAACAAACCTCCGCATCTGAACGGCCTACCAAAGATCCATAAGGAAGGAGTTCCTCTGCGACCAATTGTGAGCTCGAGAAATTCACCCTGTTACTCATTAGCACACTGCTAGGCATCACACACCACTAATACTCGCAACGCTTAACAAGATTGCGAGGCATGTTTGTAGAAGCAGTCTGCTCCATTCTTCCGAAAAAGGTCCAAATTTTTCACGGAGTTCATTAATAGTTACCCGTGGGTTTTCTGTAAAACGGATTGTTTCAGCATAACCCATACGTAAGCACTAGGGGTTGTTGGACCAGGTGAATGAAAAGGGTAAGGAAAGACCGTATTACGGGAAATTGCGTGTCGTTAAAACCAATGGATATTGAATTGGATGTTTCTGACACGGTAGAATTGTCTTAGGTCAATGGAAAGTGGTGCCAAAACGTTTTTCTTTATATCGTATCTGACATATGACGTGTTTTCTGTGCTCGCTTTTCACGAAGTAAGGGCCCAATAAGCTATTACCTAGCACTACGCACCTTATCTTTACACGTTCACTATGAAGAGGTTTCTCTATGATAATTCCTGGTCATTCAAAACCAAGAAAACGATTTGTTTGTCGATTGATAAACCCATACACCCCTTTCAGATGGATGTGGCATTCGTCCGAAAACCTCGCATTTGAAAGAAATGGGGGTTGTTCATAACAATTGCTAAGACTGAAGCACAGTACACAACGCTTGATTGCTTGTCTGTATTATTCAACCGTTGCCCAATATGCAGTTCGTAATGGAACCTACCAAGCTTATTAAACATTATTCGGGTAGGCGTTTCACTCATTCATTTTTTATAGATGTTTAGGGGAGACTTCTTTTTGAA
>JARFJB010000466.1:210000-260885 GCA_036346205.1 Vesta saturnalis
GCAGATTCAAAGTTTGTTCGCAATACTCCAAAGAGTCAGCAACCGATTCACTAAGTAGTTGTACTGCCAGTCGAACTTTCATTTTTTGTTTAAAGAAATGTGGGCTCGACGCAGTTTGCTTGCCAAATGCATTCCGTCAGATTCTTGTAAATTATGTAATGAACTGACCTAGTCCCATTTTATAAATTGCCCTTCATCATCAACGAACATTTTTTTGTCACCAAGAGTATTACGTATCAGTTTAGTAACATGACACGGGTCTAAAAAGGACACGACAAGTTTGGAATCACTCACAAACGTGGTATTCGTATTTGGTTGATGAAGGTTATAGCCTAGTAGTGTTGCCATTGTGAAGTTGGAGGCTGCACCATTGCATGTCAATGATGTCACTAAAGCGCCTGTGTCCAGGACGAGTCTTATTGCTTGTGTAACGATGGACGTTTTTTGTTGACCGTTCGACCCATGTGTAGAGAAATATCCTACTGGTATTTTCCAGGTACCATTAATGCACCCCACCATGACAACAAACGCTTATTTTGCAAGCGATGCGGAATCGTCACCCAAATCTACTCCAAAGCCTACGTATCCGTGGAATTTTATCTCGTACCACTCTAATTGTTTCCGTATCGCAATTTCAACGACAACCAAGGAAACAGCTATTTGCTTTGACATAAAACATTCATTTCATCATGACACTCATTGTGAACTTACAGTTGCCGAGTGTAAATACTGTGGCACTTGTTCAAAAGTAGGAACAGCTTCATTCAATAATTTTACTTTACGTTTAGTACGATAAAAAAATCGCTCCTCAAAGTGTTTACTGCACAATCTATGATGCTCAGCTGGGGACCAATCATATACAAGTTTCATATTTTAATCCACTGTTGGCGTATCGTTTCACATTTTGGAAGTCTAAAATACAGTAAAGATCTTTACCAAATGCAGTGTAAGGTATGAAATCTACAATTGTCAATACAAAACAAGCCTTACAACCACTGAATTTCTATGCTTACAATATATAACATAAAGAATTTGAGAATTTTACGCCACTGGAAAATGGCATTCTAAACTGCACCGCGTCAGCCGCCTCATCATAAATGTGAATTAAAAATACCGCTTTCCTTATTATTCGCACATTTATTCGAATCCATACATTCTAATGATAACTTCATACATTGTGTGTGTGTGTGTGTGTTTTCATTTTCAACTTTTGCTTTTGGTAATAATCTAGTTGAAATGACAACATGAATTTATTTAAGTTGGTTTTTTTACCTGTGAAATGAAATCCCTGGCTATTTTTTCTCCGTACCACTGTTGCATGATAACGATGCACATACAACCATTGTCTGCTTTCACGTCTTTATTTAAACACTTTTGCAATAAAAACACCAAAATTCTAATTGACTCCAACGTGTTGTTTGACTCCAGAGTAATGACGACCGCTTGGATTCAATCACAAACGGAAGATGCGGCGGCGCAACATTCCGCGCACTTTTCGTAGGTAATTTATGCAGTTTCTAGAACATGTTCTAAAAAATTTCTGGACACAAATTTTGTTGCCAATTTTCTTACAAGATGCGCTTTGCACTATGCAAAATTTTGTACACACTTTCATGATGAAAATTTAGTAGTGTCAGACGGCTTTTACACTTTTTTTCAAATTGAATCATTTATTTATTTGTCATTGGTCATCAATTTATTGAATGAAACAGATTATGTTGAAAGTAAATCATTAGGAAAATTATCATTCCATATACATTTGGACAATGGACATCTTCATAGTAATACAAATAATACGCCAGCTACACATAGCTTAAATTCCAGTTCTCTCATTGCATCTCTTGATCACTTTTTATTTACGTATTTGAAGCTGCCGATTTGAGATCAATCCATCAAAAGTATTTATTGCTTCATATTGTTTTTGATAAAGAAATGAATAAATAAATATAATCAAACACACTATTTATTGGTGACTTTAACATTCGATTAACACATACCTATGAAATGAAGTAGGTACGAAATAGTTTTAAATTTATAACAGGGGTAGAATTTCAATATGGTACGTCACTACACCTCTTTTATTCGAACTTTTTTTTCATTTTTACACGTTTTGAGCTATTTCTGACCATTTGAGGCGATTTTTGGAAAATTGTTGGCCCTTTGCTAAAAATTGTTAAAAATTTTTTTTTGTATTTTTACACGTTTTGAGACATTTCTGTCCATTTAAGATGATTTTTGGGACAAAAACTTTATTGGCCCTTGGGATCAAAAATTTTAGAATTTTTTTTGGCGTTTTGCATTTTGAGCCATTTCTGACCATTTGAGATGATTTTTGTGAAAAAAACTTTTTTGCCCTTTGGTCAAAATTTTTCGAAAATATTTTTTTTTGCATTTTTAATCGTTTTGAGCCATTTTGTGACCATTTAAAATGATTTTTTTGGAAAAAAAGATTTTTTTGGACCTTTGGTTCAGAATTCAAATTACTTTTTTTATTACTAAGTAGAATTTATATCATTTAGGAATTATATAAACAACTGTTGTTTTCGCAACAACGAAAGTTAACTATGGAATAAATGTATAAATAATAACCGCATCAATAGAAACATATGGGTAACAAGTGGATTTATATGTTTATAAAAATTGTACTTTTATGCACATATTTACACGTTTTCAATTTAAGAACTAAATAAGTGTGTACTGGGTGATTATGATTATTTACTTTCTCTGATCAACTTTTTCGATCGTGATCATTTTTGTTTAATACGTAAAGCTTTATAGGTATTATTTAAATAATAACTTAAATTTAAGATAATGTGTCTTGGTCGTCATATTGGATTGTTTCTGTCGAACTATTACGATTTTTCTAATAAAGCAATTTAACAATTTAAAAAACTGTACAATATTTTTAGTAGCAAAAAAAAACACAGTACACTAAGTATAAAACACATCAAATTCTTGCAATTTTACTTGTGCTCGTTTAAATTATCAATTACATTGTATTGTGAGGTCATGTGTTGCACACATCAGATTTTTAGGCAACTTGTGTTACGTGTTGACCAGAACCTTTAAAATTAGCAAAGAGCCCGTCTGTATTTATAAAAGCATTTTTTAACTTAGTGCATAATAAAGTGATCGGAAGCGATTGGAAATGGTTACATTTTGTTCCACGCATAAGTACAGTATAGTATTGGTTTATTTTTATCTGATTAATTATAATAAATACCGGTTAGCGTAGAGAAATGTATTCAAGGCTTCGACTTAACACTAAAAAATTGATTTAATATAATATTTCAGCATAAAATTAAAATAAAATTAAATTAAACATTTTAGTCCGTACTAAGTACTACTTTAAATACATTTGGTCGATTTATTTCCATTACTTCTAATTCACATTAGTTGTGATAATAATTAAAGTGTACATTAAGTAAAATACATTACTTCAAAGTCATTACGCTGTCCTCTAAATTTACGAACATAAAATTTCACACATTTAATTGTATGTCCCCTAATAGTATTTATTACCGGTCGCACTAAAATGATTAAGTTTGTCGCATAGCATTGTAATATACTTCTACTCATTTATCTAATACAATTAGTTCATCAGTATGTGGAATATACATTAAAACACGAATTCATTATGTGTGCAAAATGAATATTCAAAGTTGATATTCAAACCAGATGCTTTATAATAAATTTGTTATATTTTCGGGTCACTAAGTATCTATGTATACACGTATGTGCAACGTGTTTTTCTAAATAAAATTGTTGCAAAATTATGTATTTACGATATATATTTATGTATTCATAAAATGTTACTAAAAATTTATGATTTTGGGTTTATATAATAGCATTATAAACATTTTCGATGAATACTAAGGCAGGCCCTAATAAAAACTCCATGGCTAGTTTTCTGTACTATTTTGTACTTCTTCGTAAACAATGCGAAGAAGCCTTGACCTGATCGGAGATATCAATGAAAGATTTTGCATTGTTATAATCAAGGATAGCTTCATGTTTTTCAATTTACATCGCCTTTTTTCTGTATTTTCTTCTGTGCATCCGTGTGAACAGTACTCAACATAAGGACGTCCTTTTTGTCGTGCCATTTTAATACTACTATTCCGGTATCACTTTCTTGCGCCACTACATCTTTGCGCTTCAATTTTTTTGCACTACGTCCTTTGGATATGCTTGAGATTGGTACGCAGAGTACCAACCAAATGAATTTTTTTTGCCAACAATTTAGTAGCCAAAGAAACACTTGTGTAGAAATTATCGGTGTATAATATCCGAGCAGCGTCCAAAAGTCTTTTCATTAGGTGTAGCACTACATTTTCGGATGAACCGTCCTCCTTGTATGCAGTCGTTGCCACAATATGTTTTCAAACTATAGGTATATCCACCTTCACAGCACAACTTATATACTTTTATGCCGAATTTGTTTTTTTTTAATTTTTATATATTGTTTGAAACGGTTTTTCGGATGAACCGTCCTCCTTCTATGCAGTCGTTGCCACAATATGTTTTCAAACTATAGGTATATCCACCTTCACAGCACAACTTATATACTTCTATGCCGAATTAGTTTTTTTTTATTTTTTATATATTGTTTGAAACGGAGGCGTCCACGTAATGGGACCATCGTCTCATCTATACACAACTTTGAACCAGGTGTGAAAATATTTTGGAATCTTTCTAGTAATTTGGTGACCAATGGACTCAGCTTTCGGAGTCTGTCGTTGTCAAGCGAAGGATCTTCATTATCGCTGAAGTGCACCATAGCCAAGAGCAGTTCGGATCTGTTACGGGATAAAATTTTAGACATCTCATTGGAATACAAAGGACTGTTCCTCCAAATTGATCGCAGTGATGGTTGTCTTAACAAACCCATCCACAGAAGAACACCCAGAAATGTTTCGATTTCTAAATTATTAGTAGGAATCCATTTGCTACCACGGGGTTTTGGTTTATTTGGTTTGGCCAAGCATTGTTCGGCGTAGCGATTAGTTTCCACTACAATGTGGGTCACTATTTCATCGGTCAAATATAATTTGAAAATATCAATTGGGGTTTTATTATAGAAATCTTCATATATTAGAGCATCAATACCAATGTTCTGAACCACAAAAGGAAACCGTTTTAGTGAGGTGCCGTCGACCGAACGCCAATTAAATTGGGAAATGTCAATATTATTATCTTGGTCTTCGATCTCTTCGTCTTCACTAGCAACACTCTCCTCAGTATATTAAGCAATAACATCTATTACTTAATCTATATCCCCATACACTTGAATGTTAGGTACTCGACTCATTTAACCGTCATCATTTTGAATATGTAGTTTTTCCCTGAACAATCAACTCTTTTTAGCTGAGCAAAATTACTTGTAGAACTACTACCACTACTGTCTGACTCACTGCCACATGGGAAATACGCATCAGATAAGTATACATCCCCAAATAGCTCACTAATAGCACTGTCCTCATCCGATAATATTCCATTCCACAATTGTACAAGTATTTTTTGGTCCGCTTCGTATTCCGACATCACTAAATTTGATGTTCACGGGTTTAAAAACAGTAATTTTAACAACCGTACGTACAATACAAACAACGCTTTACTAATGAATAAAAACGTAACACGACTCGAAGCAGGAAAAGATGCGACTACAAGCGTCCCTTAACTAAAAACGCGATCGGACTTGTGCGTCACGCGGCCCGACTGGCCAGCGGGCCGTTTGAGATATGAGTACCCTAAAGAGAAATTAAAAAAAAAAGGGGAAATAATAGGCTATGAGGAAAGAGTCAAGTGATTATGTTAAACTGAAATTAAAGCGCATTTCACAATAAAAACGGTGGATCGGCTTTTTAGATTCTACTGTGGCACTTAACGTGTTAAAAAGTTGAAAATGTTTACTGAAGGGAATATGTTTTATATTATTTGCTAACTACCTACTTATTGTTGTAGTCGTTATGAGTTGTAATTTTGTAAAACCCCTGGAGGATATCCGGATATGTTCCTTATTGTATCAGTTAAGGCTTAATTAGCATATGCTCAGGACACGGTGGCGGATAGCGACCGCGAACCGTTGAAATGCGCAATCTTATGGATAGCCCCAAAATTGAGGCCTTATTGCTAGAGAACCAGCTAAGGGGTGATCTAGGCCTAGATGTTTAGGCTGGGAAATAAGAGGGATGGGCTAATTACTGGTCCAATGGTTTTCCAGTCCTGTAGTGGAGACTGGGGAGCGAGCTGCAGCGAGACAAAGGTACCTGTCCTACGTTCCCACAGTTGAAGTGTGGGGTCCAGATGCCTTTCACTAGTATAACTTATTGATTAGCGAGTGTGTGTAAACTTTTCCGTATTTCTTTGAAATCGATAATTAATTAAGACACTGACAAATTAAATACCGAATGTTCTGATACTTTGCCTAAAATAGCTGGTTGCCAACGGAAATATTAAGTTATCGATATAAAATAAGGAATTCAAGGAGTACGCTACCAAATCGTCGGTCCTGTTTAGCTCGTCTTCGTCAGGTGATAAAGGAGCAACGCTCTCTCATCATGAACAAAGTCATATCGGATCTTCAAGTTCTGCAATAGCGGAAACCGTTAAGCATATGTATTCGGCCATGTAGAGACAACTTTCGCGAAGTGGTGGTCGCGTTGATGACTCTTGTGTAGTTCCTCTATTTAATCCAGAAAATTGCGATCAAGACATTAACAGGTGGTGTAATATAGTTGATGACCTCGCTACCGTGTATAATTGGGATGAGACAGCTACGATCCATCATTCACTTACCCGGTTACACGGTTTAGCTCGTACCTGGTATGATAGTCAGCCCACTATTTAATGTACTTTCGTCGAGTGGAAAGTTTTATTAAAAGAATTCCCTGTTCAGACAGATTATTACAATAAATTGAGTGTAATAATGGCTCGTACTGAACAGTCCACAGAATCTTATTTACGATACTTCTACGAAAAGTTGGGCTTACTTAATCAATGCAACATTGAAGGGAAGGACGCCGTATCTTGTCTGATAATCGGCGTTACGGACCCCGTAGTGGAGTCAGCACAGGTCATTATGCGAATCCAAATTCGCTGCTTACGTATTTAAAAACGTGCAAAACGCATTACAACAATCACGTCAACCGGAATACCCACAATAAAAGCATAACTCACCACCAATCGTGAAGGCTTCACTTTAAAAAGCGGTTCTCAGGTGGACATTGTCAGCGTAATTCTGGAAATTGCTATATGTGCTGGAAGCCTGGCCAAATGCGACATTCATGCTCTAAAAATCAAGCAGTGAGAAATAAGCCAGCTGTGCCACAAAGGGTGCATAAGACATCGTGACTATCCGTTCCTAATAACTCCGATAGCAAATCTCTGAGAACGTCACCGCTAATGGTGCAAATTTTATCGGTTATATTGACTCTGGTAGTACGTATGGACGCTGAAGCATCGGGCTGCCAATATGCTTAAGCTAACTCCACGACCGCACCCCGCGTTACCTATTGAAGGGTTTGGAAACAAAGTTGTGCAAAGTTTAGGTGACGTGATAGTATTAAACCTTGATAAAGTGTAACAAAGTGTGACGGCTCACATCGTGCCTGATTGGTCGCAAGATGTAGTAGTAACACTTATTGGTCATTCGTTCACCGAAAATCATTCTCTATCCGTAATAAACGACGATAAAGCTTTGACATTTTTCCAAAATTATGTAGGACAGAAATAATTCGTAGCGATAAAATTAAATTGTACGTGATTAAGCACCTAAGCGAACTTTTCAATGTGTACGGGACGCCCGTTCGTTTAATTAGTGACAAAGGTACCGTGTTTACTAATAAATCCTTTAAAAACTTTTTCAGAACGCGGCAAGTCGCCCACATAGAGTCGGCCGTCGCGAGCTAATGTCCAAGTAGAACGCATTTACCGAGAGATTACTCGCGTACTTGCATCGATCAGTGGCCCTGATGATAACTGGGACGAGGAGATGGGTAAGGTACAATTGGCTCTTAATACTACCCAAAACAAAACTACAAATGCGACGCCTAGTGCATTATTAATAGGTTACCGTGCTAATACGACAGGCATTATAAAACTAATTTCGCCGGCAGCAGGAGTGTGCGAAGACATCAAGAAACTGCGATGTCGTGCCGAAGAGCAGATTGCAGGGCAAAAAACGGCCCAAAAGAGGCAGTTCAACAAAAAGCGCAAGCCGCTCGCTCAATACAGAATTAATGATCAAATACTCATAATGAGCAACATTGCGTCAGACGGCAACAGTAGAAAATTAGCACCAAAATACATCGTACCTATGATCGTATGGGAAGTGCTACCAAACGACCGCTACATGGTTAGAGACTGCCGGGTTCACACCGAAGCTTACGAGCTAAGTACGACAATGTAGTAGTCGTTGATCGAAGGAAGACTTTCGTATCTAATAATCGCGAATCTGCTTCGGTAAATGAAAGTGAGAGTGATGATCGTGTAAGTGAACTTAAAATAAGAGGAAGAATGTGAATATTTGCTGCAGTAAAGCAAAATTTTCTTATTATTATCTTGATACCATTTGTTTAAAAGCACATCTTCCTCTTGAATTGTGTATGCTTATCTTAAAATTATGCTAGGAAACGAATATACATAAATAAATGTAAACCTTTTTTTTATTTACTATTTTAATGTATCTGTTACCATTATATTATCTTGTCAACTCGAGTTGAGTTGTGGTCGGGTTGGCCGAATATAAGACCAATATTTTAAATTGTAATGCTAAGTATAAAAAGGTCATTATGATCGACACCCTTATTTAACAAAAGCTTAAAATATACGCGGAGGTCTAGGTTAGCATCAGTGGTGCGGTGGACGTTGCGCAAGGGTGGTCTCGAGTTCTTGCAATGTGTTCATTTTAAAAAGTTGAAAGTGTATACAGAAGCAAGTATGTTTTGTATTATTTGCTAACTACCTGCTTATCATCGTAGTTGTTATGAGTTGTAATTTAGTAAAACCCCTGACAGATATCCGCATGTTCCTGAACCCTTATTGTATCAGCTAAGGCTTAATTAGCGTGGTCTCATGATACTGTGTCGGGTAGCGACCGCGAACCGTGGAAAGGCGCTATCTTATGGATAGCCCCAGGTGTCGACCTAATACAAAATTAAGGCCTTATTGCTAGCGAAAGGAGTGATCTCGACCTAGATGTTCAGGCAGGGCAATAAGAGACATGGGCTAATCACTGGTCCATTGGGTTTGCAGTCCTGTAGCGGGGACTGGGACAGGCTTGTATCCTAAACTACATAGTGGCGTATTAATTAATTAACAGGTATTTAGAGCAAGATCCAACGAGACGAAGGATGTAAACGGGGCGCGCCCCCTGATGAGTACTTTGTTTGTTCGTTCTTAACAGATAAACAGTTGTGACATTGTTGCATGCACCTAAACGACTGAGTTGGCCATCCCTTGCTGTCTACTCATTCTTTCAGCACCAATCCCCCCAATACACGAGTCCATTATTATTGAATTGATATCAAAGGTAGGTTTACATAAGATTTGCCGCAATTGTAATTTAAATATAATATATCCGGAATTGTTTGTAAATAAAAGCGTTCCCACAATATTATAAAGAATCTTAATTTAATTTAATAGTTAGATATGTAATTATTAAGTTGGAGTACTAGCATCTTTAGGTTTTTAATTTTTACGAGTATATAGGTAGGCACTATGAATAGTATAAATAAAAATAGTGATTGCTATTTAAAACAAAACCAACACTTGATGACTGACATGTAAATAAAGTTTTATCAAATTTTAATGCAAAGTTAACACAAAATTGTTTCAACAGATTTCTGGGTTTCAATTCATAATGTGACAGAAGTGAAATCTTGACCGCTATTCAATTTTTAATATAGGCAACACTTTTTTTAGATTTTCATATTTTGATGGGTTAATTTAGAAATTGACCAAATAAAATTAATTTTTGGTTCCCAAAGATTAAAGTTAGGGATGTACTTACGCGCTAGCGGTCTATTAGTAATGTATATAAACCCTCGCCAGCACCCAAGTTATGTTCGTTCTGTATGTGTCATTTAACCTAAAAATGAATTTGTAAACAAACAAATAATGAAATTGCCTATTGTGGAGCCATCTAAAATAAACAATTTCGGGATTCTAATACTGAAGTGAACATTAATTCGTCTTTTAAATAGTACTACATCCATTTAGCATATGGTAAGGAGTAAGACAATTTAAAATTAAAAAAAATCCATTAGAAAATGCTCTACTTACAAATAACGCCATGTAAACATTTTTCAAAAGCGAGAATAAGAGGAAACGTAACGTAAAGGGGCAAGACATAAAAATGACCACAAAAATACAAAAACGAGGTCGTTCAAAAGGATATGGTAGCACGGTAATTAGTCACAAAGGAAAGCAATTCAAATTAAAGAACGAAATTTCGGCCGCTGCTAAAATAGCTTTCTCTGTATGTGTGTTAATGTGTCTGTGGACATTTCCGTGGCCAGTCCCGAAGTTGGTCAAATTGATTTCGAGAAATAGTTATAGGTATTCAGTCTTAGTAGGTGTTCAACAAAATTTCGTTCAGCAAATACCTTGGGCTTTAAATTATTTCAAATTTTCTATGGTTTTCACGTCATCCTTTATTAAATGAAACCTTGCGGACCGGTACCGCCATGGATGCAGACGTCGGTTTACAACTTGCGGTTAATTCTCGATATATGCGGACCAATAGGAAATAACTTTGAATGTATAGTTTTGAAATGGTTTAAATAACAGTTTCAACGCCAAACTTTAAAAGCACGGTTAGACTAGTGGTATTATTGCTCGCCTGGCGTGCGATTGAGGCAGGTTCGATTCCCGGTTCATGCAATTTTTTTTCTGTTAGCTTAGGTAGTTTTGTTATCTAATCCACCTTTGCTAGGTGACTGTAGTTATCTAATCTATTTCTTTTAGGTTACAGTAGTTTGTTTATGTTTTTTTTATATTACTCTGTAGATTTTAGATTTTAATACCTCACTACGAAATTGTCAAACAAGGAAACGCATATATCGAGATTTTCCAAGATTTACGAATGTGCTATTAATAAACAACTTACGAACTATTTTACTAGATTCAATGTATTGAATAATTCACAGCACGCATTCATAAAATATTAATCTACAGGTACTGCTTTATGTGAGATTATTTCAGAAATTGTGATATCCTTAGATAAAAAATTTGTAACCGCTGGATTATTTATCGATTTTTCATCCGCGTTTGATACTGTTAATCACACAATGTCCTTGGATAAGATGCACAACTATGGAATACGCGGAAACGCCCTCAAACTGTTTCAATCGTACTTATCAAACAAGTAACAAAGCTGCCACAAGGCACACGTAGCGACGTATCTTTTATTCGATCGGGAATTCCACAAGGATCTATCCTAGGTCCGACTCTATTTGTAATTTACATTAATGATGTGATACCTTATCTTTTAGAGAACAACAAAAACATCTTTATTACTTGTTATGCCGATAACACTAACATTATAATTAAATCAGACAACACTCAAGATCTTGTGTAGAAAATCCATGCTAGCTTCAATAAACTGAAATATTGGTGAGGTAAAAACAACTTAATTGTAAATCTTGAGAATACCTTTGTAGTTCCTTTCAGAAACTCAGACAAAACGTGTAATATTAGAAACTTTGTAGATATAACGTATTCCGACTCTATTAGAATGTTAGGTATAACAATCACTTCGGAATTAACTTAGTCCTATCATATTCAAGATGTCAGCAGTAAACTTGTGAAATCTTGCGATAGCCTTCAATTTTTAAAAGTTTTATGTAACCAGAGCACTTTGATAACGTTGTATTACGCCAATTTTCACTCACATAGTCTTTACAATATTATCATTTGGGGCGAAAGTGCACAAGTTGAACGTATTCTCAAAATTCAAAAACTTGCTATCTGAAAAATATGTCATCTTTCCTTACGAACATCTTGTAAACCTTATTTTGCTAAATTACGAATTTTAACCGTCATTGACACTTACACCTTTGAAGCATGCTCGTTTACTTATCAAAATAGAAATACCTTTAAATTATCCGGTCACTGTAACAATACTCGTCACAAAACTTTGTTAAGTGCTGCTAATCACAAAACAACTATTTTTCAAAAGAATTTGCTGTATATTTCCTGCAAAATGAGTTATCAATCTACATTCGACACATTAATAATTTGGTAAAATTTAAAGTAAATCTTAAAGAATTTTTATTTATACATAATTTTTATACCTTACAAGAGTTTTTTGAATTAAAGTAATTGCATTCCTTCGTTTTTTAATGTATTTTAATTGCAGACAATTGCCGTACAGCAGTCTACACTGATTAATTGGTAGTAAATATTATTATTATTTAGCCGCAAGCGGTTTACACCTTAGAATATAAAATACCAGGAAAAAACACTGAGCTATATACCGTATTTAAAAATTTCGACGGACTTCGTCGTATTGCACACCCAAGTATGACTCATTCTTGGTGGTTTGATCGAAGTGTTTTGAATATTTTGAACTGTTTTAAAGTATTCTCTATAATGATTACCGGTAACAATCAAGGGTCTATAATAACGTTGGCGTAACGATCATTGTTCTGCAAGATTTCACTTTAAAAATGTCATAACCTATACTTTTAACTTTACTGT
Organism: Vesta saturnalis; assembly: GCA_036346205.1. Taxonomy (NCBI): domain Eukaryota; kingdom Metazoa; phylum Arthropoda; class Insecta; order Coleoptera; family Lampyridae; genus Vesta; species Vesta saturnalis. The sequence goes on from JARFJB010000466.1 coordinate 222,703, forward strand.
ATCAGGAATTTAATGTCAGTTTGCGTAAAAGAATTTTGGAGATTTACGTCTGCGAATTCCTTTCTTAATTGGTTGCGACGGTTAACTCAAAGTTAAAATAAAGACATTATCACTGTTATCAGCTACTAAAGTTACGCTCATTTCGATTTATTTATTTATCTGGATTCCTATTGAGTTGACCTGCTTTTGCATTTATATATTCAATATTACTATAAACTTTTAATATTAATAATCTTTAGCAATAAAAGTAAATCAAACGATATACTCATTTAATTAAATTTCCAATCTGTACGAAAATGCATCAATACGTTGTTTACAAACATATATAAAAATCAAACCTATATCTAAAATAACCTTCTTAAAACATATAAGAAATAAAGTCTTTATCAGAATTAAACGTATTGTTTTTCGTTTAATTATGATGTTTAAATTTAAAATTTAAAGGAAATCAAACAGAAATGTTTTATGTATTCACACAAACAAAAAGGGTTCTTACTTGTTACTTTTGTTGAAAACCTGATGATGTAACTCGGCGTTTCTTGAATCGGTGAAGAGGCGTCAAATAGGTTATAGACTGCTCTTCCGATAATGTCACTTTGCCGGCACTCTGGAACCGTTCTCCTTTGTTCCACTTATCTTTTCTTGTACCTTTGTTATAACTGAATACACTTCTAATTTTCTTCCCACAATTTACTGATTTTTGTAAATTATTGGTTGATATACTTACAGTATCCAGTTTTTACTTAATTATTTAATTTCAACGACAAACAGTTTGCGCTACAAACTGCAATATCCAATCTTATTACTCATCATTAACACTTCGAGTTATTATTCTGTATACTTTGGTTTACCAATTTGGATCTATTACTCTTTTATATTTATTGTTCACTATTTAAACACAATTGATTACCGTTATGATACATACAAACGAGTTATCTTCACTTATTACGCCACCTTTAATGCGAATCTCAAATTACGGCGCAATCCTGTGTATTATCACCAACTTGCCAATACTTTCACTTTCTATTATTTTAATAAGGAATGTGATTTTCTACTTCTTCCCAATTATACCGCTAATTAATTCTTATTTTAATTTTCACACTTCATAGGGCCGCATGACTGTACAATGTCACATATGCTGCGGCGTCAATCGGCCGACAACTAAAAACTCTGATCGCCTATCGTATGCGACTTTTTTTGATCGCTTACTTAACGCGATTTCTTTAAAAGCTGCACATAATTATTATGACAGCGTCTCATCCCTTCCAACATATCAATGCACTTGCAAATGCCGCGTATTTTAAATATTTTCAAATTGAATACATGGATGGCTTATTGAAATAAACTCAAGCTTTTCTACTTAATATTAATTACATTCAAATACAAATAAACAGTAACCATTTTTTTACCCAGAAAGATAATATATAAATATAATTTAGCGCCAACTTTTAATTTTTTTAAAGCTCACGTTACAAAGTGTAAATATTTCTGTGAATAAATGTTTGACTAGTTATATCTTAGCTTAAAAATGTATTCCAAATATTAAACAATTTAAAATATGCATATATTCATTATTATATATTATTAACCGGAAACTTGTTTTCCGCCATATGCAACACCAATCCCGGACGCACATATGATTGACAAAAACTCCTACTTGGTATTTTATATTCTAAGGTGCACACTGAAGGCGCCGGAGCTGATTGTTACATGGAATACCGGTGTCGGCCACGGAGTCGGTTTGCAAATTTTGTACTATAATAATTTATTAGGTATAAATTTAAAATTAACAAAACGTATGTGTCAAAATTAAATACGATTTGTTAGACACTAAGGAACCGTTAACCAATAAACCACAGTATTCGTTCTCTGTGCAAAAAACTCTCAAACGCAAAAAAATCAAAGATAAATCCACAAGCTGATATTTAGCAACAATGTTGGATCTGCAAATCAAACTGTTTATATCTTAGACTATAAGAGTTTAAGGTTCATACGATATGTAAAAATCCTTAAACAAGGGAAGAGAGGGGACGCGTAACGTTGAGGAGTACATACCATAAACCAGTGGCGTATCCACAAGATATTTCAGCTGGTATAGTGGGATAGGCGTATCGTATGGGTTTAATTAGGGTCATTCTCAATGCAAATTTGACGGGTGAATGTTATAATGAGACAAAATATAATACGTAGTCATATTCACACACTGCAGATAAAATACAAGATGATACATTAAATATTTTTAATGTAAGATATAATTTTATATGGATACCTTTAGGTTAAGTAAAAGAACACTAATTTGGTTTTACTTTAAGGAAGCTTATTGTATCAGTAATAAGTTAAAACAATTTACAACCCTTTTAACGCAATAATAATGCACTATTACATCACTTGTTGCAGTCAGTAGAGCATTTTGAAGTACATAGGTACATATTTTCCATGTTAGATAGATTAAAAGCATATTTTTGTAAAAATGAAACAAATTCACCCTTACATTTAAAATTTATTTAGAGTTGTGGTAAAAGAAAAGCACCGAATTTACTTCCAAACTATATAATCATCTAAAATAAGTGTGGATGCCACTACATGCTCTTTTAAAGAATTAAAGCATTGAGTTCGTATGCAATTAAACATAATCTTACTTTTTAATGTAATAATAAAATTATTTTTCGTCAAAGTACTTTCGTTTATACGCAGGATAAATAAATCGTTTTCGAAATGTTTTCATTAAAGCTTATTATTTCCTGCAGGTGTCCAATCTACAATTTTTCATTTGTTGAACCCAACGTTCCATTCTTTGTGACTTATTCATAGGGAATCTGTAATAAAATATAAATCATAAATTATAATAATTTTTAAAATTAATATAGTAAACATGGTAAAAAACACTACAGACGCCACTGGACGCCAATAGTTCAATGGTAGCCTTTGAAGCAATTTATTTCTGTAACAGGATCAAAAGATACTATTCAAATCGTCAGCAATATTTGTCTTCCAGCTCATGTTAGCAAAATTAGACGGATTAATGGTGTTAGTACGGAAATATAATAATAATTATCATTCATACTGTATGACTAACTCCACTCTTTACTTCTGAAATGAGATTCCGGAATCATTTCTGTTACTACGACTCTTGCAGCCATGAGCAGAATAAACCACCACCATCCCTATTTGATAATAATAGCACGGATTTCATTCAATTTTAACGCACAGGCAGATTTGACATCAGAAAATGGCGTCGGTTTTAATTATTATCACACTTTACTACGATTGTTCGTACAACAGGTTACGCTCTCTTACCTTGTCTAAGTAAAAATCAGTCGAACTTCTGCAATTATAAATGTATATACTTAATACTTATTTTACGTTTCAGAATTCAGCATACACGTTAAGAAAGTATGATTTATAAGAATTTATTAGTCTTCGGGATGTTTACAATTGATAGTAATTATTCGGATATGTATGAGAGTATCAAATGTTGCCTACTAAAAAAATTAAAGAGAAAAAAATTGAAAACAAGGTAAGGAGTCGCGTGCAAGGTAATGTACTTTCCGAATCCGAAAATAGTCCCAATCACACCAAGAATCTTTAAATGTATGTTTATTTGACGAACGAAATGTGTTATGTGTTGCATAAAATGAACGAGAACTAAGCCGGAACTTCTAGTGCTTAATCTCGACCGGAGTTAATTTTTTTTGTATATGAATTGATAAAAGCACATTTTGATGAGAATTATATTTATGTTAATGCGTCTCAAAGTATCATATTTTCTACTTAAAATAGTTTCTATGACATTTTTTTATAAAATATGCTTATCGTGTGTGGCGCCTTCTTGCTTAATCTATTCAAGTAAATTGAAGTTTGTTTTGATTGACGTGAAATTCATAACACGTTCTATTTTAACTAAAAATAAAACGTTTCCGTGAAATGAGTATTATCTGACACTTTTCAGTCTAATTTAAACATTCGGTTATTACTCTTATCTCAGGCATAACCGATGACTGTTTAGTGTTACTACCATTAGTATTTTAAAACTTGTTCAAAATTTTTATGTGAAACGTTGATAATTCCGCTTTTGCTAAATTTGGATATACTTTGAATTGAAAAAAAATGTACTGGAAAATCTCGTTTTACAAAAAAAAAACAGTACAGTCCCTGAGTATATCATTATACGCATATAACTTCCGGGTCTGTACCGTAATCACACGAATGTCTCGGAACTGGTCCTTTGGTAGCTGAAATGTCGCATTTATATATATATATATATATATATATATATATATATATATATATATATATATATATATGCCCACGAGATCACTTTCCGTCTGCCATTTTTATTTATCTATCGATTTAAATGAACTTGGCAGGTTGTTACTCTAACCAAACGTCATTTTAGGAATTTTGACAAGCATTTCCGACTTCCGGTTTCACCGGAAATGACCTTAACTTTTGATTTTTAAATGACACCCCTGTATATTTTTGTTTTCGGATTCTGGAGGTCATTTTACGGCCGATTGCGTAATATTTAAATCGATTTTTTCCAAATGTAATTTTAAAATTGAATTTTATTTTCTCATCCAGAGTGCCATGACCATCTTAAAATCATTCTACATACTTAACTCACTTCCAGAAAATGCAAACTCACTTTTATCTTTGTTAACTTTTTACTAGAACGTTCTAAACTTTATTTTGCCGTAGCTCAAAAAATTAAATGGAAGCATACCACTTTCATAAAACTACTAAATGCAGTATTTTAAAACGAATTTAATGACGTATAACACGTTTTGTCATTTTTAGCCATTTTCGATTTAAAACATTTTTATTTTTATATTTACGTCTTACTCATTAATAAAATACACTTCCTATGTCACAGCACATCAGACTTGCCATGAAAGCAATAGGTGGCTAGGTTGCCATGGAAACACTATGGTAAATTTAAAAGTTTGACAGGTAATAATAAAGGTTGTTGTTTATTAACATAAATCTAATATTTTACTTAAAAATTAAATTAAAGTTTGTACTTAGTTTAATTATAAAATTAACAAAAATGTTTACCAAGAGTGAGCAGGTTGACATGCTTATTATGTATGGATATTGTGCCAAAAATGCAGCGGAAACCGAACGAGTTTATCGGCACGAATATCTTGAGCATCTTCATCATCTTACAAGACAATACATTATCTACCTTATACGAAAAATGCGCCAAGAACCAGATAATTTGCAACAACACTTTATTATTAATGAAAAAACGGTAGAAAATGAAATAGCATATGTCATTCAAAACCCCACAGCATCCACAGGGGAAATTGCCTTTGAATTAGACATTGGCGCAAATCAGCAAGAAAGATCTTGAAGAAACATGGATATAAATCATTTAAGTACCAGCTTCACCAACATTTGTACGAGGGAGATTTTGTTAGAAGACTGGAATATTGCAACTGGTTCTTGGAACATAACGATGCCGATAATAACCTAGCCAATTCTATTTTGTATTCTGACGAGTCGAGATTTACCAATAATGGAATGTTCAACCGGCAAAATACAAGATATTGGTCAAAGATAAATGAACACCGAATGATGGAAGGTAATTTTTAAGAGATATTTGGAGTAAATGTATGGGCTGGAATAATTTGTACTCGTATTGTGGGACCGATTCTTTTCCAAGGGCATTTAAATGAAAAACGATATTTGGGTTTTTTACAACATGAAATTGAAAATTTTGTGGAGGAATTACCGTTGGAAATAAATAATCAACACCTTTATTGTCAATAAGATGGTGCGCCGGCTCACAACGCTGTTGTTGTGAGAAATTACTTAGAAGAACGATTTGGAGAACATGTTATCTCTACCCGTGGACCGATCCGGTGGCCTCCTCGTTCGCCTGACCTTACACCTCTTGACTTTTTTTGTGGGGCCATATTAAGGAGATTGCTTACCGAACACCGCCAACAACACTTAACATCTTAGAAAACCGTATACGAGCGGCATTTGCTAGCATTACCTCCGATATGCTTAGGAATGTCGTAGAAAACAACGTTTTTCGTGTTAGGAAATATCAAGAGGTGGAAGGGCAGCACTTTTAAAATTTAGTTAGTGGTTAAAAGGTCCAAAAATTATAATCTAATACCTATTGTTAATGTTATATTATTGTTAATGTTATTAATTTTTTTAAATTATTTTTAATACTGTTTAAAACTATTACACTATGTTTGTTTTAAAATAAATTTTGTTCAATCGTTGTCTGAAAAAATTGGGAAAATACGCAAAGCAATGCATTAAAATTGTGCTGCTTTAAAAGCAACTCTCAGACGCTCCCATAATGCGGCAAAATAAAGTTTAGAACGTTCTAGTAAAAAGTTAACAAAGATAAAAGTGAGTTTGCATTTTCTGGAAGTGAGTTAAGTATGTAGAATGATTTTAAGATGGTCATGGCACTCTGGATGAGAAAATAAAATTCAATTTTAAAATTACATTTGGAAAAAATCGATTTAAATATTACGCAATCGGCCGTAAAATGACCTCCAGAATCCGAAAACAAAAATATACAGGGGTGTCATTTAAAATCAAAAGTTAAGGTCATTTCCGGTGAAACCGAAGTCGGAAATGCTTGTCAAAATTCCTAAAATGACGTTTGGTTAGAGTAACAACCCTGCCAAGTTTCATTTAAATCGATAGATAAATAAAAAAATGGCAGCCGGAAAGTGATCTCGTGGGCATCCGGTATATATATATATATATATATATATATATATATATATATATATATATATATATATATATTATATTATGGGGTTGACCTCGGAGTTGTCCTTGCACTGGGAATTTGAATTTGTATTCTAATAATAGGGAGAGAAGAATTAATAGATAAGACGTAAAGATGATGATAAGTGTTTTTTAATAATAAAAATATGTTATTTAATCTGTGATTATTATTATTAATATCTATTATTAGGGCCAGTTTTTATTTTTATCATATATTTCATATAGATAAAATTTTGCAATACGAGACTTTAATCGAAGGCTGTTTCAGCAATACCCACTCCAGCCCTCCCCGAATATAACCGAGATTATCCGAACGTTACCGAGTAGTTCTAATAGACGGGCAATGTAGGAACGATTTAATTTATTTCTTAGCAGTCGCTCGAACCGTTGACATGGATCCTTCTAAAGTATTTAGTGTTTCCGAACTTTATGGAAGAAAAATTAAACCCACAAACGAAAGATTTGAACAATGGTTGTTATTGGAGAATTTACAAAATAACGATCTTGTTTCGGATATTGGTAACATTAATTATGTGGAAGGAGAGGTTTTGTTACAAGACAAGGTTTTATAATCATTTATACCCATTAGCGATTCTTTTTACGGTAACATAATGTTTATTAATATCTGCGGAATGGAGCATTGCACTGGACAAGGAAAAACACCACTCGTAAAGAAAGACATTTGTGGTTCGTTTAATAGTTTCCTCCGAGTCTCGTATCGCAACGTTTTACCTATATGAAAAAAGACTTGTCATCACCTTTACATATCTTATCTATTAATTCTTCTCTCCCTATTATTAGAAAACGATTTTTATGACAGGAGACAAAGTCCGCGAACAGGTTCATACGTTCTGTAACAGCGTTGGTTGACTAGGACCTTTATTATAATACACATTCAAATTTCCAGTGTAAGGCCAATTTCGAGTTAGACTAACTCTAAGGCTGAATTCGAGTCAACTCAACTCAAAAGAGGTCTAACACATGGGCGGCCTTGAATTCACAAGGTCAAAGTGACGTGTCCGCCTTCTGTGTGTATATATATATATATATATATATATATATATATATATATATATATATATATATATATATATATATATATATATATATATATATACATCGATGAACGTATCCTTGTCGCCTTACATTTGAACAGGACGACCTGGCCTCAACTATTTCAGTAGTATTTTTAAAATTTTTGCATATATGGCATGAGGGAGCCTCCTTAGTCAGAAACTCAAAGAGGGAAAACGTTTTGACTTTTTTTCATATATATGTGTGGTTAAATCAAATCCGTTGTCACCTCAAAGCCATATATTGAAGACTGTTAAACGTAGAACGATGATGCCTCTCCAGGTGTTGCACGTTTACTTTGAATCTAATAATATAATACAATTGATAACTGACTTATATTTAGTAAAAGTGGGTAAAATATTAGCGTGTACTTAGTCGGATGTTTCAAAATTTTGATCATATTTTTTTGAAGTGGATAAACGATTTGGTGCAAAATGAATATCATCTACATTTTATTGGTTATGGTATGAAAAGTGTAGGTACAATTTAATATATTTTTTAGAAAAATAATGAAATAGGAAATATAAAATAATAGCAATATAATGTAATAAAAATATAATAATAATAATATTATGATTTAAACAAATGTTGCAGTTTAGCTTTTACAATCGGAACAGACCTATTCATCCCATTTTTAGTTAGGAAGTCTTTTATTTCTTTGGATGACGGATATTTTCTCGTTTTCAAGTATGACTAAAATTCTTTTTTAAGTTAATTTATTTCTTGATTGGTCCAAGTTTGCTTTTTTATTTTTTTTTCTTTTACCACGCATTGTATCATCGCTATCCTCATCTTCTAACATCTTGTCCAATTCTTCCAATGGTCTCCTTTTTTTATTAATCGCTTCACTTTCCGCGATGGCCGTCTCTTCTTCTTGATTTTTTTGAATATTTGATGGACGCACATCATCATTATTCTCTTCCGGTATTTCTAAATTTGCATCGAAGTCAATCTCATCAAAAGATTTTCCTTTGTACTCTAGAGGCAGTTTTCCCCTTTCCATAACTAATAAAAACTTTGATACTTTTGCCGTTTGATAAATATCAGCAGGCAATTCATAAAATTCGTTGTGTGTTATTTCGTCGTGTCCCATAAATTTTGAAAATTGTTTCATATCCTGTTTTGACATATTTAAGATTTGGGCTACAGTTGCAATATGCTTTCGTAATTTATTGCTTGAAATTGCATCTGGATTTTGTAAGTTCATTTTTTTTAACTGGCGAATAGCGACATTTCCTTTTCCCCATTTGATTGTGCTCCCAGGAGTGGCAAAAACATATTGATTGTCATCAGAAATATATTTTTGTCGATACTTGATTAGAGTGGCTATAAAATTTTGTAACATTTTTGGCATTAAAATTACAACAGCTGACGAACCCTTGCCGGAACATACAATTCTTCTATATTCTCTTATAAGTGCTTTTTCTCCTTCGGTTAACACATTTTCAAAATCGCTGAAGTCAGTTTTCCTGTTATTGGCATATTCTCTCAATTTGAAATATTGGACATTTCCAATTCTTCTTCTATTAAAAAGAATCACCAACGCTAAAGCCGAGTTCACTAAATTCTTATATGTTTCAACAGTGTCGGTATTATCCTCAAATTGCTTTTGGCACTCAGAAGCAATTGCAATGGTTTTTTCTCTAAATATTTTAATATCATTAACCAAAGGTACAAGTAGCGGTTTATTCCACTTCTTTTCTTGTAGGTTTTTATTTGCAAGGGAGGCAATTTCAACACTCCAGCGAGAAGTAAGTAAATGTTTAAAATTTTTGATATCTCTCAGCCAGTTTTTGGATTCTTCATCGTTTCTGCAGGTAAAACCAGTAGATCCTTTCAATATCAAATGATGAAGTTCATTATAACACAGTTTCAAATACGTTCCCAAATGCATCGCTAGACTAGGAGCGTTAAATATTTTTTCCGTTGGGTTGTATCCAGATATAGTTCTTGCTGCAGTTAAAATCATGTCGAAATTTGTTGGCCTAAGAATATCTTTTAAGGAGATTTTATTGTCTTTAACAATGTTTCTATAATCGATAAGTAATTTGTGGTGGAGGTCACGCATCCTACTGCTGCATGCATAATCAATACCCTCTCTTTTGTGTTTTTAAATATGAGTTTCCAAAATTTACTATTAAGAGATCTTTTTGCTTCAAAGATGGCATCTCCTTTCATTTTGTCAAAACTTGTTCCTTGACATTTAATTTAGATATTATTTTATTTGGGTCCATTGAATAAACTGTTAACGTTTGCGATTTTGAAACATAATTACTCCCAGCACCTTTATTTTGTTTCTGCTTACAACGTCTGGCGTGTCTTGTAAGGTAAGATTTTTAAATACGCCCCGGCAATGAACACAAGGGTAAAAATTAAATCCTTCGATATTTTGGTTTCTAACAGGACGTACATCTTCTTGGACATATAAGTCAAATTTAATTTGGTTTCTTAGTAAACTAAAAGCTTCTCGTCTAGCCTTAGAGTTTTTTGGAGGTGCATTATTTTCAAAATTTCTTTTTCGCCTCCATGAAAAGTTTGCACGTGTCTTGCAAAATATTTAGACAGCAAGTCAATTTTACAATAATTACAGAATATTTTCTTTGTAATAAGATTTTGAGATTTTTTTTTTTTCTTCTGTATTTTGAATCAATACATGAGTTCCTATTTCTTCATTTTCCCCAGAACTGCTATCACTACTAGAATGAGATTGATTTTTGTATTTTGAAATGTTAAAATCCTCATCTTTTTCCTGAACGGAATTATTACTTTCGGAATTAGTGGTATTAGTGAAATTGTGCAGATCATTACTATCACGACGGATACAAGGATCAATCTCGAAGCTGGATACTTCACCAGTATTGGATACGGTTAAATTTATTGTATTTTCTGAATTTGCTTGAGAACCACAAACTGATTTAATAATATTTTCCCAACTAACATCGTTTTGATTGGCAGTATTGTCACTATTACAACAAATGATATTGGTAAGCTTATCTTTTGATTTACATTCCAGAGTCTCGCTGACGTTTTGAACGTTATCAGTTTCCAGGGACAGATTGGATACAATATGAAAATGTAAACTTTCACCATTAACACTCATAATAAAATACTTATTTTTTTTGGGATTTTTAATGGTGTACTTTAAATTATACAATCTAAACGTTTCATTAACACTTGAGTTATCTTGTCAGGTAATGTTTGTTAAAATTTTTTAACAAACATTACTATGACGAATAACTATGATTATCAAAACGTTAGATTTATAATTAAATACACCATTAAAAATCCCAAAACAAAATAAATTTGATGAATACAACATGATTTGACAATTACTCGATCCTGGTGTTAAAAACTTTCATTGAGAATTTATCGATCCTGTACAATACCCAAATTATTAAATATAGAGATATATAAAGAATCTTGTAGGAGGTTTCAAACGACTGTGAATTGTTGCGGAATCCTGTTCAGTTTCTTTCAATGATAACGATTTTCAGGTGTCTCAGATATGAATATACTCGGTTTCTGTTTCATTAAATCATTCTTTTCCTGCGAACAAGTTTGAGTAGAATTTTCTTCTTCATTTTGATCAGGTTTGAGTTGATCTTCTTTCGATCCTAAATAGAGAGGGAGATAGAGTATAGTTATACTCATGTGGAAATGTTTCATACTAAACCAGGATGAAGAAAGAGTATATCAGGGATATCAAAAATTTGAAACATCGCTTGAAAACTGACTGGAAATTTTATTGACTAGTAAAATCCGGTAAAATTGCGGAACACTTTAATTGCAGTTTAATTATGAGGTGTATGAAAACTGACCTTAGAAAAGTTATTATTTTTTTATGAGCTATTCATTTAATACTGAATTTTTTCGATATATGTTATATTTTCTGACATATGACAAATTCCGTTAATATTTTCAATAGACCATCCTGTATTTTTATTTTTTTGTGATAAAGGTTTTATTTAAAGCAAGTGTTCAAAATGAAAACCCTCAGCTTCCTGAAAATATCCTAACCTATCAACAAATGATGTTAATGCATTTTGAATAACCTTTACAGTTATTTTTTAAACAGAAATTCTATTTCTATTTTCTAATTCTTCTAAATAGTTAACCCGTTCCTTGTAAAGTACACTTTTTAAATAATCCCAAAGAAAAAATGTAACGGTGATAAATCTGGTGAACGGGCTGGTCACTTAATGTTCCCTTCGGACAAACTATCTTTAAGAAAATACTATGTTTAGGTATTGCCTTACTCTAACACCATAATTAAGATCATCTGCTGATAAATTAGTAGGATATTATCAGGTATCTGAGCGTTTTCATTTTGAACATCTGCTTTAATAACACCTTTAGGTAATACAGTAATTTAAATGTTAAAAGTTCAACATTAATTTTTAATTTGTTTGATAAAATGAATAAATTTTGATAATACTTTATTATTTTATTCCACTACCACAACTAATTTTCAGATACTGAAATAATAAAAATAATAAAAATACACGGTGTTTCATATAATATAAAACAAATAAATTATTATTATTATATTTTATTTTTTTTGTTTTTTTATACCCTATCCAACAACTCAAGCCAATTATAGGACGACAACACAAAGTGACATTAGTTTGCCTTAACAAATTGTATTGTAAGGAATTTCAGCAGTTTCGGAGTTAAAGTTAGGTATCACATTTAAACCTTGAAAAACATCAATTTATTATTTAAATTTGACGTGTTTCATTTTCATAAATATGTGCAGTAAACGAATTAATGAATTTATTCCATTTGGCTTTTCCACAAGTATAATAACTTTTATTAAGGTTAATTTTTTATAAAGATCTTAATTGAGCCATGAATCAAGTGTTACGCCAATTTTGCCGGACGATGTGTACTATAAATTGATAACATAGAATTTTTTTTATAAAGGGTTTAGTTGGTTTGCGGTCAAAAAAATTTACGGTACTTATTTACAGGACTGGATGAATCGAACGAATCTTTTTATTAAAACAATATTTTTAAACAAATTGTTTGTAAACTGTTGTTTACAATTACCTACATAACATTGTAGATAAAAATAAAAATTCTGTTCTTTATACCCGATGCTCGTGCCAAAAATGTGGTAAAAATGTAGATAGTTTCCTTCCTATTTCTGTGAAATCCAGTTATATTTTAAACTTATAAAATTTAGATGCATTCTGTTAAAAATTCTATTCCAAAATTATACTTCTAATGACCGTAATGATATATTTTATAAAGTTTAGTTGGTTGTGGTCAAACATTTAAAACTAATATATAAAAAAAAACACGGAGTTTTTTCCTTCCCTTTTCAGGTAATTTATTTACATACCCATCTTCAGAGAGTCCTAGTAAACTAAAAATACAGACGTGAACATTTTGTGAATAATAAAATACAATTTTTAAAACCTACCTATACATTTAAAATAAAACCTAGAAGGTTTCATTTAGTCAATGTGTAGTTGTATAACTACAGTGTACATTGAAATACTGAATGATAAACATACTATAATTAAAAATTGATAAAAATAAACAAACAGGTAAAAACAGATGAAGCAAGAAATAAATATTTTATATACCTAATGTAGTGGAAAGGTGTAGAAAGTTTTTAATATACAGACATAGAGTCCCAAATTAAATTATTAAATTGCTATAAATTGAACTAAGATTTTCAACGTAAAACTGAAAATTAATAGCGTGCTTTCCTTTTTTTTATGAATCATTTCTTTAATGAGTCTCTTGTTTAAATTTTTTTCCTGATCCAGGAGTTAAATCCAGGAGATGAGATACGCTTCTGAGTAGTGTATCTCTATGTCTATATATTCAAAAATTTCTACACTTTTCCACTAAATTAAGTAAAAAAAAAATATTAATTTATTGCTTCATCTGTTTTTACCTGTTTATTTATTTTTATCAATTTTTAATTATAGTAATTTTAGCATTCAGTATTTCAATGTACATTGTAGGTATACAACTATACATTAAGGTGGAACATTTCAGTATAGGATTTTTTCAGTGTTTTTTATATGGATTTCCAGGGGCTTGAAAAGGTGCGAATTGAAGAAAAACAAAAACAATTTAAAAAGAATCTTTTCTTCATGGTACGCAGGTTTGATGACGTCATTGATATAAAGACTTTCTTGCGCAGTATGAAGAGATTGTCGTATCGATGTAAAAATTATTTTGGGTAAGTTTTATGTCCAAATGAATCTTGTGAACTACCAGGGTTTTCTATTTATGAAACATTTTTTTTCGGAAAAACAATGTTTTCAGTATTCATATTTATGAAAACTAGTAAAAATACATACAATAACACATAGTAAAGAAACAGTGACAAACGTAGGAAAAAACAGCATTATTTGGTTTTATATTGACATTTGGTGTCGAAAGATGGCGTGTCTGTTCTTGATTTTAAGGTAGCGCGGACAAAACCATCACGCGAATCTTGCTACAAACCGCTGCCGGTGATTTGTATTTACCAATTTTACCATCCTTTCGACTGCTTGCGTGTGGCAAGGAAAGCTGTCGAATTTTACCTTTTCAAAGTTTCTGCTCTATTTCTTCAATATTCATCTTAAATGTCAGTGGTGGTTCATGCTGAACTCAATCAATTAGATCAATGTAATGCATTGAAATTAAAATCAGGTATCGTAAAGGTTCGAATTGCATGAGAATCCGGTTTCTTTGTTGAGCGACTTTTTAGTATTCGCCTGTAAGCCAATTCTCGAATAGCAGGACTTTCATCAGCTATCATAGCAATCAGGATGTTTTCGGGGTGGCCGAAATATCCATTCCGTTAGATAACTGGATCAATGCTACCCTTAACTCGACAGGTAATTAACGGGATAGGCGAATGGTGTTAAATGGTTCCATTTTAATATTGAATCAAATTGGAGCATAAACTTGCAATATATATGTCACTAGGTTTTGAGATTTTCGGAGGGTTCACTGGTAGCAACATACAATCGTAGCACCCTGTTTGCCAGAGTTAACCACCTAGCAATAACTTTCCAGGATTCCTTCTTGCCAAATTTGATGGACATTGACCTTTAGAGATAGCTTTACTTATTTTCAATAAATATTGTTGATCGGCACTATGATCCGATATTTCATACTCAATGTCCATAGGAATGTTGGATTGAATAGCAGTAAATTGAACTACTGGAAGTGTGTGACAATTTTCGAGTTGTTTTCCAACTGGCCATGAGTACCCTCGAGGTCCTGTTGTTTTGCCATCTGAGTGCTGCAGCAAGTGGCGAAGCGGTAATTCATTGGCGTGAAACTGACATACGAGCCATTGTTGCGGTATTACAATTTGTTCCTCCAAAAGTCTGATGACACCGTTCCATACGCCTGTATTGACTGCAATACCGTCACAACCAACCGCAACAATTTTTGATAAATTTATGCTGTGTTTCTGGAGGAACACTACAATACTTTCTTTAATATTAACTCCGGCCCCGGAAACTGGAGTTAACATGGCCTAGGTAAACGGATCCTGGTTCGCTTATTAGAGATACATGTTCTTAGATTGTAGAAGAGCGATAATATTTTCCATTCACAAGTTCGTGTGACAAAAAACTTTTTTCTTATTTGTTAAAACATTCAGGTACCTGGGCTTTCATTGGCTTCTGGGTAAGCTCTAAAGACGATTCACAAATATTCAGGTCAAAATATTCACGTTTACACATTGCACAGTGCAATGTTTTCGATCGTGACGTCATATGACGTGCGCACCATGAAGGATTTTTTTTTTTAATTTTTAATGTCATTTCAAATTTTAACACAAAATACACGTTTTACCATACCAGGCATTTGAAACAAAAATATTTTTTTTAATTGTTCCACCCTACAACACACTGACTAATTTAGACCTTCTTGGTTTTATTTTTATTTTATTTTAAATGTATAGGTAAGTTTTAAAAATTGTATTTTATTATTCAAAAAATTTTCACGTCTGTATTTTTAGTTTACTAGGACTCTCTGAAGATGGGTATGTAAATAAATTACCCGAAACGTAAGGGAAGGAAAAAAACTCCGTGTTTTTTATATATTAGTTTTAAATGTTTGACCGCAAACCAACTAAAAGCTTTATAAAAATATATCATTACGGTCATTAGAAGTATAATTTTTGGAATAGAATTTTTTAACAGAATGCATCTAAATTTTATAAGTTTAAAATATAACTCGATTTTTTACCACATTTTTGCCACGAGCATCGGGTATAAATAACAGAATTTTTATTTTTATTTACAATGTTATGTAGGTAATTGTAAAGAACAGTTTAGCAACAATTTGTTTAAAAATATTGTTTTAATAAAAACATTCATTCAATATACAGGGTGTCCCGTAAATAAGTACCGTAAATTTAAGGGTTGGTAGCTCATTACGAAGTATTTAAGATATTAAATACAATTCTTCTCTAACCCGGTTATTTTGTCAGATACAGGGCGATAAAGGGTGCAGAGGAAATACAAATTATATTGCATATCTTCTCGGGGGATAGAAATATAACTTCAAATTTGTTTGAACGTCATAGTCTTCTCAAAACACATCGAGAGTATTAATATTGTCAAATTCTAATAAGTCAGTGGCGTGGTATCAGGGGTTCGTAAACATTTATTTCACCACATTCTTTAAAAAGGTACTCGTTATAACACACCGTTTTCAAGATTTTTAACTTTTTACATTGTATATATTTTTTTAAATAAATCCGTAATTATAGATATTTTCAAAGTAATTTAAACGCAAACGTTTTTTATGGGTTTGTAATTTATAGTCGTAGAATTAAGAAAAGTGATTTGAAATTTGTTAATTTAATTTCATAATTTCATACATAACAAATTAAACTAAAATACAAAATATTATAAACCAAAAGCAGATTAACAGAAAGGTGCAATAAAAGTGAAATAACTTGAAAACGGAGTGTTGTAGCAAGTTCAACTAAAGAGTACCTTTTATGTAGAAAATTTAGTCAAGAATTGCATACAAAGTTTTAACTCGAAATACAGGGTGTTTCAGAAATATGGTGTAATAAGGTTTACGAACCCTGGTCACGCCACTGACAGAACTTAACAAATTTAATACTGTCGATGTGTTTGAAGAAATTGACGTATAAAAAATTTGATTTATATTTCTATCCCCGAGAAGACATGCAACAAAATATATTTCCTCTGCAGCTTTTATCACCCTGTATCTCACAAACTAACAAGGTTAGAGAATTGTTAAGTTACAATATTTTGAAACGAGCTACCGATCCTCAAATTTATAATTATTATGGGACACCTATATCTTTGTATCTTTGCTTGTTCTAGTTTAATCACAAAAATAAAATAATAGCCTGTACTACCTAAATCTACGGATTATTTATTACATAAAATTAAGACGGCGAGTGTCAAACGACATTTTTTAACTAATTATCTGCAACTTTCATTATTAAAACGTTTGGATAAATAAATTTTAAAGGTTGTAACTTGGAGGAAGTGGTTTGAACAAAAAGTTATATGAAAAACTACCATTAATTTTGACTGAAAAATTTCCCCGTAAAATCTTTCTCATCAATTTAGAAATACTTTGCATAAAAAATGTTTTTTAGAATTTAGATTAACCTTATATGCCGGTATAGTATACAGTAACAAATTATGTATCATTCTCAAAACCCTGAACCACTGGATATTTTCAAAATCTTCTCTTCTGTATAAAATAATTGTAATACAATCATTAAAAAATTATGTGTCTATAGTATATGTATATATATATATATATATATATATATATATATATATATATATATATATATATATATATATATATATATATATATATATATATATATATATATATATATATATATATTTGAGAACGATGGACATTTTAAATGTGGTTTAATACCCTATATTTGACCTAGTTTTAAAAATAAAACTTTTAACAAAACATTCTTCTGAGATCTCTGAACAGTGTAATACTCTGTATAAAAATATCAACGAAAAAAAAGAATTGCCTTTTTGCCATCATATACGATTTTAATAAAAAAAAAAAGAATTAAGTCAATCTAAATATAAAAAAAATAACTGCTTCTCTTGTTTGACGATATATTTGTTTAAATCTAAGAGTAGATAAAAAACATTTCAATTTTTATCGGTTAAATTTTAAACTTTATATGAAAGGAAATTCAAAAAAACATTTTGTACACAAAGTGACATTTATTATGATTAGTAAATATTTATATGTACCTGAAGTATAGCTAGTATTCTTCTGCTTCTTGAAGACATCTTTCGTTTTTCTTGTGTGTTTTGATATAGTCAATATTCAGTTATTCACTACAGTCCGCGCGACCAAAGAATGCCTCGTGTCGCGCATGGATGTTCGTGCATTCGGCCGCACTCGTTAACGCAATAGCGACTAAAAGCATTACCAGTGGCGCCGGTGTCGCGTTTTCAATTATTCGTCACCAAACCACAAGAAATTTTAAAATACTTTATTTATTTGAATTACATATGAACAGTAATAGTTTAAACATTTATAAAATAAAAAAATAACAATGTTGACAAGTAATAAATTTTATATTTGAATTACAAATGAACACAACAGTTTAATCGTTTATGAAAATCAAAAAAGTATAAGTTCGATTTTTAATTATAGAAACAGAATAGGCTGTATTTTAAGAGTATTATTCAGGAAAAAATTATGATATTTCTTAGGTAGGTAATCAATTTTTATATTTCCATACACTTTGGGGAAAAGTTGCTCAAACGGCGATAATTACCTACTATAATAATATTAAATACTACTAACAAATAAGTCACACAATCATTAATCACTAGACCAGCCACTTTCAGTTTCTGAATCGTTCCTGTTCTGTTGGACCTTCACCCTCTTTAATAATATTTGCCACTGATCTAACAGACACTTTTGTTGCTTCAGACACGGTTTCTTTTAATTGTTTCAAAGTATATGTGGGGTGTAATTTTTTCAAATAACTGTGCACATTATGTATCACCTCACGCGTTTCACCACTTATTACTTGGCCACTTTTTCCCAATGTAGAACTCATATTTCTACACTCGCTTTTAAATCACAATTGAAAACGAACTAACTAATAAAAACATTTTTGAATATTTGCTAATCTGTTGTCAATGATACTAAAGAATGTCAACTATTAGGATTTCTTTAATGAGAATTTAAGCAAGTGCCATTAAATTACATACAAAACTACTTATTTATTTTACTACGTATTGTGAAAGTATTTGTTGTTTATACATATTTGTCTAATAAATTTGAATATTATGAGCTTTAAAATTCACATAGGACACAAAATGGTTCACTGTCGTTTTGTTGCAATAATTGTAATAAACTTAAATTAACAAGTACGTATATAATAACAGAATATAAATAATTAATTAGTGTAATACATGATAATAAACGGAACGCGCTTTTGGTGGCGACGCCACTGACATGCTGCGATTAAGAGACTTGAAGTGGACGAATGAGCATCCAACGTTCAGGCATTCTTTGGCCGCGCGGACTGTTATTAAATTACTTATTAAATAAATAACTGCTGTTTTTATTTGACGTAATACTAAATATACACTATGTTGTAGAAAACTAAAAACTGTTGTTTTTCGAAAATTTAATAGAAACACTTTTTGAATTGTTCTAAGACATTCACAATAAAATGGTAACTTGATGGAATGTCTCCTGCTTTTATAGTTTTATGACAATATTAGAAGGGTAGAGAGATTTTAAAGCAGGAAAAATCTGGGAATAGCAAAGATAAATATTTTTCGATTGTCTTTGCCTTTAACCTAAGTAATTTGTTGACTTTCTATTGTCTTATTATATTTGGATATACCTTATTTAAAGGGGATTATTTAAATCTCTTCAAAATTATCCCTGATTGAAAAGAATTTTAATCTTTTCTTTGTTATTAGCTCAGGAATAGTTTATCTAACCTTCGCGAATTTTAGGTAAATGATGATTACCAAGAAATAAGTTTTAAGGGTTTTTCCCATCCTAAGTATCTTTAAGAACTTTAACATCCAATTGTTGACACGGCATAGTTACACAGCTACAGTGTTAAAATTACATATTTTCTGTTCAAATCATGGTTGTGTCAAAATCACTGAATGGAAAATTCACATTTCCCTATTTTAATTTTTTTCGGTTTTTGATTGAGGCTAAAAACACATTGATACAAAGAGATCGAAAAATTAACAAAATTTTTGTGGCACCATTCATAAACAACAATAATAATAATACCAGCTCTTAAGAGATATTCTAAAAGTACAACAAAATAGATGTTGTTTAATTAAAAAAACACGTTTGCATGGTACATAGGTACTAATTTCTAGTAAAACTAAGAGTCTACATATTAAAAAGTTAAACTGATAGGGTAGTGTCAGCTAAAATAATGTACTACATTACCAATATTTTTTAATTAAGAATCTTCAGAGTTTTTATGTTAAAACGAATCAACAATGCAATATGTTCTAAATAAAAATAAATTTTAAAAATGTATGGTATAACTAGTTCAGTTTACAACTATGTCAAAAAACCACACCTTCAAAAAATACTAAGCAATCTTTAACTAAAGGTACTCTTTGAGACTTCAAAATATGAATTTAAGAACTCGAATAGTAGGCAGTTTTACATTTTTCAATAGAAATATATTCATCACCGCTTTCGGCGTTGTCAAATTTAGAAGACATGCGAAACGTAAGCACCATTTATATGCTGAAGTCATCGTACGTAACACCAGAAACAACGATACTAGCGCCAGTGATAAAACTACGAGAGGAAAAATAGTGACTGGGTATCCTTGTGGCCTCAAAACGAAATTTCACAGACCGACTAAAGAATGTACTAGGGACATTCTGTGAAAGTTTCATGTGAAAACGTTGTCACCTCACCAAAGTTTAGTTCTACTTCCTAGTAGCTTGGTGATTACTCTTAAGCTACCCATAATCTGGGATATCGATGCGATTTCAATAGCCATCACAACGTGCTCATTTAGCCATACATTGGTACTGGGACACCCATAGCCATCACGTTACGATGTGTTTCATGCCCGTCAATCCAACATCGCGCTGCATATTAACAAGTACCATTGCAATACCGGAGAAGTATTCATGATGTCGTCTACGCCTAAGCAAATAAGCAAAATTTGTCAAAACCTGTTCCGTAGGTTTCGTGATCGTTTGCCTTGGTAGTTATCACCGCAGGATACGGCAAGATCAACACGTTAACAGTACCGCACTACGAACGTCGTGATTACGTCATCCATTCGTTTAATTAAAACCTCAGCACAAATATATCACCCACTAAAGTCACACTGACTGATATCATTTTGTAAAGTATTAATACTACACCAGTATTAGCCTTGCTCTATTTGGAAATTTGAAGAATTTTAATTCAAAACTGTTAAAAACGCTGAGAAGCTTTCTAGTCTCTTAGTGATTCCTTTGAGACTTTAAGTAATATTTTATAATTGCTACTAAGTCACCGTTCATAAACTAAGTGTATAAAATATTTGCGAACTGGTGGATTCCAACTAGGATAATAGTAAATATTCTCATTGGAAGCTACGTAAGTAAAAAGAGTAGAGGGCTTCCACAGAATGCGAGAAGCATTACCAAAATATCGCTAAAAACGAAACCATGTAAAGACTAGTAAGCTGAAATAACGAGTCTGTACCTTTGAGGTGAGTTAGACTTAATCATAGGAGATAAAACCTTTACTTACTAGCCAGTTGTGATAGCGTCGATGGTCGTTATTATCGTAAGTAAGAGATAGATCCAGAAATATAACATGTTAAGAGACAGAAGTAGCTCGTGTCAAAGGTGTCTTTTTCCCTTAGAAAAAATTTATCCGTGCACCATTACCCTTCTACAAAGGTTTAGCTGAATACGATTTATTAATGATCTCACAGTATGGACACCAACCGTTACGCATGTAACGTTGTCGACGTCTATAAGAAGTCGCAAATTACATATATTGAAAATAATGAACGTTCCAACTTCGATTTAGTGAAACATTTGCAGTTTACAATAGCGGCTGCGATTCCTGTACAATGGATGAATTGAAATAAGACAATAGTTACAGCAGATGCCGCAGTTCAAGTCGGCTCTATTACAGTTAAAAAGTTTGTAATTGGTAACACTAAAGGTGCGGGTTCGTTTGACAAATCCTTATGTGATATTATATGCTACAAGTTAAAGTTTTAATCCTACAAAAAAAAACAGCTAGGTATTGTTAAGAATCTTTCAAAGTTCCATATTCATAAGTAACGTCATGGTGTATAATTTATAAACAATGGGTAGATGTATTTACTTTTATTACAAAAATATTAATTTTATTTTTAAGTTTAAAAATCATATTAACAAGCTGTTTTCTTCAAAATAACTTTTTTGTGTGTAATTAATAGAAAAAACTTAATTGGTTTAAAACTTTAAATATACGTAATTTTTCCACAAAATGACTACAAAATACGTGGGATTTCTAGTCTATGAATTAGAATCTTACCTTCATTAGTGATATGCATAATGTAATGATTACCATTAATTATTAATGGATAGTACATAAACAAGATACCCATATCGTTACTCGTTTAAATCATAATTGAGTAAGCAATACAAATTATACAATAAAAGTTACAAATTAAAATATTGACAACCACAAAATCAAGAATAAACTCCTTATTCTCGATTATTCATTTAAAAATACAACAGTCAAAAATTTAATATTCCACAAGGAAACCAATAATAAAATATAATTATTAAATTACACATAAAATTCGAAGACATCGAACAGTTTCAATGAAAAATTAAACCTTAATTATAATTCGAAACTGTCATGTAAATCTTGAAACTTATACTGATGGTATTAATCAGGATTGATTGAAAACCATGTAAATACTCAAAGGTAAACATTTTAACATATATTAAAATTGACAAACCTACTACTCTCGTTATGCAATTTAAAAAAACCTACATAAAGTTATACTTACAGGTTGTAACTCTAACAAAACGTAAATTAATTAATTGTTAAATTAATTAAAATATAACAACTGCATTAATTAGTTTTCCTTTATATCAAAGAGTTACATTTCTGTACAGGGTGTATAATAAGTTAGGTGAACCGACTTACTCTAGCTTTGCTGTGTGAAAATGGTCCACGAGTCTCATCAGTATGCAACGAAGAGGTAGCAACAAAACCGGACACTAGCTTGACGCGAAATGAACGGAACTTTTGGTGATCGGCCAAATACATTGTTATCAAGGAATTAAGGGTTTAATTCTGAAGATGAAGGATAAAATAGTGTAAATTGTATACAAGTGTGTACGCCTTATACACGTTTTATTATACCTGCAATTTATATATATATATATATATATATATATATATATATATATATATATATATATATATATATATATATATATATACAAGTGTCCCAATAGTGCGTATTCGGTCGATAGCTCTTAGCCATTAAACTTAATAGATAAGTTCAAATACGAAAGTTGTCTATTTTTATAAGTTCCATGATCTAAAAACAGTTTGGTTTCTACAGGGTGTAATATAAAAGCGGTACAATATAGAACTTTTGATTTTTAAATAGAACACCCTATATATTATTTTATTTTTCGATTTTCCTTATAAGTTTACATCTTTTTATAAGAATTACTTAAAGCTAAATCTTACAGTTTTGAGATATTTGCAAAGTTAACTAAAACTGACATTTTATGTAGTAATTCAAGTAGGCGTATCTCAGTTATTTTTAAAGATAAAAATAATCTTTGGTATAGAATTTATTCATACATGAACTTACTTTAATCTATTGTCATATTTTTATCATATATTTCATATAGATAAAATTTTGCAATACAGACTTTAATCGAGGCTGTTTCAATATACAGCCCTCCCGAATATAACCGAGATTATCCGAACGTTACCGAGTAGTTCTAATAGACGGGCAATGTAGGAACGATTTAATTTATTTCTTTCAGTCGCTCGAACCGTTGACATGGATCCTTCTAAAGTATTTAGTGTTTCCGAACTTTATGGAAGAAAATTAAACCCACGAAAGATTTGAACAAATGGTTGTTATTGGAGAATTTACAAAATAACGATCTTGTTTCGGATATTGGTAACATTAATTATGTGGAAGGAGGTTTGTTACAAGACAAGGTTTTATAATCATTTATACCCATTAGCGATTCTTTTACGGTAACATAATGTTTATTAATATCTGCGGAATGGAGCATTGCACTGGACAAGGAAAACACCACTCGTAAAGAAAGACATTTTGTGGTTCGTTTAATAGTTTCCTCCGAGTCTCGTATCAACGTTTTACCTATATGAAAAAAGACTTGTCATCACCTTTACATATCTTATCTAATAATTCTTCTCCTATTATTAGAAACGATTTTTATGACAGGAGACAAAGTCCGCGAACAGGTTCATACGTTCTGTAACAGCGTTGGTTGACTAGGACCTTTATTATAATACACATTCAAATTTCCAGTGTAAGGCCAATTTCGAGTTAGACTAACTCTAAGGCTGAATTCGAGTCAACTCAACTCAAAAGAGGTCTAACACATGGGCGGCCTTGAATTCACAAGGTCAAAGTGACGTGTCCGCCTTCTGTGTGTATATATATATATATATATATATATATATATATATATATATATATATATATATATATATATATATATATATATATATATATATACATCGATGAACGTATCCTTGTCGCCTTACATTTGAACAGGACGACCTGGCCTCAACTATTTCAGTAGTATTTTTAAAATTTTTGCATATATGGCATGAGGGAGCCTCCTTAGTCAGAAACTCAAAGAGGGAAAACGTTTTGACTTTTTTTCATATATATGTGTGGTTAAATCAAATCCGTTGTCACCTCAAAGCCATATATTGAAGACTGTTAAACGTAGAACGATGATGCCTCTCCAGGTGTTGCACGTTTACTTTGAATCTAATAATATAATACAATTGATAACTGACTTATATTTAGTAAAAGTGGGTAAAATATTAGCGTGTACTTAGTCGGATGTTTCAAAATTTTGATCATATTTTTTTGAAGTGGATAAACGATTTGGTGCAAAATGAATATCATCTACATTTTATTGGTTATGGTATGAAAAGTGTAGGTACAATTTAATATATTTTTTAGAAAAATAATGAAATAGGAAATATAAAATAATAGCAATATAATGTAATAAAAATATAATAATAATAATATTATGATTTAAACAAATGTTGCAGTTTAGCTTTTACAATCGGAACAGACCTATTCATCCCATTTTTAGTTAGGAAGTCTTTTATTTCTTTGGATGACGGATATTTTCTCGTTTTCAAGTATGACTAAAATTCTTTTTTAAGTTAATTTATTTCTTGATTGGTCCAAGTTTGCTTTTTTATTTTTTTTTCTTTTACCACGCATTGTATCATCGCTATCCTCATCTTCTAACATCTTGTCCAATTCTTCCAATGGTCTCCTTTTTTTATTAATCGCTTCACTTTCCGCGATGGCCGTCTCTTCTTCTTGATTTTTTTGAATATTTGATGGACGCACATCATCATTATTCTCTTCCGGTATTTCTAAATTTGCATCGAAGTCAATCTCATCAAAAGATTTTCCTTTGTACTCTAGAGGCAGTTTTCCCCTTTCCATAACTAATAAAAACTTTGATACTTTTGCCGTTTGATAAATATCAGCAGGCAATTCATAAAATTCGTTGTGTGTTATTTCGTCGTGTCCCATAAATTTTGAAAATTGTTTCATATCCTGTTTTGACATATTTAAGATTTGGGCTACAGTTGCAATATGCTTTCGTAATTTATTGCTTGAAATTGCATCTGGATTTTGTAAGTTCATTTTTTTTAACTGGCGAATAGCGACATTTCCTTTTCCCCATTTGATTGTGCTCCCAGGAGTGGCAAAAACATATTGATTGTCATCAGAAATATATTTTTGTCGATACTTGATTAGAGTGGCTATAAAATTTTGTAACATTTTTGGCATTAAAATTACAACAGCTGACGAACCCTTGCCGGAACATACAATTCTTCTATATTCTCTTATAAGTGCTTTTTCTCCTTCGGTTAACACATTTTCAAAATCGCTGAAGTCAGTTTTCCTGTTATTGGCATATTCTCTCAATTTGAAATATTGGACATTTCCAATTCTTCTTCTATTAAAAAGAATCACCAACGCTAAAGCCGAGTTCACTAAATTCTTATATGTTTCAACAGTGTCGGTATTATCCTCAAATTGCTTTTGGCACTCAGAAGCAATTGCAATGGTTTTTTCTCTAAATATTTTAATATCATTAACCAAAGGTACAAGTAGCGGTTTATTCCACTTCTTTTCTTGTAGGTTTTTATTTGCAAGGGAGGCAATTTCAACACTCCAGCGAGAAGTAAGTAAATGTTTAAAATTTTTGATATCTCTCAGCCAGTTTTTGGATTCTTCATCGTTTCTGCAGGTAAAACCAGTAGATCCTTTCAATATCAAATGATGAAGTTCATTACAACACAGTTTCAAATACGTTCCCAAATGCATCGCTAGACTAGGAGCGTTAAATATTTTTTCCGTTGGGTTGTATCCAGATATAGTTCTTGCTGCAGTTAAAATCATGTCGAAATTTGTTGGCCTAAGAATATCTTTTAAGGAGATTTTATTGTCTTTAACAATGTTTCTATACTCGATAAGTAATTTGGAGTCACGCATCCTACTGCTGCATGCATAATCAATACCCTCTCTTTTGTGTTTTTAAATATGAGTTTCCAAAATTTACTATTAAGAGATCTTTTTGCTTCAAAGATGGCATCTCCTTTCATTTTGTCAAAACTTGTTCCTTGACATTTAATTTAGATATTATTTTATTTGGGTCCATTGAATAAACTGTTAACGTTTGCGATTTTGAAACATAATTACTCCTAGCACCTTTATTTTGTTTCTGCTTACAACGTCTGGCGTGTCTTGTAAGGTAAGATTTTTAAATACGCCCCGGCAATGAACACAAGGGTAAAATTAAATCCTTCGATATTTTGGTTTCTAACAGGACGTACATCTTCTTGGACATATAAGTCAAATTTAATTTGGTTTCTTAGTAAACTAAAAGCTTCTCTAGCTTTAGAGTTTTTGAGGCATTATTTTCAAAATTTCTTTTTCGCCTCCATGAAAAGTTTGCACGTGTCTTGCAAAATATTTAGACAGCAAGTCAATTTTACAATAATTACAGAATATTTTCTTTGTAATAAGATTTTGAGATTTTTTTTTTTTCTTCTGTATTTTGAATCAATACATGAGTTCCTATTTCTTCATTTTCCCCAGAACTGCTATCACTACTAGAATGAGATTGATTTTTGTATTTTGAAATGTTAAAATCCTCATCTTTTTCCTGAACGGAATTATTACTTTCGGAATTAGTGGTATTAGTGAAATTGTGCAGATCATTACTATCACGACGGATACAAGGATCAATCTCGAAGCTGGATACTTCACCAGTATTGGATACGGTTAAATTTATTGTATTTTCTGAATTTGCTTGAGAACCACAAACTGATTTAATAATATTTTCCCAACTAACATCGTTTTGATTGGCAGTATTGTCACTGTTACAACAAATGATATTGGTAAGCTTATCTTTTGATTTACATTCCAGAGTCTCGCTGACGTTTTGGACGTTATCAGTTTCCAGGGACAGATTGGATACAATATGAAAATGTAAACTTTCACCATTAACACTCATAATAAAATACTTATCTTTTTTGGGATTTTTAATGGTGTACTTTAAATTATACAATCTAAACGTTTCATTAACACTTGAGTTATCTTGTCAGGTAATGTTTGTTAAAATTTTTTAACAAACATTACTATGACGAATAACTATGATTATCAAAACGTTAGATTTATAATTAAATACACCATTAAAAATCCCAAAACAAAATAAATTTGATGAATACAACATGATTTGACAATTACTCGATCCTGGTGTTAAAAACTTTCATTGAGAATTTATCGATCCTGTACAATACCCAAATTATTAAATATAGAGATATATAAAGAATCTTGTAGGAGGTTTCAAACGACTGTGAATTGTTGCGGAATCCTGTTCAGTTTCTTTCAATGATAACGATTTTCAGGTGTCTCAGATATGAATATACTCGGTTTCTGTTTCATTAAATCATTCTTTTCCTGCGAACAAGTTTGAGTAGAATTTTCTTCTTCATTTTGATCAGGTTTGAGTTGATCTTCTTTCGATCCTAAATAGAGAGGGAGATAGAGTATAGTTATACTCATGTGGAAATGTTTCATACTAAACCAGGATGAAGAAAGAGTATATCAGGGATATCAAAAATTTGAAACATCGCTTGAAAACTGACTGGAAATTTTATTGACTAGTAAAATCCGGTAAAATTGGCGGAACACTTTAATTGCAGTTTAATTATGAGGTGTATGAAAAACTGACCTTAGAAAAGTTATCATTATTTTTTTTTATGAGCTATTCATTTAATACTGAATTTTTTCGATATATGTTATATTTTCTGACATATGACAAATTCCGTTAATATTTTCAATAGACCATCCTGTATTTTTATTTTTTTGTGATAAAGGTTTTATTTAAAGCAAGTGTTCAAAATGAAAACCCTCAGCTTCCTGAAAATATCCTAACCTATCAACAAATGATGTTAATGCATTTTGAATAACCTTTACAGTTATTTTTTAAACAGAAATTCTATTTCTATTTTCTAATTCTTCTAAATAGTTAACCCGTTCCTTGTAAAGTACACTTTTTAAATAATCCCAAAGAAAAAATGTAACGGTGATAAATCTGGTGAACGGGCTGGTCACTTAATGTTCCCTTCGGACAAACTATCTTTAAGAAAATACTATGTTTAGGTATTGCCTTACTCTAACACCATAATTAAGATCATCTGCTGATAAATTAGTAGGATATTATCAGGTATCTGAGCGTTTTCATTTTGAACATCTGCTTTAATAACACCTTTAGGTAATACAGTAATTTAAATGTTAAAAGTTCAACATTAATTTTTAATTTGTTTGATAAAATGAATAAATTTTGATAATACTTTATTATTTTATTCCACTACCACAACTAATTTTCAGATACTGAAATAATAAAAATAATAAAAATACACGGTGTTTCATATAATATAAAACAAATAAATTATTATTATTATATTTTATTTTTTTTGTTTTTTTATACCCTATCCAACAACTCAAGCCAATTATAGGACGACAACACAAAGTGACATTAGTTTGCCTTAACAAATTGTATTGTAAGGAATTTCAGTTTCGGAGTTAAAGTTAGGTATCACATTTAAACCTTGAAAAACATCAATTTATTATTTAAATTTGACGTGTTTCGGGATTTTTCGCAAATATGTGCAGTAAACGAATTAATGAATTTATTCCATTTGGCTTTTCCACAAGTATAATAACTTTTATTAAGGTTAATTTTTTATAAAGATCTTAATTGAGCCATGAATCAAGTGTTACGCCAATTTTGCCGGACGATGTGTACTATAAATTGATAACATAGAATTTTTTTTATAAAGGGTTTAGTTGGTTTGCGGTCAAAAAAATTTACGGTACTTATTTACAGGACTGGATGAATCGAACGAATCTTTTTATTAAAACAATATTTTTAAACAAATTGTTTGTAAACTGTTGTTTACAATTACCTACATAACATTGTAGATAAAAATAAAAATTCTGTTCTTTATACCCGATGCTCGTGCCAAAAATGTGGTAAAAATGTAGATAGTTTCCTTCCTATTTCTGTGAAATCCAGTTATATTTTAAACTTATAAAATTTAGATGCATTCTGTTAAAAATTCTATTCCAAAATTATACTTCTAATGACCGTAATGATATATTTTATAAAGTTTAGTTGGTTGTGGTCAAACATTTAAAACTAATATATAAAAAAAAACACGGAGTTTTTTCCTTCCCTTTTCAGGTAATTTATTTACATACCCATCTTCAGAGAGTCCTAGTAAACTAAAAATACAGACGTGAACATTTTGTGAATAATAAAATACAATTTTTAAAACCTACCTATACATTTAAAATAAAACCTAGAAGGTTTCATTTAGTCAATGTGTAGTTGTATACCTACAATGTACATTGAAATACTGAATGCTAAACATACTATAATTAAAAATTGATAAAAATAAATAAACAGGTAAAAACAAGAAATAAATATTTTATATACCTAATGTAGTGGAAAGGTGTAGAAAGTTTTGAATATACAGACATAGAGTCCCAAATTAAATTATTAAATTGCTATAAATTGAACTAAGATTTTCAACGTCAAACTGAAAATTAATAGCGTGCTTTTCTTTTTTTTTATGTATCATTTCTTTAATGAGTCTTTTGTTTAAATTTTTTTCCTGATCCAAAATTAGGAAATTTTGGAAATCAAAATTATGGCCCTATCAATAGCGTGCTTTGATAAAGCTGTAGATTCTTTCACTATTGAGCACTGTACCACTACACCGAAACACACTATTCACTTTCTCGACGCGCGTTTCCTTGACCAAGTCAACGTCATCAGGAGATGAGATACACTTCTGAGTAGTGTATCTCTCTATGTCTCTATGTCTACATATTCAAAAATTTCTACACCTTTCCACTAAATTAAGTATATAAAATATTAATTTCTTGCTTCATCTGTTTTTACCTGTTTATTTATTTTTATCAATTTTTAATTATAGTAATTTTAGCATTCAGCATTTCACTGTACATTGTATGTATACAACTACACATTAAGGTGGAACATTTCAGAATAGGATTTTTCAGTGTTTTTTATATGGATTTCCAGGGGCTTGAAAAGGTGCGAATTGAAGAAAAACAAAAACAATTTAAAAAGAATCTTTTCTTCATGGTACGCAGGTTTGATGACGTCATTGATATAAAGACTTTCTTGCGCAGTATGAAGAGATTGTCGTATCGATGTAAAAATTATTTTGGGTAAGTTTTATGTCCAAATGAATCTTGTGAACTACCAGGGTTTTCTATTTATGAAACATTTTTTTTCGGAAAAACAATGTTTTCAGTATTCATATTTATGAAAACTAGTAAAAATACATACAATAACACATAGTAAAGAAACAGTGACAAACGTAGGAAAACAGCATTATTTGGTTTTATATTGACATTTGGTGTCGAAAGATGGCGTGTCTGTTCTTGATTTTAAGGTAGCGCCAGACGCAGACCCGGCCAAACGCAGACGCAGACGCAGACGCAGACGCGAACGCAGACGCAGACGCAGACCAGACGCAGACGCAACGCAGACGCAGACACGCAAGCAGACCAACGCAGACCAGACGCAGACGCAACGCAGACGCAGACCAGACCACAGACACAGACCAGACACAGACACAGACACAGCACCAGAACAGACACAGCCACAGACGCAGACAACGCATACCAGACGCAGACGCAGACGCAGACGCAGACGCAGACGCAACCAGACCAACGCGACAGACGCAGACGCGACGCAGACCAGACGGAGACAACGCGACCAGACCAGACGCAACGCAAGCCCAGACCAGACACGACACAGACACAGACACAGACACGAACAGACACAGACACAGACACAGACACAGACAAGACACAGACAAGACACAGACACAGACACAGACACAGACACAGACACAACCCAGAACAGACACAACACAGACACACACAACCAGAACAGACACAGACACAGACCCAGACACAGACCAAACACAGACACACACAGACCCAGACACAGACACAGACACAGACAACACAGAACAGACACACACGACACAGAACAGACAAGACACAGACACAGACACAGACAACACAGAAGACACAGAACAGACACAGAACAGACACAGACACAGACACAGACACAGAAACGACACAGACACAGACACAGACACAGACACAGACACAGAAAGACAGACACAGAAACAGAACAGAAACAGACACAGACACAGACACAGAAACACAGACACAGACACAGACACAGACACAGACACAGACACAGACACAGACACAGACACAGACACAGACAACACTGAACAGACACAACACAGACCGACACAGACACAGAACAGACACAGACACAACACAGACACAGACACGACACAGACACGACACAAACAGAACAGAACAGACACAGACACAGGACACAGACACAGACACAGACACAGACACAGACACAGACACAGACACGACAACAACACAGACACAGACACGAACGACAGAACAGACACAGACACAGAACAGACACAGACACAGAACAGACACAGCAGACACGACACAGACCAGACCTGCCAGACACAGACCAGACCAGACACAGACACAGACCAGACCAGACCAGAACACAGACCAGACACGCACAACACAGAACAGAACGCAGACCAGACGCAGACCGGGACCAGACCAGACCAGACCAGAACCAGACGGACCAGACCAGACCAGACCAGACCAGACAGACGCGCCAACCGGACCGGGCCAGCACGCAAGACACGAACGACACGACACGACACGACACGGACACAACAAACACGACACAACAACAGACACGACACAAACCGACACGACACAACAAGAACGACACGACACGACACGACACGACACGACACGACAAGACAAGACACAACACGACACGACACGACACGACACGACACGACACAACACAACAAACACCGACACGACACAAACACGACACGACACGACACAGACACAGACACAGACACAGACAGACACAGACACAGAACAGACACAGACACAGACACGACACAAAACACAGACACAGACACAGACACAAACAGAACAGACACAGACACAACACAGAACACACAGACACAACACAGCCAACACAGAACAAACACAACACAGACACAGAACAGACACAGACACGACACAGACACAACAAACACAGACACAGACACCACAGACACAGAACACACAACACAACACAACACAAACAACACAAACAACAAAGGACAGACACAGACACAGACACAGACACAGACCAGACCAACGCAGACCAGACGCCTCAGACCAGACACAGACACAGACACAGACACAGACACAGACACAGACACAGACACAGAACAGAACAGACACAGACACAGACAGACACAGAACAGACACAGACACAGACAGACACAGACACGACACAGACACAGACACAGAACAGACACAGACACAGACACAGACACAGACACAGACACAGACACAGACACAGACACAGGACGACACAGCACACACAACACAGACACAGACACAGACCAGACCAGACACAGACACAGACACAGACACGAAACACAGACACAGACACAGACACAGACCCAGACACAGACACAGACAACAGACACACACAGACCCAACACAGACACAGACACAGACACAACACACAGACACAGGCACAGACACAGACACAGACACAGACACAGACACAGACACAGACACAGACACAGACACAGACACAGACGACACAGACACAGAACAGACACAGACACAGACACAGACACAGACACAGACACAGAAACAGAACGAACGACACAGACACAGACACAGACACAGACACAGAACAGAAAAACAGAACAGAACAGAACAGACAGACACGACACGACACAGCACAGACACGACACGACAACAGACACAGAACAGACACAGACACAGACACGACACAGACACAGACACAGACACAGACAGACACAGACACAGACACAGACACAGAACAGACACAGACACAGACACAGACACAGACACAGAACAGACACAGAACAGAACAGAACAGAACAGACACACACAGACACACGACACAACACAGACACAGACACGACACAGACACAACACCACAACACAGACACGACACAGACACAGACACGCACAGACAACAGACACAGCACAGACAGACACAGCCAGACACAGACACAGCACAGAACAGACACAGACCAGACACAGACACAGAACCAGACCAGACACAGACCAGACCAGAACGCAGACCAGACCAGACCAGACCAGACCAGACCACGAACCAGACCAGACCAGACCAGACCAACCGCCAGACCAGACACGGAACGACACACACAACACAACAAAACCAGACACAGACACAGACACAGACACAGACACGACACGACACCACGGACACACACCACGACACAGACACGGACACGACCGCACAGACCGCCAGAACAGAACCACAGAACGCAGGCAGACACGCCAGAACGCAGGCCGACACAGACAAACACAACACGACACACCAAACACAACACGAACACAGACACGACACGACACGACACGACACGACACGACACGACACGACACGACACAACACAGACACGACACAACACAGACACAGACACAGACACGACACGACACAGACACGACACGACACGGACACGACACGACACGACACAGACACGGACACACGACACGGACACGGACACAGACACAGACACGACACAGACACAGACACAGACAAGACACAGACACAGACACAGACACAGACACAACAAGACACAGACACAGACACAGAACAGACACAGACACGGACACAGACAAGACACAGACACAGACACACACAGACACAACACAGACACAGACAAGACACAGACACAGACACAGACACAGACACAGACACAGACAAGACACAGGCACAGACACAGACACAGACACAGACACAGACACAGACACACAGACACAGACACAGAACGAAAGACACAGACACAGACACAGACACAGACACAACACAGGCACAGCACAGACACAGGACAGGCACAGACACAGACACAGACACAGACACAGACACTGACAAGACAGACACAGACACAGACACACACGACACAGACACAGACAGACACAGACACAGACACAGACACAGACACAGACACAGACAAGACACAACAAGACACAGACACAGACAAACACAACACAGACCAGACACAGACACAGACACAGACACAGACACAGACACAGACACAGACACAGACACAGACCGACACAGACACAGACACAGACACAGACACAGACACAGAAACACAGACACAGACACAGACAAACAGACACAGACACAACACAGACACAGACAACAACAACAGACACAGACACAGACACGACACAGGCCGGACGACACAGACACAGGCACAGGCACAGGCACAGGCACAGGCACAGGCACAGACACAGGACAGACAGACACAGAAACAGACACAGAAAGACACAGACACAGACACAGACACAGACACAGACACAGACACAGACCAAGACACAGACCGACACAGACAGGACACGGACACGGACACGGACGGACACAGACACAGACACAGACACAGACACAGACACAGACAAGACACAGACACAGACACAGACACAGACACAGACACAGACACGAACACAGACACAGACACAGACACAGACACAGACACAGACAAGACACAGACACAGACACAGACAAGACACAGACACAGACACACACAACACAACACAACACAACACACACACACACACACACACACACACACACACACACACACACACACACACACACACACACACACACACACACACACACACACACACACACACACAAAAATACAGACAAAACATTTTTTTTCTAAAGATGGCTTTTTAATTTAATTTCATTCAGGCACAAATTAATTTTCTAAAATATAATTTTCGTTTTGCTTAAGTTATAAAGCTCGAGATGTAAAAAGGTGTTTGAAAGTTAAAATGTCAATAGCTTTCTTTTATACATACAATATGAGAAAGCAATTAAATATTCTGTTTATAATTCATAAAAAACAAAATAAAGCGTCAAAGCTAGTATATCAGTAGTATAGTATAGTAGTATAGGGGGATGTATACTCCATCCCCGGGGATGTACCACCACCCTTACCATGGCTCTTTAATATTGGGTCTCCGATTTTCTGAGCTCAGTAAGGGCTGCCGGTTACCTTTCCATCATCGTTATCTATTCTCATCCTTATTTCCTTTCGCCTCACTGTCTTCCTATCGGATTAAAAGTCCCAAATTAAAAATAAGATGGCTGTGGTTTCTAGGTTATAAATTCCGGACGTAAAATCCTGCCCCTCGGATGTCCGGGAGGGCAGGGCCCAAGCGACCACGGTCATCGAAGTATCAACTTTCTGATTCACTACTGCAACATCGCGGTATCAGGTCTAATCTTATGCTATTAAAATCTTGAACAATTACAACCTGATATATTGTTTCTATCTGAAACACAAGTCTCCTCTAAAGCTCCGAGTCACCCCTTGCAATTTCCTCAATACCACCTTCACTCTAACTTTCGATATAAAGGAGGCGTATGTGCCTACATCAAGGACAGAATTGTTGCAAGAGGGTTTCTTCCTTAGAAAATAAAAATTTTGACGTATTTGGTTTAAACATTCTGGTCCTATTTTGTGAAATTTTACTTTGCATTTATAGGTCTCCTAATGACAGCAACTTTCAAGACTTCTTCGATTATCTTAGTATGTTGTTTCCATCTTGCGACATTTGTAGGCGATTTCAATGTTCATAACTCTAATTGGCTTAAATTTTCATCTACTACAAATCCCCTGGTCATGGCAGAAACATTTGCTATTTCAATGATCTCACACAAAAATTTCTGAACCCACAAGAATCCCTGTAACCCTAACCATACTCCACATCTTCTAGATCTTTTTCTTACATCAAACCCTCTTTTATAAAACTTCCGTTCTTTCGCCTTTAGGTCTTTCCGACCATTGTCTAATAAAATCATTTCTACTGTACTAATTCCACTGTTGTTCGCAAAACCGATAGAACCTTGTGGTGTTTTAAGTCAGCTCGATGGAGTGATTTACGGGATTTCTTTGCAAACCTTTCCATGGCGTGAATATTGTTTTAAGTCGTCCCTTCTTCGGACATCGCTCTTTCAGTATCTGAAGTCATCCTAATGGGAAGAGTTATACATTCCCAAAAACAGTACCGGTAGGTCATTCACGTTCCAACCCTGGTTCAATAAGGCTTGGGATGCAATATCTTTAAAAAAAAATGTTACATTAAAGGAAACTAATAAATCGTTGACAGTCATGTAGAATACGTTGGTGCTAGAAATAACTGCAAAAGTGTCATCACTAAAACTAAAAAGTTGTTTGAACAACGAAAATGCAATGAACTAGCTACATCTCCTTTAGGCAGACGTGTATTTTGATCTTTAGCTAAAGCCATTAGTAAAAACTTTGGAACATCTTCATTTCGCCCCCTGACATCTATTGACGGATCGGTAGTTGCTGATTCTGTAGACAAAGCCAATGTTTTCGTGGATTTGTTTGCATTAAACTCGTGTCTCAATGATTCTGGAAAAGATGTACCCCTAGTCAACTCTTCCTCATACGCTGTGGAACCAATTCATTTTCGGTACAAGCTCTTGGAATCGATCATCAGTAGGCTTAATCTCAATAGGGCGACGGGCCCAGACGGTATCCCAGCTATTGTCTTAAAGAAATGTTTCCTCGAACTAGTACCAGTCCTATCTAAGCTCTATACGATCTCTATGTCTTCTGGTGAAATCCCTTCATCATGGAAGCTATCAAATGTTCAACCCATTCCCAAAAAAGGTGATAAGACCGATCCCTCAAATTACCGACCAATTGCCATCACTTCCATTTTGTCTAAAATCATGGAAAAAGCCGTCAATCAACTGCTCACGTTCCTTGAAACTAACAAACTCGTAGTTGATGGCTTTTTTTCAAAAGAAGTTAGCATTAACGCGGGTGTACCACAGGGATCCGTTATAGTGCTTACACTTTTTCTGCTGTACATAAATGACTTTATTTCTTCAACAACTTACCTCATCCATTGCTTTGATGACGATAGCACTCGTCACTGTAGTTCGTCTGAGTCTGCTCATAGTGATATTCCATCTTCTATGTCAAATCAAGAAATTAAAGCTGAAATGGCAAATTCAATCAACAAAGACATTCAACGTATTCTCGAATGGGGATGCAATAATCTAGTTAAATTTAATGCTAACAAAACTCAGTGTTGCCTTATGTCCGCCAAAAAATATCGATCATTTCCTGTTGTAAGTATGAATGGCTCAGTACTTAAGTTTTGAGACCCTATTACTCTGTTGGGTATGACTGTATCTTCAAATCTCTCGTGGGTTGACCATCTTCTGCCAGCTACTAAAACAGCTGCTCGTAAAATAGGCTTTCAGTACAGATCTAAGCAGTACTTTACCTCTCGACAACTCCTTCTGCTGTATAAGGCCCAAATTCGACCTCATCTGGAATATAATTCTCACCTT
>JARFJB010000467.1:0-110014 GCA_036346205.1 Vesta saturnalis
TCAAACTAACATATTTATTATTAAACAATTACAAATATTAAAATAAAAAATATTATTTAATAATTCAAACGTTTAAATTCATACCTTCAAAATGTTTAATTTATCAACAAAGATTTATTAAATAATAATCAAATAAAAAGGAATTATTACTTTTTTAATGTTTTATGTTTAAAATAGTTGTAACGTGGGAAATAAAATTGAACACAAAAACAAACTCTTTTAAACCAATTCACCTCAGTCTTACATTTCATCCTACTACAAATCTCATACATATATTTCGTAACAAAAATTTGTAACGTCTATATGCATAAGTTCAAAACGCACTCTAATTCTTTTAAAGGCGTTTGTGACTCTAGCGGAGACTTTAAATGCGTAGCATTTTCTTTGGATATTCAAATATATGCAATAATCAGGTAAGATCTCCGCCAAACGACTTTAACAGCATTTTACATCTAAAACTTTTAAAAAAAAAATTTTATGTACAGAAACTCCGTTTAACATATTCTGCGTGCGTTGTGACCATAGCGAGGAGCGAAGCTCCGTCGCTAGTTAATTACAAGACACCAAAATCTTTTTAATATTTAATGTATGATCAGCTACGGCAGACTTCTCTGGTTGATGCAATCTACAGCATCTAATATGTTCTTTGCTCCTTATACTAGAGCTACATTTTGTAGTTCCAGCATATATATTTCCATGAACTTATACCCCAGAAGCTAATAATGGATTTTATGCATCTTTAGGTGATTTTAAATGTTTTTTTATCTTCCTTAGAGGTTTGAAAATAGTTCTAATTCCATGATTAATTAATGTTCCTTCAATTTTATTCGTAACGTTAGTTACGAACGGAAGAAGAAAAAGATCTACCAACATTAAGTGGTAATTGTTCTTTACGGATACCATCTAATAGGTTTAATTATATTATTAATTTCTTTAAGGGAATAACCTTTAGCTTGTAGCGATGTTTTTAAATGATAAAATTCATCTTCTAAAATTTCTGGAATAACAGATTCGTTTAGCTCGCGCGACTAGAGCTTTGATTGCG
The DNA here is from genome assembly GCA_036346205.1 of Vesta saturnalis. NCBI lineage: Eukaryota > Metazoa > Arthropoda > Insecta > Coleoptera > Lampyridae > Vesta > Vesta saturnalis. Next base: position 1,046 of record JARFJB010000467.1, read on the forward strand.
CTCATTTTTTGTCGTGGATGTTGTGTGAGTTGGTTTCCGGTAGCCCTAAAAGACAAAGATGAATTGTCTGTTTTACCTAAAAATGGTAAATTTTCATTAGCTTCTTTTTCCATAGTAAACTGAATGTTTGAATGAATACTTTTTATAAAATCTAAAACTCATCTAGTGCTTCTATTTCTAAATTGCAATAAAATTAAATTAAATATTAACGAGAACGGCGTGGATCTAATAAGTTATCGTGTGGGGAATGAAGTTGATATGAATAATGTAGCGATTGGTCCTCCACCATTTTCACTCCAACTCCGGCAATAAAGGCAACAATAGATGTGAATTCTTTACTTCTTGAATATTTCTAAAGATTTTTTGATCATGCATTGATTCATATCCTAGTAACAATCCAACAAATATGCAAACCAGGAAAACGCCAAAATACATACGAATAAAAACCGCAAATCAAAGAAATGGATTGATGATACTGACGTTGAGATGAAAAGTTATTACAAGGTATTATAGTCAATTTACTTGAACAAGAATGGTACTGGTCCAAATGCGAATCAATTCGCATTGCAATTTTTTTAAGTTATGACGTGACCGGTTCAGATTGATTTTTTTGATTTTTATTATTGAAATTTCTGAAAAACTCTATGGCGATTCGTTTCTGCATGTCTGACAATCAAAAAATTCATTGTGACATTTATCACGTGACCGTAGATTTGGCGGGAATTTTGAAAAATGTTAACTGTGATGCCGAAAAATGGATCAAACATACAAGATATCGAAAAATTGTATTAAGAAACTGTATTTAGAATGAAACAAAGACCTCATATACTAATTTTCAACCAAATCAGAACAAAAGTAAAAAATACCATTGATTCCCCTCTGCTTTTATTACGAAACATCATAAAATCTTGTTTTTTCTTGTTTTCTTATGTTATTAAAAGTATTTCCAGGTAAAGCAAGATTTTATGATGTTTCGTAATAAAAGCAGAGGGGAATAAACGGTATTTTTTATATTTTTTTTGATTTGGTTGAAAATTGGTATATTGGTCTTTGTTGCATTCTAAATACATTTTCTTAATACAATGTTTCGATATCTTGTCAATTTGACCCGTTCTTTGGCATCACAGTTAACATTCTTTCAAAATTCCCGCCAAATCTATGGTCACGTGATAAATGTCAAATAGATTTTTGGTTGTCAGACATGCAGAAACGAACCGCCAATAGAGTTTTTTAGAAATTTCAATAATACAAATTTTTCCTATATATGTCCAACTTTATAGCGGTCCCTGTATGAATATGTATGAAGAATCTACCATATCTACCAAATCGGTTTTGCATCTCATGGATCCTCTTCTGGATAAAGGTTACTGTGTGACAACTGATAATTTCTGCACATCACCTCAACTAGTGGATTACTTGTTGCAACCCAAGACAGATATCTACGGGACTCTTCGTGCAGATAGAAAGTGTCTACAAAGTGTGTTCACAGTCATAAAACACTCAATGCATCCACACAAACAGTAAAAATAAAAAGAGGTGAGGAAATCATAAAACCTGTATTGCTATGTGATTATAACAACACAATGGGCGGCGTAGACATGGCCGATCAGGAGCTATCTTATTATAACACTGCCCGTAAGCAGCAGAAGAAATATTGCAAGACAGTGTTTCGGTATCCTATCTATCAATCACTTTACAATGATTTCATCATTTTTCAAAAAAGTAAGGTAAAATGGCCAATAGACGACACTCTTTAGAAAAATTAAAAATATTCATAATTTGTTTAATTTTGCAAGAATGTAAAAACCATCTTGTACATATTTAATTTGAATCCTCTTTTAGACAGGGGACATATTAACTCGACTCCCAATTCAAAACTATTAGGAAAAAAATTAAACGAAAAATACTTTACAAACTTACCTATAGATGATACTCCTAAATAGGTATGAGTCAATAGATGACATATCTATTCGCCAAAAGATGACATGTTTGCTATTTCTATATTTTATTCAACAAAGATGTTTTAAAATATGAACATAAGAAACCTTTTGCTAAAAATAACTAATATTGCCGTAAGAACAATTCATAAAACTAACATTAATCCTAAAGTATGTAAAAAACGTATTTCAGATAGACTTATTTCTAAAGTACGTTTAGATTTCTTTGACAGGTAATGGCTTTTTAAACAGGTAACTGATTCTTTCTCCACTACTTAGAATTTCTGGGTGAGGAACTTTACCAATCACTTGGTCAATGGTTATTGTTGAAATATCCTTTTCATTTGGTACAAACTCTTTTTTAACTTTGTCTGTGGATTTGAGTCCCATTACTTGAATAAAATTACTTTTTTCTTGTACAACACATAAATATACAAACTTTGTTTGATTACGTTTCCCACCAAGAAATTCACACAGTATGTAGTCACCTTCAATAAGAGTATCAAGGGAAACAGTCCTCGTCCTCATCTTTAAAATCTTCATCCCACTGTGAAGACTCACTGCTCTCAATAGAAAGTCACTCGGATGTTGTAGATTCATTATCTTGATGTGTTCTGTTTTTTTTTACATTCTGTTATTTTATTTTTTTTTCTTTATCTTTTTTTTTCTTGGTCTCTTCCAACCTGCTCCTTTTTGCTTCTAATTCCTGTTGTTTTTTTACTCTTTCTTCTTTCCTCTTTATTTGTTCATCTACCTTCTTCTGTTTATTTTCTTCCTTTTTTTGGTAATATCTCAAAGCCTGCGACGATGTTAACACTGAGGGAATTTTTTCACGTTTCATTTTTTTATTAGACTCGGGTTTTTGCTCTGGCCAAAAAAGTACTCGCTTAAATGGCGATGGAATAGTAGGGTCAACAATGTTTGCCGAAATGTTACACTTTTGATTATCAAGATACACTATTAGCTGTTTTAGAGGTGTGGAATGAGTTATTGGCTGGTGGCAACTAAAAACATATCGAAAGTATAGAAACATAATATGCTAAACAACACGTTTGAATATTACATTCTTTTTACTTGCTTCCGGACTTATTTGACGTGGATATGATTGGATTCCAGATGGTCCCGGTTGTTCTTCATTTGGTTGGTATTCTGCTTCTGATGTTTCTAAATTGTTGACCGTCACATTATTGGTAACATCTTCTTGATTTTTATCTAAGTCGTTGATCTGAACTCCTTGACGCAAAGGCTAAAACAAAACAGAAGAGAATGTAAAAGATCGTCGTAAACAATATCTATTATAACTATACCTGCTCGTTGAGCTGACTGCTATTTTTTTTCCAAATATAGTAAAGTGAGGAGTCCTCTTTTGGACCTTTCCAATCACCATCATTGTTTTTAAATTCAATAATTTTGTTCTTCAATTTCACTCTCCAGGTAAACTAGAAATGTTCTTATGTTATTTAGTTTCTTCTGTACGATAGGTATTGGATTTAGATTTGCTGGGTTAGTTATTGGAATTGTAACAGCATCTGGATTCCAAGGTAATAACCCATATTTTTTAAAGCCATTGGATATTATCCCAGGTTCAATCTTTTGAACCGTGGTTTGAAGAAGTCGAGGAAGTCTTTTTTAGTTCTTCGCCCATGTGAGACATTCGCCAATTTTGTACCTGAATTTTCCATTCTGACTTGACTCTATGAAAAACAGCAACATCCATAGGCTGTATCAAATGAGTTGCATTGGGGTACAATGCTATCAACTCAATTCCATTTTCAAGACAAAAATTTGATAAGTGTAGGGAAATATGTGATCCATGACCATCGAGAAAGAATAATACAGGTAATTAGATCTTTTGTTTTTGAACCCATGGAAGAAAAATGTTAACAATGTACTCATAAAAAAGCTCCTGAGTCATCCATCCTTTTTCGGACCTACCTATTGCCCAATCCTCTGGTACAGCTTCAGCAATTTGTTGTGGAATTCTTTTGTACCGATAAACAATCATAGGAGGCGCAATCTGGCCAGCAGCGTTAGCTGTCATTAATACCGTTACATTTCCTTTTTCGTCATTTACTCCCGCAAGGTAGACAGATTTACTACCTTTTTCGGCCAACACTTTTCCTCCTCTGGGGTTTAAATAAAACGCGGTTTCATCCGCATTAAACACACTTGTTGGGCCATTCATTATATCTACAATTCCCTTTTCTTCTATATAAGTCCAGACTTCATTATACCAACGAGTTAAATCTTTGCTAACGTTTGCTCGGGTTAATGTCTGATAAAGTCGATCTGCAATTCTGTTATGTCTTGCTCGAAATAATGTATACCATTTTTCTCCTGGGACTTTTTCCAAACCCAGTTCTTGTGCCAACTTTGATACAGTTATCATAAAAACATTTTTAGTGACCGGAAAACCAGCCTTTGCCATGCTTAAAACCGATTTTACTAAAATTGCTTCTTGTTCAGGTGGAAAAATACTCTTTGGACCCATTCTTTTTCCTAGTGGTAATTTTCCACTTACTTTATACGTTAAAGTTGTTCTGGGTATTTTATATTTTTTAGCTGTTGCTTTAACAGATTTTCCATATTTAACCTCATTTATGGCATCAAGCATTTCTTGTGGAGTGTATTTCAAAATTTTTTATCGTGCCGTTGCATCTAAAAAAATGTTGAAACAATATAATCCAATACCTGACACTTAAAGAAACCAATAGATGACACCCTATGTCATCTAATGGTTCCCACTATTTCATAGTGTTAAAATAAATATCTAAACAAACAGTTTTGGAAACTATGCTGTATGACAAACTCAGTTGATAAAATTATCAAATCTAATGTATGACACTCACTGTCAGCCTTTGGTTTAAGTTGTGTTAGCTAAGCCAATAACTGACACATTTCAGAGCTGTAACTACTTTAAAATTATATAACAAAACATGAACTAGTAACGTATACTGTACTCATACATTATTAGAATTGTATTAAAAAACTTACAATGTTACAAAAAAAATATTTTCTTACTTACCTTCTTACCGATTCGTTTAAAATTTGTTAAAAAATATCCCGAAATCGACTCTGCAGACAAAATGAAGATGTACACTGTACCATATCGAAAAGACAACTGAAAAATGGAGACGACGCGATCACATAATGGCCGAAGAACGTTGCCACATTTCATTAATGTAAAGAAGTGTTTGGATATGTTATACATTTTGATTGAATACGGAGTGTCACCTATTGGTATAGACAAGATGGGGTATCATGTGTTGGTCATTTTACCTTACTAATAACTCGAAAAAAAATGTTGGAATTTTCGAGAAATACGTAAAAACATTGCCTAGAAGTAGGTACTGAAGGAGATGGTAGCTCATGGGGACTAATTGGGAGGCATTTCATATCCCACAGAAGTGCTGATGGGGAAAACATAAGGAAAGAAACAAGAACCTTGTGCGAGGATTGCTACGTCGGTTTATTTGTGCATGTTACCATGCTCCAAAATCTATCTTTCGCGTTTCCCGCATATGTAAAATATATGTCAATAAAATCATATAGAAAGACAAACATTTAAAATAGCGAAATTGTATGAAAAAATGAGAAAATCGCCCACTGTTGGAGGGTTTACTAGGCATTTTAATTTGTTTATCAAGTTTTTAGCTGTGACTTAAAGTTTATTTTAATTAAAGTTGTTCACAACTTTGAACTTAGATTATAATTTGACTAAATATTGTTAAATTTGTTTTTTTCATTGTGACATATTTCATTATTAGCCTTCGTCCGTTAAAGGGTGTTCTGATTTATGATTGTCAAGGCAGTTTAATAATATTGAACCTATGATCTAGATAATCTTTATTAAAATAAAATTGTATTCCGTATGGTTGGGTTTTTCATACCTATACGTTCCTAACTACACTCAGTTCCAAAAATCTTGATTTTTGACATAACTTTACTAAAGCAATTAAGCTTGCTACTTGTTCAGGATTTATTTGAAGCATTTTATGTAATATTAGTCATTAAAACTTTTTTTATTAATTAATTATTGACACAACGACGAAGGGTCAAATATGAAGGCATACGACAAATCATTGGTATGGCAACGGCAATTGTTTTCCACAATGAATTAAATTTGTGGAATAAACGTAAAGTTTTAGCAAGAATGTTGTAATTCGGACGAATTTATAGATAATTCAACGCATAGAAACCAAAATTCTCGTAAAAGAAGCGTCTTTTTGATTAACACACAGGGTGAGTAAGTAATTAAGAAAAAAAAACATGCTTCGAGTTTTTCCACTACCATCCAGGAGGCTTTGAAAAAAATTCCACATCTTTAATTTTTTTTAATAACATTAAAGTTAGGTCAGAAATCAACGCGTAACTTTTTTTTGAACTGAGTATTAAAGCAGATTTGCGTTTTCAGATTTCATAAATTTATTTGACATCTTAATATTTTTATGATTTACTGAAAACGATAACTGTAATCGTTATCGAAACGTTTAAAAAAATTGATAAAAATACACTATTACATACCCAAAAGATATTTTTTGTAATAGTTACTTTAAATACATGAACAGGAAAGTGGTATATAACTAAATACATGAACTTTGTTGTTTATATATTTAATTTGACATTTGTGAACAAATATTTCAAAATTTAATTTTTTTAAATTTTATCTAAACGGCTATAGGAAAATTTTGTTTGCAACATGTGTACATTTTGTGTACTCGCCGGCCTTATATTTTATCCCTCGGCTACGCCTCGGGTTAAATAAGACCGACCTCGTACCAAAAATATGTATAATAAATAGCACACTGATTACGAAAATAATTATAAATCATTTATTTAAGTTGCCCGCCTCTCTTGGCGGTGTCAATAGTTGTCGGTCGTCTCCGTTCTGAGTATTATATGTATATTTACGTATATGGCTAACTAAGCATAAATAATACATTCTAACGTTTTTGTTTAGTTTAATTTAAAACATTTAAATAACCATAGATTAATATTTAATTATATTTTATAACCGAAAAAGATACCGCTCTTTTTCAAAATTTAAAATCACCTATTACAACGTTTTCAAAGGATTGCCAACTTAAACCGCACTCCCATTACCTTTAATTCTTTATTGGATTTCTCTTCTTTAAACTATTTCGATTAAAAAAAATCTACAGAATGTGCTTTTTAAACCAGTTATTTCCTTATTAACAATAATGCTTCAATAAGAATGTTATGTTTATAATAATTCATAATTTACAAAAGCATTGTTGCCAACATTTATATTTGTTGTGTAGTTGGATAAGCAAAAAAAGTGCAAGCAGCATCATTAAACCTAAAAATTGACAAGAAAAATAAAGTTTTGCAAAAGTTTATGTAATAAAAACATTGTGCTACTCCATTTATGCACGATTACATTAATTACATACATTAATACAGACTAAAACGTTATAAATAACAATGGCAGATCCATTAAGTTTACTTCGCCAGTACAACGTAAATAAAAAAGAAATTATAGAACGTGAAGATCAAATTATTTTTGGTGAATTCTCATGGCCCAAAAATGTAAAAACCAACTATTTAATGTGGGGGTATGTAATTGTCTTTATTATTTTTATCGATAAACTTCAATTCGAAAAAACTTCATAGGTCTGGAAAGGATGGAACTTCAAAGGATTACTATACATTGGAATGTTTATTATTTATTCTAAAGCATGTTTCACTTACACATCCTGTGTATCGACAAGCTGCGTAAATACATTGCTGATTGATTAGCAGAATTAGTATTAATCCTCTGCTTATTAGAAAGAAAACATTCCAGTTGTGAGAAGACCTGATAGGAAAGAATTATTAGCATATTTAAATGGAGAAACTGCCAGTTGTCCTTCAATTGATAAAAGTGCACCGCTTGAGCTTCCAACACAGGTTAAACGATCTGCTGATTATGATGGATCAGATAATACAACAAAAAAGCCTCGTTTGGAAGATACACATGTACAGAAAGTACGTGAACAGTTAGCAGCAAGGTTAGATGCCCCTAAGGAGGCATCAGTTACAGTAGATAATATAAAGTAAGTGTAATATTACCAATTATCAGTAGTAATGCTTTGCTTTAGATCACTTTCAGAGGCTATGTCAGTTGAAAAAATTGCTGCAATTAAAGCCAAACGTCTTGCAAAAAAGCGAACAACTATTAAAGGGAATGATGATATAAGGCAAGAATATGATATCAGAGCTATTTTAGATCTTGATGTGGATATTACGAAAGATATTATTAGTAGAGAACGTCAATGGAGGACAAGGACTACTATTTTACAATCAAACGGAAAAGTACTTTTATTTGTTTACTATCAAATTGATGCGTTAAATTATTATTGTAGATGTTTGCTAAAAATATTTTAGCAATGTTGCATAGTATAAAAGCGAGAGAAGAAGGTAAACACCGACCACCGCAACAACAGCCAATTGTAACTCCCCGTCAAACACCTATTCGTGCAATTACTCAACCATCTGTATATAACCGATATGATCAGGAAAGGTTTATACGGCAACGAGAAGGTAAGTTTACACTGATTGCATTATTAGATGCAATGTCCATGTGAAGAACTGATAATTGAAGCTAGTGTGAGTTGTAAGTGTACATTTTTGATCTGCATTAAATAATTCTTTCTACTGTTAAAATTAGCTTATTAATGTGTATACAAACAAAAGATAACATTTTTTAAGTTCTTAGTCATTATGCTTTAAATGTAAGTTGCATACAGCACGGACACAGCTACTCATGCTAATTCGACAATTTTAGTAGTGTCACAGGTAAATTGTTTCACGTGTATATCACGTCATTGTATAACAAAGATTACGTATACAAAGATAATTAACACCTCGATACCTATTATTTAAGTGTGTCATGTTAAAAATATGTGTGTCCTGTTAGTTGTGGAACAAACAACATTCTGCGATTACGTTTCTTTTTTATTTTGGTTACTTATGGTATGCTAATTATGGTTGCAATCAGTTTTAATTGTCAATCCAAAACTGTGTTCATTCTCATTTTAAATTAGAACAAGAGTAATTGTGTAATACAATATTGTGATTATGAATCCTACTAGGTTATCTATTTACGGAGATCACCGGTATTATCTCTTATGATATAAATAAGAACGATGAATTGAGTAGAAGTTGTTTATTATTTGTAGTACATATTTATGTTATCAGTACTGTACAACGACTATCTACTTAACTGACAGTAAGGGTATTTACCTGCTTTTTATAAGCTGACCTTTCCCGTTTACTTCCCTATGTTAAAATTACAATATTGGTTATGCATAAGGCCTAGACACATTCAAACACGTGAGGTAGTGTACAATGTACAATTGTTCCAAAACAATTCATTCTTCGAACACATTAAAAGAACTTAAAGAAATAAGATGCACAGCAACTAAGGTGTCTATTGCTACAGTGTCTAGAATTATCAAGAAAGGTGAAGCTGACTTGGAAGAAGGGAAACCTCAATTTTTGAGTCTCGGAAAAAAGTGCTCGTGAATCTTCAGCATCTACAACTATACGAAAGAACGTATGTCAACAGTAAACAAACTAATTCAAACTCATGGAGTGATGGTAGTGAAAATGGGCTAAAGGTGTAACATATCTGAAGGACCAAGAATGATTGTAATGCATGTAGGTGGTGCAATGGGGGTTTTTAGATGGTTGTAGTTTGGTTTTTAAATCTGGGTTAAAAAGTGGATATTACCGTGACAATATGAACTCAACAAACTATGAAAAATGGTTGCAGGAGACGCTTTTATGGAATTTGCCCCCAAATTTTGAAGTACTGGTTGGAACTCGATTAACTTGGACATTGTGTCTATCAGGTACTGATGATAGACAACACGCCTTATCACAATGTCCAAGTTAATCGAACTCCAACCAGTACTTCTAAAAATGTTCAATCCGCAGTTATACAATATTATTAAACAACACAAAACGGTATACTACATATAAATTCTTATACTCACCTTTATAGACCTGAGAGCAGCTTTTGGTACAATATGTAGAATTGCCCTTCTACAATGCCTTAAACAAGTAAATGTACCAAATAAAATTATACGAATTATAAAGATATTATACAGAAATATGAAAGCGAAGATACAATTTAATGGGAGCCGATCAGACAGCTTCCAAATTAATAAAGGAGTTAAACAAGGCAATACACTCAGTCCCCTTCTGTTCATCATAGCAATTGACAGAATTTTAAAAAATGTAAAAGACAAAATAAAAGGTCTACAGACGACGATCGGTTATGGGAATATGAATCCAGTACAAATTGACTCCCTAATTTATGCCGATGATGTAGTCATCCTTGCCGACCCAGAGAAGAAAATGCAAAAATTAGTGAATATATGGACCACAGAAATACAAAAATTTGGAATGGAAATAAACCCCTTTAAAAGTAAAATAATGGTGATAAATAAAACTGAGAAGAATATTTCTATAATGCTTAATCAGTCAGAGACACAGCTGGAGGAGGTAACAACTTTCGAATATCTAGGCACGATAATCACTAATGAAGGAGGGATTGAAGCTGATCTTTCAAATAAAATCAAGAAAGTAACTAATATCTATTACGCGTTAAACAATACAATTTTCGGCAAAAATGAAATAAACAAAAGAACTAAGTTAATAGTTTATAACACCATCGCAATCCCAATAGTATGCAAGCGAAACCTGGGTTATGCTGCAAAAATATGAAAGTAAATTAATGAGATTTTTATGAAAAATCGCTAAAGTAACAAAATGGGATCACATAAAAAATGTAGACATCCTAAACTGCTTAGATCAAGAAGGTATAATTAAGAAATACGAAAATAAGATCTTAGAATGGTATGGACACTTAACCAGGATGCAAGATAGTAGATTACCGAAAAAGATTTTAGAGACGAGAGCAACAAGAAAAAGGAAAAGAGGCAGACCGAAAAAGACCTGACTAGAGGAAGTGAGTAGAAGGAACGGACTTCGCGGATGTAGTATGAGAGAATTAAAAGAAAGAGCAAGGAATAGAAGAGAATACAAAAAATTGATTAAGAATTAAAGCAGACAGTATCCGACACCCATTCGGGTAAATGGATAAATGAAGAAGAAGAAGACAGCTAGGACAAAGACTTTAGTGTTTATGATTAATTTTTTTTATTACATAATAAAAATATTTTTAAGTATTCCTTCATGTTCACTAGGTGTATAAATTATTAAATTAATAAAATAACAAAACTTTAATTATGATTTTGTACATGTATCAACGATTCTTTACACTGCCACTGGTAAGTAATTTTAAGTTATTACACTTGACGATCCTTCCCGAACGCAATAACATATACAGTGCGACTCAAATCATCTCTCGTTACACGAGCTGTACTTAGTAACACATGATGATGATCATGTACGTATTGACTGCCAACTACGAGTTTCCCTGTTACTGAATTTACTTATGAAGTCAGTTACTAGTATCATACTATTCTTATTTTATGTCTTACGCAAGTTTATTCCTAATGTTCGTATGTTATTCTATGCATCGGTATAGAATAAAAGAAAAATAAACATATGAACAGCTGACAAAACAGTATAATTAGTATACAATATTGTATTTTCTCAATAATAATAATAATAGGGTTGATTTAATTCTTTTTGTTTATAGTATCTTACTAGTATATAATGTATTACATTTTTTAAAAAATAAATCATTTATCATAATAAAAGTCTAAATAAACAATCGTTGATGTACCTGCTGAAGCCAAGCTTGTATGGAGGGTGTAATCTTATCTAATGTAATTTACTACTTAATCGGCTAGTGTATATTTCTCTAACTTATTGTATTTGTATTATCACTAAATTGCACTTTGCACTTATTTGTTTATATGAACTCTTGTATTAAAGACGAGAAGTAATCGTTATTTTTCTGCTGGGTTCCAGAAAATTAAACTATTTTTGTTCAATTTGTTTTTCCGCTCTGCTGATTACACTTGTTTCTTTTGCTCTATTCCTCGTATTATATTCATGTTCAACTTGTTTTAGATTATTTTTGTTTTTAAATTGGTGGATTACGAGGTTTTATAATATAATTGTCATAAACTCTCCATTTTGTTTCTGCATACAACAGGTCTGTTGGGTATCTGTACTCTTTGTTAAACATTTTTTAGGAATCTTTTATGTATTACAGTACAAGCTCGATAGTGTGAACACAAAAATACCAAGTGCTGTTCATATTATAGGGGGTGTTCATGTTATCGAAGGTAAAGCAACTACATGTAAAATAAAGGCAATATAAACAAAAATCTTTTTTTTTCTGGTAAACAACATTGTTATAATTTATTAGTAAAGACATAAGTATGTATTCAATGAACTAACAGCTATTATACTCGTACAGTACATACATAGCTATAAACATGTGTACTCTTATGTATATGTAAGTGTGCACAAAAATATCTTACATTTTGAAAAAGTCTGTAATTTGTTTCTGTACTTTTTAGTTTTGTGTTAACCTCCTTGACGATAAGCCTGAGTACCATTCGGGATGAGGATTTACCTTCAAATTGATAAACCCGAGTCACGCTCGTAAAAAAAAAAATGTTTTCCATGCCGATTAGACTGAGTCCAACTCGTTAAGAAACCCCGAGTACAGCTCAGGATGCCTAACAGATATATTGATAATGCCGAGTAGTCCTTGGGAAGTTCCTAAGAAAGCAGCCTCAAATCGACATACCAGCGTAGCTCGACATCATTTTCAGGTGGACGCCAAGTGTATTCCATAGTTCGTGTCTTCTTTTTTATTATTTTTTTAAATTTAATTCACTACAAAAACAGGAACAGACTTATCCCAACAAAATACGTTATAAAAAATACATTCATTCACTGATTTTATTTATCTAATAGAATATTTTTATTTTATTTTTTTTATTTTTCTATTTTTTTACAATTTAGTTCAGTACAAAAACAGGGACAAACTTATCCCAACACATGAATATCCCTAGAATGGGATATCGTTTTGAAAGCCAATATTCCAGAACTGTCGCATCGTCAAGGAGGTTAAGCATAACAGCCTTTTCATGAACACCCCGAAGTGATAAAATTTCGTGTACGTCAAGTGAATTTTGTTCAGCACATTTTATTACTAAACTTATAGCTTTTATAGTATCACTATGGGATACACGTTGTTGATCTAATTCTGTCCCATTTTCTCCTTCTTCATCAATTTCTTCATATTCAAGAAAATCAGTTTCCGCTGTAGATTGACGATCTTCATTCCACACTTCAATGTCATCAGAAATGTTACCATGATTTATTTCATTGAGTAATGTAATTGTGTCCTTAAGAACTTTATTGTATTCATCCTTTTTCGATTCTTTAATTTCCTTTAAAAGTTCTGATAATGGAATATCGTTCTCGCCTGGATCATTGCCCTTTAAAATATTATTCCAACATTTAGAAATTATACTGGGGGTTACTTTCTCCCATGCTACTGCCAAGTGCAATATGGCATCCTTGATTGTCAAAAGTTTAAGACTTTGGGACAGTTGATCACCTTTTTCTACAACAGAGCTCAGAAGACTTTTCCTGTAGTAAAGTTTTGTTAATTTTAAAATGTTCTGATCAAGTGGTTGAATCAAGTGTTACGTTAGGCGGCATAAATGTTACGAATATCATTCCATCCGCTGTTTTTAATTGTTCCTTGGGTGGGTGACTAGGCGCATTGTCAAGTAAGAGTAATGCCATTGTAGGCAACCCTTGGGATTTTAAAAATTTCTTTACCTGTAAACAAATTACAAAAATTGTATGTATGTATGTATTCAGATAAGTTTTTATGTATGTATTACCTCGGGTACAAAGTTCTCGAAAAACCAACTTTTAAAAATATCAGCAGTCATCCAGGCATTTTTGGAATGTTTGTATAGTAAAGGATTTTTAAAGTTTTTTAATGCTCTTGGGCTTCTAGATTTTCCGATAAGAAGAGGTGTTAATTTATGCTGACCTATTGCATTTGCGCAGCCCAAGAATGTTAATCTTTGTTTTGGAATTTTTAATCCTGGAGCCGTTTTTTCTGCCAGAGAAACATATGTCTTCTCAGGGAGAGGCTTCCAGAACAGTCCAGTTTCGTCGGCATTGTAAATTTGTTGATGAGATAAATTCAATTCTTCTATAATCCTGAACAATTCTTGCTTAAAAGGGTCGACGAATTCCCGCTGAGATGACGAACTTTTCACCAGTAATTTTGAGAAATCTAATTCCATAACGAGTTTTAAATCTTTGTAGCCAGCCATCACTGGCTGTAAAAGTCTCTTTTTTACTCAAACTTAACGCCTTTTCTCGAATCATATCACCACTGACAGGTAGATTTCGTTCCCTTTGACTAAGGAACCACTTATAGAGTTCTTTTTCCATTAATTTATATACCGATGCTTTTAAAGTGCGTCTTTTAGTGGGATTCAGAGTATTGTCTACTGCTTCCAAAATCACATTCTTCTTTTTTTTTATTGAACAAATGGTTGATTTCGCCACACCATATTTTTTGGCCAATAGCGTTACTGTTATACCTTTTTCGCATTCTTCTAATATTTTTGACTTCTCGTGCAGTGTCAGACACTTACTCTTTGACTTAAGCATGGTTATGTCGTTGGTGTACTCACACTACACAAGGTCCACACTAAAACGAATACTAATCGATTACTCAAGTACACAACTTCAACTACTGAAATTCTTACATAAATGATGACCATAATATTTTCTTCAACAAGTTAAGACAAGTTTTTTAAATGTAGACACATAGACGCTCGTTTGTGCAGTTGTTTACGTTATCGAGAGGTTGTCACTGTTCACATTATACGGCTGTCAATGTAAAATTAAGAGGTAAAATTTTTGTTCATGTTAAACAGCTGTTCATAATGAGTGTTCACACTATCGAGCTTATACTGTACTTCCAGGCTTCTCATGTAAATATGTGATGTTGATCCCCATACCACTATTCCATATTGTAAGAGGGATTGTACTATGCCATAGTATACAATTTTCAAATTATTTAAGTCAAGAACTTGCTTTAGAGTTCTGAAAGTTTTTCTATTAATTTCTTTATATGTTTATCCCATTTTAGGTGTTTATCAACACCTAAGTATTTAATATAAACTCAACTGGTTCTATGGCAACTCTGGTTCCGCTGGAGATGGACACTTCGATCTTGTCAAATGTTGGAAGATTATAATTATGGCATGCAAATGTTATGTACTTTGTCTTTTTTAAATTAATGATTTACAGCTTATGTTCAAACTAGTATTTCGTTACCCTAATTCACAAACGTCATATGTCCATTTTCACTAATTTTACAGGAGGCCATTAAAACTTTTTAATACATGTAAAATTGATAGAAAAATTTTGTGGTGTAAATTGATGGTGGGGGTTATTTAGTATTTTATTAGTGTAAATAGGTAGTAATGAAAAACAATTTTTTTTTATTTATTAGTGGACTTACGACTTTTGTCTTTTTAAAAATGGACTTTCGACATTTTCTTCTTACTATATTAGTATGACAACAACGGGATTAACGCAAAATACTATTCTTTATCCAAAAAATTAAAAAAATTTCAAACTATTAAATAAAAGAATATAAAACAAAATAACATCGTTAAAAAAGTTAAACACAAACTTAATCTTATTGATTTAACTTAATACTAAAAAAAACTTTCCCATTTAATGATGGGCCAAATTATCATAAAAACTATGAAAATCCGGTGGAATACTTTCTTTAATTTTTGGAATACGGATTTCGAAGTGAATTCTAATCTGAAGAATTTTCCTTATTAATATTATTCATTGTATTGCGCCTCTGCTCCAAAAGAACGTAGGCATCTGTGTATCTTATTTTTTAGAACACTTGACCTTCTTTGTCATATTTGAGGGCTCTAAGGTCTGTCACCGTAGGGTCTCCAATTTTTCAACCAGGTCTAATAGACGTCAAAAATTTAAGAGAATTGAAATTTTTTAAGAAATCGAATGTTAAGTATTTTACTACGAATGGACTGGGATTTCGTCAGGATTTAAGAAAAATATTTATATAGTCAGCTGGAACATTTATGTTTATATTTTTCAGTTTCCTTTAATGAGTGCATATGATCAGCCTCCATCTGACTATGGCCTTTTTCCAAAAACTTTTGTTCGATTGTTACTTTGTGGTGAATCAACAAATTTCTAAGAGCATTGGATAGGGTAACATTTCTGTTTTGTGAAGTACATCTGTCGCTGTAAAGAATAATGTTTTCACTTTCATCTAAGTCCTCTGTAATGTACTCTGTAATCAAAGAGCAAATTATTGATCCATAATTATCGGCAGTGACTCCTCCGACAGCTTCATGCCATACGAAGCAATACCCTTTGTTCATTTTCATGTCAAATATGGTAAAATTATGTACCACAAGTTTCATCTTGAAATAAAGTGCAGACGTATTGGATTTTTGGCAAAGGAGTACCGCCTGCATGTCCATACAGATAACTATTGGCAGAACTTTTATCATTAACTTTCGCTTCCCTTGCCTCATTCTTCTTCATTTCATGAAAAACATAAACTTCTTCAGATATATTTTTTGAACGATAACTTACACAAACATAACATTCGTCCTTCTTTGGTTTGAAAAGTGACAAATTAAGCTCGTCAAATACATATGAAAAGGACGCAATACTCAGGCATCTAGTTTTTAAATTCTCGCAATAAGATTTATAGAGGTATAATTCTGATTTAGAAGTCCATCTAGGCTTCAAATATAATTTAAACGTTCTTGATCAACAATAGTTCGATTCCATTTTTGGCAAATCCCTAAAAAATTCTTGTAAAACGTCTTTTCTATTTACGTTCTCCTCATTTCCACTCATTTTCTTTTATTTGTTTATGAACCTGTTCGGAGCGTTCGATGTTACTATTTTTACATTCTATGACCGATCGTTCTTTTATACTTAAAGTATTTAAAAACCTTGTCTTACATACTCGAAATGTTTGTTTTTTCAGAATTTTTCAAAAAATATGTCCATGAGAATTCTCTTCTTGGTTTGTGATCTTCTCTTCTGTTTCTCTCCCTTTTGGTATTTTCTTTCTTTACAAGCATATTTATATACACTTTTCGTTGTTCCCATTTCATTTCAGAGCAAAATATTTTAAAAATTTCACTTCTATCGGTATCTGGTGAAGACTTGCATTGGAGGGATTAATTTTTTAATGAAGCTTTACAATTGCATGCTGGTCTCAACTGCCTTTGTTCTTTTTCTATTTCATAGTTCCAGGTCGCGTTAGTCTTTTTTTTCCCAAAATAAACTTCTCCGTTTTCTCTCAACTTTTTGTTTTGATTTTTGGCCCAGGTTTTTTGATAAAATTTTATCTTTTCTTTCTTTTTCTGGTAGAATTAGTCAAGTTAATAATCTCATTAACTGGGCTTATACTACTAGCTGAAGGTAAACTATTTTCTTTCTCTGTATCGCAACTGGTTAAGGTAGACTCAATATCTTTTTCATTTGTGTTTAAACGTGTCAATTCTGAAATAATACGTAAATTACTGTCTGTAGAATTTGAATCTAGGATAACAGCTTCACTTATATTGTCACAGGCTACTTCGTTGAAAACATCTATATTATTTAAGGGACAGTTGATTGAGATAATATTATAGGATTCATCATTTTCAGAAGGCTGGTGGACAAAAGAGTGCGGAACTTCGCTAATGGTAGATCATCGTTTGCATTTTCTCCCTATGAGAGCCCAAATTCATCACCATTTCCTACATTTTCTGTTCCTTTTCACAATAATTAGACATAACCGTGTATTCTAAATTTTTTTCAGCAATGGAATTTTTTTCGCTACCTTGATCATTGTCATTATCACCATTGAGAGCTGCCAATATTTATGAGTTCGACTAGAAAGCTGAGGCATTTCAAAGGTATTAACTGAAAGAAAAAAATACTAATTATAATGTATGTTGAATAATCATTACATTATTTTGGCATTGTAAAATATAAAATTCTAAAATAACTTCAGAAATAAGAATAATACTTTTAACATTCTACATGAGAAATAGTCGAATGTCCAAATATCTAAAAAGGGAAAAATTCGTAAATCCAACAGTAAACTAAGAATGATTTTTTAAATTATTTTAAGAGCCCCTTTTATGGAAATAACAATTTTCTTTGTTAAAGGGAATTGTAATTTGAGTCTGAAATATTTTTATTAGGTAGCTTAAACACATATAACTAGATGGCACCAAAAATCTCAAAATCGCAGTAAAGTGGACTTACGGCATTTGCGAATTTAGGTAACGATTTAATGAGTTGTAGATCCTCTTCTACCTTTTGTTTACTCTGTTTTCTTTGTAGTATACTTACATTCGTCAATACTTAACTAAGTCTTTACTTTCTTTAATTACAACTGAAAAATTCTTTATAATAAACGTGTTTTCAGCAAAAATAAATTTTATAGCAGAATACAGTAGCTTTCAGCATTTCTGGTGAACAGTTATAAAAATCCTGCCTAATGGTCCGCAAATATCTTTCTTACTCTTGGTATTATATTATATTATATTATATTCATCTATTTCAGACTGCTGCTTGTATTCAGTGATATTACATTTTATATGGCATAAGCATTGTAATATAAATACGGTAATGTTAAGAGTTCCTATGTTTATAAGTGCACTTTTGACATTCACTTCAGTAGCCCAAATTGGTGATTACTTGTATAACGTGCCACTGTGGTTTAAATAACCATCTGAAAATACCTTTTCGAATGAAAATACATAATTGAGCAGTATAACTCATATCGGTGGACTCATCAAACTGCAAAGAAATGTATGTACATTTCATATCATTTTTAAGTTTGGATTCTACATCTGTCTTCATGATTTCGATACGTCTAGTAGCAGTTTGGCGAGATAATTGAACGTCTGTGATAGCAGATATAATCTCTGTCGCTTCTTTTACTACCGTTTGGCGCGATTGTTATAGCTACTGATTATTTCGCTGACCTAGTAAACATGTCTTGCTCTCCCTTTAAACTATTTTTCAAATCTTCCACTTTTCATTTTTTTAACCCTCCTATTGTTTTGGTTTCACTTATTGTGTTCAGGTCATTATGACCCGGGAGCCTATAGTTGTCGTTTTATTGTCGTTAAATTGATTTAACAGTAAATAATAATAAGAAATAAGATGTAGTATTTATTATTTATTACATTTTATTACGTTATTTTATTTTTATAACATTATAAATGTTAAAAGAACATCTGGAAAACGTAGTAGTTAGGTATATAAATTTATTTGTTACAGTCTTGACAGTATAATATGCATGAGCTTTACATAGATATTTTGAGCAATTACAACATACCATATTAGTTTTATTGCCATTTGAAGAAGGACAAAAATTACATCTTTTACTCTTGGTTGTGGTTGATTGTTCCCTTACTTCGGCATTACTGGTTGAAGAATGTTATAACTATAATGTTTATAACCATTTTGGCTGCAGGAATACTTCGAGGGAGAGGTTTTCTTTCTTGCAATAATGGAGTGATCAAGGAATTACCCAGTTATTCAAGGAATAGTCGCAGTTTTGTAAGTTTTTCAGCATTCCAGGTTGGAGTTACTTCGCACCACAGAACATAAGCATTGTAAGGTGAAACGTCCATAATATTGTAAAAGATGGTCATTGGCCATCTTTTATTTTGCCGTCTGCATGTGTATGTTGTTATTAACTTGTCTAACGTGTCTACAGCACCTTTACTTTTGTTGTAATCTAAAATCATAAACGACTTTTTATGATCTTGGTTACACACACTCCGTTATCGTGGTGCATGGTTCTCATGAGCGTAACATTTTTATTCCGTTTCGGAATATAGGAAGCTATCGGCGTGTCCTTGGTAAAGTAAAATTTTGATGAAAGAACTTCTTTCCTGTTGCAGACCAATGCGACTGGCAATTAAGATTCATACATAGTCTCTGACATGCCCTTTTATTTTTAAAACTCCTTATCTTGCTTTCCTTTATCATACATTCTACTACATTCAACCAAGTTTTACGCGGCGTAACAAGCAGGGCCTTACCTCTAACCTCGCTCACATATATTTGCTTCGTTAATCCTGCGTTGTTTATTTTCTCAATGTGACGAAACCAACGTAACGTACTACTTTATATCTATCCATCATCGTCTTTTCCTCGACACACTCCGTTATTATGCATTTATTCACTTTTCACTTTTCGATCACCTGCTGGAGAGCAACCATCTGATCGACACTTCCTCTCCTGGCATGAAGCCACCCTGTAACAAGCCTTTTAAGTTGTGTTGAAATTTGCAATAATTAGGCAACTTCGTTTATTTTCATGGCTGAAAGGCATGCGTTTAGACATTTTAAAGTGGAGCTTGTACGCGCATTTCGTTTGCACATTGAGTTCGTGCGCAGATACCTTTTTGATGTCGTTGTTGTACTATAATGAAAGCAAGAAACATCCATATTTGCTCTTGAATATTTGTATCAAAAGTGTCGTATATTTTTACGGTAAGAGCTAATTAAACCTATTTTTCATTGTTGATATATTTATATTTTTTCCTTTTACATAATTTCATTGTACCATTACGTTTCAATTTAACGAGGACGGCGCAGTAGAAGTTTGTTGCTATGCAGAATTATAATTGAATGGTACATTAACCCGTTTAAATCAACCAAGTTTGGCTGTTTTTTAAAGGAATTTACTTATTTGGGATCAACCAATATCAAAACCCTGTTATATTTCCATTTCAATATTAATTGCACAGCCAAATTGGAAAACGTGTACTCGTCAGAATGTTGTTATCAGTAACAGTACACCAGTGACAACCAAAATTTAAAAGTACTACAGGTATTTCATTTCTAATCATTAGTTTATAAGGTATTTTTAAGTTAATTCAGATTTACTAACATTAGTATTTAGATTTTCTACTTTATAACTTGGGTTAAAGATTTTTATAATAAACCTTGTTATTGTTTCCGATTTTACATTTACTACATTTACGGTACTTGTTTTCTATAAAATAAGTTGGCATCCGAGGTATTTACTGGTTGAAGTTGCACCTTTTTTTTGTAAAGCAAACATATCTAACCACCCACACATTTTTCTAATTAAAACAAATCAAATTTTAAGGACATGGCCCGTTTAATCGCCGACTGAGCTAAAGGCACAAAATCTATTTATTAGAAGTATAAGTAATATTAAGGGTGAAATTATTAACAACAACCTACTACACCCAACTTCTTTTTTATTATTACAACTCTGCGTATCCCAAATCTTAGTTTGTGTGGTATCAACCAGTATTCTTCCAAATACTTTACCAGACACGCTGAGCAAACTTACTCCTCTGTAGTTTTTGCAATCACTCTTGTTCACATTACCCTTATACAGTGGTACAATCATCGCTCTCTTCTAATCCCTCGGCACTTTTCCACACATAAGGCATTCATTGAATAATTCACACAATCTTCGTATAAGCTTTGCATCCCCTACTTTAGCATTTCACCAGTGATTTCATCTACTTCTGCTCCCTTGCCGTTTTTCAAGCTCCCTACCGTTTTCTCTACTCATATATCTCAATATCCTCAGTTTCATTTACCATCCTTTACATTATCCTTATTTAACGTTTTCAGTCTTACTTTCCTCACTACTATACAGTTTTCCTCACTTCACAATCATTCCATACTATTTCGTTGCTCATATTCATCACTCCTGCAGCGTTATGTTTTGGGTCACGTTTTGTATTTTTGACCCATTTCCAGAAGAGTTTTTTGTTTGCCTCAAAATCATTCTGCATTTTCTCCTTCCACAGCAATCACTTCCTCTTTACTTATCTTCTTCTTCCTCTTTACTAAGCGAATTATTCGTACAATGACATGAAATTGTTGTAGGGACATCGTTGCCTCTGAATATTGGATGACCTTCATTTCCATCCCACGGACAGGCTGTTGCCTCTCCATGAGATTTATAGTAGGCCAAAATATGCTTCTAGTTCAACTAATGTTAGTTCTTGAAACTCGTCGCCACAAAGTTATAAAAACATAAAAAAAGACAACGGCACGCGGTGTTCCCAAGCGGTCCTCCCATCCAAGTACTGACCGCGCCCGTCATTGCTTAACATTTTATAAATTTTTATACTTTAACCCCCGATTTGACCATGTTTCCGATGAGATACAAAGTACTTATGAACAGTAACCCCTATTATTTTTGTATTCTCTTTCAGAATCTGAAGTCAGATTTTCATTATTCCTTAACACAAAAAAGCTACATAGGCACAGATTTAACGGATTCATATACCGACAGATAATGGGGGGGGATTTGTAGTAAAGAAGTTGAAAAGGCATGATATACTACACTAAAAGACTAATCCACTTACACTACAGCTGTTCGATCTTAATATGTGTCATGTCAGGATTTTTGGTAGTGATACCACTGTCCATGTTCCTAAACCACAAAGACTCAAGTTTGATAAGAAATCAGAAAAAATGATTCTGGTCGGATTTTCTGAAAACGTTAAAGGCTGTACAATCGTAAAACCAAGAAAACAATAACAAGCAGAGACGTTATGGTGATAAAAAACAGATAGAAGTTCAAATCTTGTTCTATCAGTAGCAGATTCAGTGGGGGATTTGTTGCCTAATGACCAAGTAAATATTGAATCATTTTGATTCAAGCTTTGAAAATGCAGAAGATAGCCTGGATGATGACAGTTACTACTTATCTTAGTTTTTTACAACGGAGCAAATCAAGAAGTACCAATCAGGCGGTCAGAAAGAATGAAGAAACCAAAGAAATTTGACGAGTATGTCTCATACTTGTGTATTGGTGACTTAAACTTGTAGGATGTACCAATAACTGTGGCAGAAGCTCTCGGAAGACCAGATGATTGTTGGGATGAGATGAACTCATTTGAACATAACAGTGCTTGGGACTTGGTTGATGGTAGTGAAAGCGATCATATGATATCTTGCAAGTGGATTTTTAAACAAAAAAGTGATAACAACAATAAAATAACCTATAGAGCTAGACTAGTACCTGAGGGCTATACATAAAAGCTTTTCCACCTAATTGTATTAGTTACAATGTTCATGTAATCATTATTATAATTTAAATTTAATGCATTAGTGGGTTAGGTGGAAAAACAGCTATAGTCAACTACTATTCCTTAGAACCTAGTTTACAAGATTAATATTTCAAATACTATTTAACACTTTTTTATTTTTACTGAGGATGATATCTGCAATTGTTATTGAAAATTTTAAAGCTTGTAAAATTTGCTTTTCAATGCACAGCTTCTTCCCAAAAAGATAAGTATTTTAATTACGAAGCGTTTTCATTTTCCCAGTTTACATTGTGTTTATTTATTTACATTTTTGTTTCCAATAAATATATTTTATTTTTTATTATTGTAAGGTTTAAATAAAGACAATATTCAAACATTTTTCTTTTTACATCATTTTTATCATACTAATATGAGAAAATATTTATTTAGTGTAGAATATACAATTTTTCTTGTGGACATTGCATCCTTTATTAATGTTCACCCAACACTTAATGTTTATTTAAAATTTATAATTTTTGTGTAGAAACCGAGGGTTTCAAAATCAACACTATGGGCACATATCACGGTATGACTTTAAAATCAGTAACAGAAGGATCTACAAAAACAAGGCCTGTACCTGCGCAACCCACGACACCATTACCAGTAAATGCAGCTCGTCCACAATCTGGAAACATGTCAAAGCGTGTCTCACGCACTCCAATTATTATAATACCAGCAGCCACCACTTCCTTAATATCTATGTACAATGTTAAAGAAGTTCTTCAAGAGCTGAGGTAAATTTTCACGTCCACATTACAAAATTATTCCTACATTTAACACAGGTTTGTATCCACTGAACAGAAGAAGGTTGAAGGTGCAAGGCGAGATAATGAAGTTCTTCTACAAAGACAACGTAACGGTGTATCAGTGCCTTATCGAGTTGTAGACAACCCTGCTAAATTAAGCCCAGTGGATTGGGATAGGGTTGTTGCTGTTTTTGTTATGGGGCCTGCATGGCAATTTAAAGGTTACCCTTGGGAAAATCCTGTTGAAATATTTGCTAAAGGTATTACAATTGAAACATAATTTTAAATTGCTAATTTTTGTATTACAGTATGTGCTTTCCATTTAAAATATGATGAAATGAAATTAGATACAAATGTTGCACGTTGGGCTGTGACAGTCATTGAATTATCAAGAACAAAGCGACATTTGGATCGAGCGGCAATAATGGTGTTTTGGGAAAGATTAGACAAGTAATAAAGATATTTGTTGTATTAACTAAATTTAACACTTATTTTTTTAGATATATTTTACAGTACAAACCTCATCTGCGTTTTTAATTTTTAATTTATATGAGCGTGTATAGTATAGGAAAAAATTATTAACTTGATTTATTATTAGACTGAACATATGTGTATTCTTTTAATTACTTTAGTGAAATATAAACATTTTATTTATGGTAATGTTTGCATTAATGTTGAAATTTATATTATGCCATGTTGCATCAGAGGCAGTAAAATAACTTTACGCAGAAATGCAAATATTAAACCTATATTGATTTAATTTAGTTATGTTCAAACATTTGTAATATAATTGTAAAAATGAGATTCAAATTTAAAATTGAAGATTGAGAGATGTTATAATAAAATATTATGTTTTAGGCAGTATTTTATTTGTAAGTATGATAATTATCACTCCAACACTTCACGATTTTGAGTAAAATAGTAAAAGATTATTATTTTTCCATTTAGTATAGAGAATTGTAACATTTCTGCTAAAAGAGAAGAGACACTATAATTAAAATACTTATCTTTTAGGTGTTAATTCGTGCATTTTTTATTTGGCTTTGTACAAATTTATATGTTTCGGTAACTTACATTTATCGTCCTGAGTAAATGTTAATACCTTAAGAATTATTTAAGATGTCAAAATATATTTATGAAAATTGAAAAGGCAAATATAAGCCAGCAATGAATATAACAGTTTGATAAACATATAAAGCCAACTATGCAATCTAATTGTATCTTAAGATCTGGCTAAAATAAACTAGAATTAGACTCCATAGTTGGCTTTATACATTTATCAAATGTATTAATAGCAGGCTCATATTTGCGCTTTCAATTTTTATAAATTTATTTTGACATCTTAAATAATTCTTGAAAGATATTAACATTTACTGAGGACGATAACTGTAATTGTTATTGAGACAGATAAATAAAAATATATGATTTAATACCTAAAAGATAAGTATTGTAAGAAACACTATAATTTGAGTGTCCCGCTTGCATCCTAAATGAGTAGATTGCATAAAAAAAGTGTTGATGTATATAAAAGTTGGATGATTTGTCGGTGTAGTGTACAGGCTGCCCAAATTAGCAAGCATGATCTCGCTATTATAAGAGATAGGATATAGGTTTAAATTGGCACTTTTGCTAAATTCGATGCGTAATAATCTGAAAAGAAATTTGAGCTAACTCGAATGGATTTGGTTTTATGCTCAAAAACTAAAATTTCTAATTTTGTTTTGCATTTAGCTATTATTATTAGGAATTTGCAAAATTTGATTAAACATTAAGGCAACTTTTACACACAATACTAATAGGTATTAAAAATATTATACGTTTGGTTTATTCTGAACCATCATCAGGTTTATTTTTCTTATCGTTAAGACTATTTTTATGTCGTTGGATGGAGAATGTTATGCTGATTTTAGCAATATATAACACTTCATGGTTTGATCGACTGCGAACTAAAATACTCTTAAATTAAATACTAAATATTACATTATTATTAGTATAATACTAACAAATAGTACCTGATGTAATATTTCTTCTTCGGCATCTCTGTCTAGTCCGCTACCATATGCATTTCGAGGTTTCTGAAAACATCCAAATTCTCGCAAATTTTGGTCTAATTTTAAAAAATATCTCTGGTTTGGTTGCTGCCTCTCCGGATATTCCTCTAAATATCTTTGTTCTGCTCTGACACTATTTCTATTGCAGCTATAAAATATCCTCATCATGTCTCGTTTTCTGAATTTGAAAACATTCTAAAGAAACTTGCAAATTTTAAAGCACTAACACGAAGGATTTTGCAGTTATTACCCTTTTACAATTAGAAAATGACATGACAAAAGCCAACTCCTGAGTTTTGTTTGATTCATGGGTATCGTGATAATGTAATATTTAGTTTTTAATTTAAGAGTATTTTAGTTGCAGTCGATCAAACCATGAAGTGTTATATATTGCTAAAATCAGCATAACATTCTCCATCCAACGACATAAAAATATGTCTTAACCCGATAAGAAAAAATAAACCTGATGATGGTTCAGAATAAACCAAACGTCGCATAATATTTTTAATACCGTATTAGTATTGTGTGTAAAAAGTTGCATTAATAATGTTTAATCAAATTTTGAAAATTCCTAATAATAAGGTAGCCAAACGCGAAAAACAAAATTCGAAATATTTAGTTTTTGAGCATAAAACCAAATCCATTCGAGTTGGCTCAAATTTCTTTTCAGATTATTACTCGGCATCGAATTTAGCAAAAGTGCCGAATTTAAACCTATATCCTATCTCTTATAATAAGCGAGATCCCCATGCTTGCCCTCGAATTTGGGACAGCCGGTACATGTATATTATAATTTATAATTCTTAATATTTGCTTCCAATATTTAGGAACCTGTTTTTATCCTTTTACATTCCCGTGTATTATATGAAGTACAGAAAATGGAAGATAATGAGATAATGAAAAAATTTGACCTTAAGATTTTGACGAATCTTCACTTTTTAGGTAGCTAATAATATGGGTGAAGTTAGAGGTAAGACCGGACTTGGTAGGCTACATAAAACTTGACTGAATGTAGTAGAATGTATGATAAAAGAAAGAAAGATAAGCAGTTTTAAAAATAAATGGTATGTCAGAGACAATGTATGAATCTTGGAGATTGTAAATAAAAAATAAATAGGCAGGGAATGTTTTGCCTACCCCGCAAGCGAATGGTGTGAATATTATGTGATGTAATGTATGAAAGTAATACCATCCGTGAGGATTCTATAATTCTGAACATTGATAGTGTGCATCACGAACGACTACTAAAAAGAATTTCCATTGCCAAACAACAAACAACGACTGATTTCATAATGCTTCAGCTTTTAACGAAGCCCGTACAGTTTACTGTATTAAATTCCTTTGACAAATCGAAGCAAATGTGAATTTGAGAAAACACAGAGTGAAGAAAGTGATATATAGTTAGAAATAAAGTATGTATTATAACTTTTTTGTACAATCGAATAAAGTTTTAATGTTATCCTGGCTGATTCAGCATGGACATTTCATCACTGTTACTTTCGCTTTGGATAACTTTGTAAAGTAGCGACCCTCTTTTACTCTCTAGCATAAATGCCGAATTTTAATCCGCTTAGGTTTTAATTTAATATACATAATATGACAAACAGAAGTAAGTGGTTGTACTTTGATGAAAATCCTCTGAGCATTGGAATTCGAGTCTTAATAATAATGCTTGCTTTAAACGCATAATGATCGCTAATCTTAATATAAAGTAAGGCATACTTACCGACATTAATATACCTTTAAATCTTAAGCAAATG
Organism: Vesta saturnalis; assembly: GCA_036346205.1. NCBI lineage: Eukaryota > Metazoa > Arthropoda > Insecta > Coleoptera > Lampyridae > Vesta > Vesta saturnalis. Next base: position 28,673 of record JARFJB010000467.1, read on the forward strand.
TTAATGAGTTATTGATTGTGATCGTAATCCTCTTTGTAACTGCGTATGGGAAGGTTAACGTTAATTAAATTAAGGTTAATCAGAAAGTTACAGTTAATTGAGTTTTGGAGTAGATATATAAACTACCCTCCTCAAAATGTTTATCTTAATTCTTTAGAATCATCAGAACATCATGAAAGCAGAAATATTGTGTCAACGAGGACGAGGGAAAAGTTTAGTTACATGGGACGATTACATGTTTTCGACAAGCGTAGCAAGTATAACGAAGTGTGTTAAATTTTGGCGATGCGATTAGTTGCATTCCCAGAATCAAGAAGAGATAGAGCAACTTATTTGGCATTCCCACGGCTCTTGGTTAGTTGGTATGGAAGTTGCTACTGTTATAACTACTATTAAACGTCTTGCAGAATCAACTGTGGAAGACACTGCTTAAGTAATAAACAAGTGCACTGGTAATTTATATAAGCTGCTCATGCTTCTATTATCAAAATTTTAACTTTTAACAGTAATTCCGCGAAAAAGAAATGAAGTTTCTGCTGCTTCCCAGGACACTGGTACTGTAGAGGATTTTTTAATGCCAAATTTTAATAAAGCTTCTCGTTAGGAAGAAGATTCCTTATTACACGATAGTGGATGTAATGGCAACAAGATAATTTTAGTCTTCGGTAGAGTTATTTATCTTCAAAATCTACAAACGTGTCACAAGCATGGTTTGCCTATCATCTTCAAGTGCAAGAAGATTGTTTGCTCAAGTCTTCGTTATTATAAGAATAAAGCTTGAAGAACTGCTTCCCATACTTCATGCACTCGTACTGAACAAGCAACACCAGACTTATGCACAACTTTTTAAAGCGATAAAGGCGTTATTGCGAAATTTTAATTTAACTTAGTCGGCAGCAATTTTTGAAATTTTCTAAGGCTATCCTGGTGTTACCATAAGAGATTGTTTTTTCATTTAACAGAAAACATGAAGAAGCATTTGGTTCACTTAGAATTTATGGCACTCTATAATAACGTATATCTCAAAAGCTTTGGCATAAAATATTATATTCAGTTTTATAAACAAATATGTTTTATTTAAACTTATAGCTATCAAACATAATTAATAGACTTATAATTAACTTAAATTGAATGAAGTCCGTTATATTCAACAAGACGCAATTTTCTACGAACATCTCCCATAAGGTCTTGGGCGGCTCTCGAATTTTTCTGTAAATCCTCCGTTTTAACTGTCCTTCATTTTCGGCTTGACTTGCTCCATCATACACTTTTCTACTCAAAAGTGCTCGAAATGCTTCTATTGGGCGGGCCTGAGGTAGATTAGGGGGATTGTGGTTTCGTGGTACGAATGGTATGTTATGAGCGTTGAGCCAATTCTGAGTTTCCCTAGCGTAAGGGCATGAAGCAAGTATGGCCAAAACATTATACAGGTGTTCTGCCAAAACTGGCGTGACGAATTGTTGAAAATTTCTATACGCGCGCTCTTGATGTAAAAATGTCATTGATTTAATAATTAATTACGGATTAACATATCGCAAATCCAAAGGGGCCTTTGTTTGGTACGTTGAAACTTGAGACCTAAATGTAGCGCTTGTTACGGACGAATGCATATTTTTAAAATTAAGATGTCATTCAATAATAATATGAAACTGTTCCAACATAATAATTTTTTTTTATTACTTTTAAAAAATGGGGGTTGATTGCGGGAGTAAATGCAGTTAGTTTGAAATCGGGGGAAAAGGGCAGTTACAGTTAAAGTGTCGATCGAGCCAGATCGGTGTGGTTAATTAAATACCTTCATTGCAAACAGGTTGTCTTTAAAATATTTCTTGCGTGTACATTTTCTTTTGAAGTAGCCAACGCTAACTTGTCGTTTCTTTCGGGTGTTAGTTTTAATGTGTTTTCCAAATATTAATCTATAAAGAACAGTCACCTTTTTTTAAGTTAAACTGCGTATGTTAACGATTTGTGTCTGTGATCAATTAAAGGAATATATATTCAAGTGTAAGTAGGTATTTTTATATAAATTATGCAGAAAATAATTCTACAAACCTATATAACGTATTAAAAATCGAGTATTGCCTTGCGCGGGCTCTTTAAGCTGAAATCTGCTAACATAAAAGACAGTACAGGGCTCCCTCACTCTTGTATTTGTGTGAATTGGCATTGTTGTTTACAATTTATGTCTGTGTAGAAGTGGTTGTGGGGGAACGGGTACAGGATACTACTCGGTTATTAGTTGTAATATGCAATTGCCGAGTGTCTACATACTCCCGGGTCCAAATGACCATTAAACACCTCGAATTGTTATTGCTTTTATTGTTGTATAGATGAATTTGTAACCTGAGAAAGGGACGCTGTATTTTCCTAACGCACTCCAACCTTGTATTTTGTGCCTGAGTAACAATTGTGTACGTGTAAATTCCTTGTCTATTTTCTTTTGTCCTTGCCTTTACCTTATTATCACTTGTGCAATTTTACTGTTGTTGTATTTTATATGTACCGTAATTTGCCTTATTATTTTATGTGCTTATTTACTTAAAGACCGGCATTATTGGTTTTAAAGGGCCACACGTTTGGTATAACGATTTTTATTCTGATTATTTATGAGCGTGACTACATGGTTTTTTTTGTGTTTATGTGTAACTAAACTGCTTTTTATTAATTTTTCTCTTAATGTTATAATTTTGTACGCTCTTTAACATGATTTAATGGTGTTTTGTTATATATTTAACCCTTTCATTGTTTTTTGTTTGTGTTATTTGATTTATTATTGTACTTGTGCAATTATACTTATTTACGAATAAAGTGAGTTTTATATTAATTAGGAGAGGTAGTTTCCTTTATCTCATGAACTGTAAAAATTAATAGTTGTGTTTAATAGTGTGGTAGTTTCATGGTCAAGAACAGTTCCCTTGTTTTGTTGAAGAGGTTAATAACCAACAAGTAATTGCATGATGAAATTGTATATATTTTACGTAAGTTTCGGGAAATTGTGTCAATTGACGACTATTCCCTTCTTCAGAAATATAATGCTGCTGAATATTTATAAATTTTTTAAATTCTAGCTTAAATCATGATGAACGAATACAAATTAAATTAAAATAAGGAATAAGGTGTTACTATATATACTTAATGTGTACATTTCAACACAGCCAAACGAACAAAAATATTAAATTTGAGTTCTTCAGTAACCCGTAACAACGGGTGAATACTTGGCCCCACATATTAGAAAAAATTCACTAAATATCAAAAAAGCTACAATTTTTCCTTTTTTTTACTTTATGTTCAGCACGTGTACGTTAAGGAAACGCTGTCGAATATCAAAGTATATCAAACCATGTAACTACCACACTATTAAACACAACTAAAGTTAGTTTTATTGGTAGTTCTTTCCCACTATAGTATATTAACGGGCTGAATCACCATTGAGAAAAGCTCATTAATTTTAATTTCAGTAGTTTCATTGTTTATCTGCCCCACATGGTGCAACATTTAACCATCCAGCCTATCTCACTCAAATAGCACGACGTACCTACCACTAGACGGCCAATTCGTTTAATCAGATTTGATGTTTGCGAATAATTAAATATCAGATTTGTAAATAAATTCTAATTAGAAATAAACTCTAATTGCAAATAAGTTCAAATTACACTTTTCAAGATATAGGATACCTGGGGCTGGGGGACGCTACAAGTTTAGACAGGATCGTACGAAAAATCATGTTGAATCTGCACTTCGACGTTTATACGCGGAATTGGGACTACGTTGTCCAACCATGTGGTCTGATGTATTTATGTTAGGTTCACACCCAGATATAAGTTTTGTAGTCAATTACTTTAGTAGATTTGAGGATAAAAGTTCTGAAGAAGTGTGGATACATTTGAAACGGTTGTTAAGGTATTTAAGGGGAACTACAGATTTTGAATTAGTATATAAACGGAGAGATAAATCAGCCTTTATGTGTTATGTTGATTCAGACTGGGCAGGTGACTTAAACGACAGAAAGTCGATATCAGGCTAATACAAGTATATGGAAATACAGTGTCATGGGTTACAAGAAAACAAAATTGTGTTGCATTATCTAGTACAGAGGCAGAATTAGTAGCATTGTGTTCTGCGGTACAAGATAGTTTATGGTTTAAAAAGCTATTGAACGATATAAATGTGAATGTTGTATCCTTTAAACTATTTGAAGATAATCAAGTTTTTATACATTTGATTAAAAATCCTGAAAATAATAAAAGAGTAAAACATATAGATTTAAAATTTAACTTTATTTCTGATCATGTAAATAAAGGAGACATACAGATTGAATATGTTAGTATAAAAGATCAGTTAGCAGAAGCATTAACAAAAGGTACAAATAAGTTACAATTTCACAATAATGTTAAAAGATTAGGGTTAGATGTAAGAGGGGGATGAAAAGTTAAGAAATAAATAGTTTGTAGTTGCATGTATGATTTCTAATATTTACAGTTATTGTTATTAAAATTCTGATCATTGTAAACAAATATATAAGGAAACTATTAAGACAGGGTGTTGTGAATATTACATAAAGTGGTATTGGTTCTCTTCTTTATTTGGTACTACTCTGTGGTGTTTTTCGGTGAACATGACTGTGCGACACTATGCATCCAGAGACATAATAATAAAAAAAATTGAAGTAGTAAATAAATGGCGTATGTGCATGTTCGCGAATCTGAGATGTAAAATGTAATATTAAAATAATAATTATTGAAATAAAATGTACTTATCTGAAGTAAATTGTGTGTGTCAATACAAAATAAACTAACAAGATCAATTGTGTTTTACATATTAAATTAAACCTTTGTATTTATTTGATGATATGAAGACTTCCTTATAATCTAAGTCCCATTTAAAAATAACGAACGATGGTACCATGAAATTTATAACAGAATGAAAGTGCAATTATTTTTTGACAAAATCTTGCAAACGGGTTTTAAAAGTGGGGCACAATACTTGACTTTCGCTGTCAAACGTAAGAGGGTGCTCTACTAATTAATGAATTCAAAGTATGGAGGATAACCATCTGTAAGTATACATAATTTGTGATGTGGACGTTTATTGTTGGTTTGTCAAATATATAGAAGGTTTAATCAATGCTTTTAATAATACAATAGGTTATGCGCGATCGTCCGTTGTTTACCAGATGTCGAGTTTGTCGTCTTATCTTGTGACCAGAAGAGGACAATATATATCGTCTGCAACATACCAATACCTTGTAACCCCAAAAACTACTTTTTTCATGAAACGTTTTATAATTGCAAATATTATTTCTTCTATAGAATAATATTAAAATTAATTATATTTAATATTTAAAAAAAAAAGGTTTGTATTTTATAAAAATAATGAAATTAAAAACGAAACAAAATTATTTTATTCCTTTGACTATTATCATATGGGAAGTTATCATACAAGCTATGACAATCAGTATGAATAACCGATTTTAATATTTGCAAAGTATTGCCATTTCTGAAATTCAATCTTTCTTTTCTCCTTACTCATTTGCGGCCAAATAACAAATATATTTTTGTCTTTGTGATTAGTTGTAGCCAGTCATCATGAAAATCTAAATTGTAATAAATGTGTTCATGTGGCGAATACTAGATTGTCTTAAGATCGGTTACAACAGGATCATGCACAATCTGAAAATACCAATTAATACCTAAAATTAGCTTAAATTAATTACTTACCTTTCTAAGTCTGATCGAAACGTATCTTTGATACTTTCTGATGGTGTAGTCTTTAAAATCTGAATATTGAAACACGCTTAATAGTATATTGTTCCAATTCTGGTAGGTAAATCCAATTTTGTTCTGGCAATCTACTGATAGGTATTCCATAATACAGGAAACAAATGTGAAAGCATTCATATCTGCATCGATCTCAGTAAACCAAAAACATTTAGCTTTATATGTAACTGTATCGTACACAGTAAAATTGTGACAACAAAGCTTAAGTTTAAAAAATATTGGAGTAGCTTAAACATAAGGACACACTTTACAGCTTGTAAGTCGATGATTAATATACGACCGATTTTTTTGGCTTTTGCTTCTTTATCTTTATTTTTTTATACATGAGTTTTTCCTTCGTTATTTCTATGCATATTCCAATCTTCAACCGATAATTGCCCAACTTCATGTCGTGTGCACAAGTAACATCTATCTTTTTTAATAGGATGAATTGACAAATTCATAGAATAAAAGATTTGGCTGAATAATGTTTTTTAAACTGTAGGTTTATTTTCTGTTTTGCATTTTTCTTTGTACAAAGTAAAGAGTTTATTCAAGTTATGTATTGTAGTCCCCAAATACAACTTAGATGAATTAAACCGTCCATAATGCCATGGCATCTTTGGTAAATCATTAAAAAAATCTTGGAGAAGCTTTTTATAACTTTCTTTGTTTTGCCTAGTGGATGGTTTAATTGACTTATTGAGTTCTGTGCTGTTCGTCATCTCGTCATACCACAACTTCCTTTTTTTACCCATTTCTGTACAGAGTATTCACCTACAGCGACAGTTTGCAATAACATTTACATTTACATACCTGCAGTTTGTTATTGTTAACAGTTAAAGAATAGTTAAGGGAAAAACTTCTGCTGTGATCAATTGTAGTGTATGTTCGTTTAGTAGCAACTTTTTCCACATGATTAATAACAAATATTTTGCGTTGATCCCAATTCATACAGCGCCAGAATTTTTCAAATAATTCCTTGCATTGCACTTCTGTAATTTCAGAGCACTTCTTAGTTTTTACTCTGAGACACACTTTGGACTTACATGAGGCCCCTATTTTTCTAGCTGGTCTTGGGGTTTTGTTATTACTTTACCTTCATGTGATCTGCTGTATCCTAGATATGACTTTCCTTTCATTCACATTCTTTTTGTAATATTTTTCTTCCATTTTTCTGGTTCAGCACGAAGGTTTCTTTTTCTTACAATTTTATTATAATGGTCAATTTCGTTCTCAACATTTTCAGTGTCTATATTTTCAATGTTGTCATGCTTGTCTTGTTCTTCAATTAAGTCATCGTTTTCTTTTCCTTTATTGGTGTCGCTTTCATTATAAGATGGTACATTATAGCATTCATTTTCATTTACCTTTAGTTCTAATAAACTACATAATTCTACGCCGGAAATAACAGATTCGTTAAGTCCTGTTCTATTAAAAACTAATTCATCATAATTCGACATTGCATTAAAAATATTCAATTCCTCAACAATATCCTGTAGGTTATTGTTATCATTATTAATTTTTTCTTGATGCTTGACGTTCAAAACCACACCTGTAGAAAAGTATTGGAAAATTTACATACCATTTTTAGGATGAACAGAAGTTTTAGGTTAGAATAGTATTTTTCCGCCAATGATTCAATTTAAGTCATTAAATATCAACTTACCACTGTGTTATTTCTTTTCTAATAAACTTAGAATTTTCATTCCTCTATTTCCAAAAGACATTATAATATAATTTGTGAAATAACTACTAAATTAACTAGAAAACAATGACAATCAAATTGATACTACACTTATTGTCAACAACTTGATAACGTACAATGCAATGCCTATGCATTCTACAATCTCGTAATCCACAATTATAGCAACTCGTATACCACACTTTAATTTGTAGTGCATAAGCTTTGTGTGCAAAATTTGGTTACGAGATATTAGAAATGAGAATGAGGTATTGCTTGTAAAATTTGAATTTCTGTGGGATACAAGGTTGCATAAATGTGGATTATCAGCCTTAATAATTTTTTTTGGGTTACATGTTGTAAATCCATTAATAAAACGTGGCTTACGTGATACAGAATCACAAAAACCTCAATTTTACACTTTTGTGGGTTACAAGGTATTGGTATGTTGCAAACCATCATTTAAAATCTCATCAAAAAAATGCTTTCACATAACGCCCATATTACTGTATGGTGTACGTTGTTTTGTTAACCTTAACAACACAGAGACGTGTAACCACAAATTAAGTAACCACAGATTATTAATCTGTGGTGTAACTCCATAGACAATTTTGTTCGCTTTTAGTTGTATTGTGTGTCCTTGTTAAACTACAAGAAAAATCTATAAGTGTATCTTTGTTGTTCAATCGAGAAAGCATTAGTGATGTCGCCACTGTAAAATGAATTGTCAATATGTCATTTGTGTTTATCATTTGTGTTTCTTACATTGAACTTTTTCGTATTGTAGGTTATTTTGTGTACATTTTGTTATTAATCTTATTAATACGTTACTATTTCCTATTTAGTGTTTATTTTAAATATCTTGTGTGAACGTGCGTGTGTTAGTTAGATTTAAACTAAAATTTAAAAAATAGAAGTGTAAGCTTATTATAATTGGTACTAGGACCACATTAGATTATATTTAGTGGTATTTCCTTGATTGAAAATTTGTAAGTATGCAACCCCAATATTTCCTAACAACTGAATGTTTATTGTAGAGTCTATATTCTCAAAATGCCCGAATCATATGTTTAGTGTGTGACAAAGAAGACGAAAAATGTATAATTTTCAAGGAATCTTGAAAAGTAAGTTTGAACTTAATGTGAGCATACATAAATTCCGATTCTTATTTATTAGATCAAAAGTATGGCAAGAGAGCATTGGAATAAAATTTATGCCTGGTGTTACACTGCAAAATTATTTAATTTGTAGCAAGCATTTTGCAAATGAATGTGTTTTAATAACGTTCGTATATGGAAAGGTGTATCTGTACCTTTTTATAATCTAAGCAATTATACAACTAAAACGAACTTCTTACAAGAGGTTTATCGATAAAATTATTTCAGTAAATTATGTAAAAGCTTACAACAGATCAATTATTTTTCATTTGTGTGTAAAACTATGTAATGTATAAGTATGCACATATATGTATATTTTTTTAATAAATTACATATTATACTTAATACTGTCTTTCAGTTTCTTTATTCAATGATAAAAGCAATAAAATATTAAAGGTAAATGAAAACATTTATATCTCCCGCTCATTTTTAAATCGACATGTCCGCCACCTACTTTCACTTTCCACTACAGTTGACCAATGCATCATTGCGGCCAAGAATTATACATTAAGTTACACGTCTCTGCCTTAACCTAGTAGGAGTTATCTGATACAGTAGGTGCAGAACTTTAGTGTGTATGCTATCAATTAGCTTAAGCAGATTTGCAACATCTTCAACCATTTGAAGTCGAGCTTTTAGCTTAATTGATCCACTCGGTCGTATATAAACAGCAAAATTACTACCATCTAGGAAAAGAATGGTTAATTACAGTATTATTGTGTTTTCATACATTTTCAGATATCGACGTAGTATGTTTTGTATAACATCGACGTAAATCATACATTATAGCGACTCTAATACCATTTTGTTTATGCATTTATAAACAATATTACCTCCAATTTTTGTAGTGTTAGATGTTTACAAAATTATTGATGAAACAATAAGTAGAATTTCTTACTGCAGAGGTCGCTAGTATTAACTCTCCCTAGTTGTATATGACTCAAGCACCGTTATATACATCACTTCCCGTTTATAAGAGTTGATACGGTTGAATGTTTCATGTATATGCAGAAATGCATATGGCGCAGGAGTTATCGTGATCATGTAGACGAGCTCGCCATAATTTTTGGTAGTTCCGGGACATTTTGCACTAAGTGTGCTGTCCCGGGCATAATCAAGCACAATATGGAAGAAGAAGCATGATGGCAGGTCATATATACAGATTGGCGTTCGCGGATAAACGGGAGCAACCCAACGAAGTTTTAGAAACATAGTCGATGTCGATTAATAGAAATCGGCTGTCTGCTGATTATATATTAATCAATGCTATGTGTGTCATTAACGAACACATTCAGTAAGTGCTCCTCCCACGAATTAGCGCTAAATTGAATTGGCACATTTCTATTGGTTAGCCGGGTTCACACAACCACGAAACATTTTGTATTATATGTCAAAGTAATTTGTCATTTAGCATTTATGTTTTCATTCCTTATTATGGTTAAAGCTTTTGCTCTAGTACTTTTCATTTTCAAAAACAGTATTTTTTAATACTAGCTACGATTTTGTAGCCTATTAGCAAATAATTACATTTATTATGGATCAACGAAATCTTTGGCCCCCGAAAAAACGCAAGGCCCAGGCATTTTTCCGTTGACGAAAAGGAGCGAATCTTAAACATTTTTTTCTATTTTGCGTGTTTAATATGTACATTATGGCACTCAAACGGGTGTTTTAATGTTTGACTTTAAAGTTTAGTAACCTAACATTTTTTTTCTTGATGTTGGTATGTAAACTAATAAAGTTCTTTATTGATGTATGTAAACGTAAATGTAACATAACCTATTCTTATTTGAAATGTGTATATATCCTTTGTATTGAATTATTCCTGATTAAGGCATTGTAATGATTTTTATTGTGTTTCAAGATAAAGCGTCAATATGCTTTCAGATTAAGCCGATTACAACTTTTGCATCAAATATAACCTTCATTTAACCTTGTTAACTTCACTTGAGTGTAAATTATTAAGTTTACATAGTATAGTGTAATTTTATTCCGATTATAATGTATATAGTATACAACTTCTATTGAGAACATATTTATAAGGTAGTTTGAAATGAATTAGTAAGAAATAATAGTTTTAATACCCTATATTTGTATCGAACTCAAACAAATACCACTGTTGCCAACCTACAGTCCAAATTATGAAATAAGGTGACAAATGGAATTTACATTTTTTCAAAATTTTCAACACAAATACGCAAAATAGAAAAAATAGTATAAGAAACTCGTTTCATAATACGCTTTATCGCATTCGTCCATTAGAAAACTCCCCGCTGCGCGGGTCGTTTTCTAAACTTGGACTCATGCGATAAAAACGCGTCTTACGAAACTTGTTTCTTAATATACTATTAAAGTTTATATTGAAGAAAACCCGAACAACAAGACTGAAAATGTTGCCATTTACAGCAGCAGGTAACCATAATAACTTTATAAAAACATATTTTTTTCTGTGACGGGAAAAAAGTTTGACATTTTGTCTCTTTTGGCAGGTACTAAAATGTCACTTTTAATCGAATTACTTTTTTCCCGGGGAAAAAAATAGGTACTTTTTTACAAATAAATATAAACATTTAGTTTAAAAACGAAAGTTACATTTTCTTAACATTGAAAGTACAGTTGTTAAACCTGCATTGCATGAAAGTCTTTTTCCAAGGACGATTTGAAACTTCTGCTACATTAGACAATTCTTCAGCAGAAATAACATTTTCTGCCGCGGATGCCACTGCTTTGGATGTACTTAGACTGAAATTTGGTGTTACTTTAGCTGATGCATTGTAAGACGTTTGTAATAATTTGTTAGCAATTTCTGTTCTTTGCGCTATCGAGTCATCAACATACCCTTCTGCGACCATTGAAGACTTCCAACCGCCGTGTTTTTTTAATGTTAACAAGTCTCGTCTAGATTCCACAAGAAGGGTATCTGACGATCTACGAAATGATGCATGACCCGTGTATAAGTTAGCATTTTCTAATCCAAGAAAATTGGCCACTGTTTCAGGTATTTTATAAAACTGATTTTTACCCACAACCTGATTAATACATTTTCCACTGCGGTATGCATAAAAAGATCGCAATCTTTTGCTGCTGGTGGGCGAAGGGCTATGTACATTTTGTAAAATTTAACATATTATTTCAGTGACTACAAATCTCTTGCATCATTTTACGTTGACTAATTTTCACTACTAGTAAATTTTCGGATTCTTCTATGTCATCTAATGTTATCTGGCTTATTTCACAAATTCCACAAACTCCAGAAATTCCCAATACTACAATAACCTTAGTCATTAAATAAACTTCATCAGGAGTATTATATAAAAAATCTTTAATTTGGATACTCGTGAAAATCTTAAATTTCTTGGGCTTGTAACCTTTTCCATTTTGCTTTAGAAATGTGATTAACTTGACATATTTGGAAATATTCACATTATTATTAGTTTGTAATGTACTTCTAATCATCGAATAAGTCGACAACACGCCAATACAGCAAAACACGCCACTAACTCTGTTTCCGAAAAAGAACTGCATTTATTTTTCAATTTCCATTCCATAAATTTTGCATATGTGTATTCGTTTCAATGATGCCGCTTCTACTAATTCCTGTGGAGTAAAACAAAACTCAGAATCGGAATCACTGTCAGTAGTAGTGAGGCATCCTCCCCTTCACTTTTTTTACGTCACAATCCCCGCCCACTGGGACACCTTCCTCACCACTTTTTGTACTCGCCCACGTGGGAGGCGTATATTTGGAGGGTGTGGTCGGCTTCTTTTCGGGGACCATTTTCAGCCCCTGGGCGGAGTTGAGCCCCTAATTTGGTTGTATGAAGAGCCTTTTTGGCTGTACACCCCTTGGATGTTAGGCAATTGCGACACATGCAGTGTTCTATTGGAAGGTGTAAGGTTACCACCCTTTTAGCTGATTGGTCGTACGTACACCAGCCTCCCTGGCTTCTGATTGATCCTTAGCCCCACTACGCAGCCGCTGTGCTCTGATTGGAGGACTAAGTCTCTGCATTCTGATTGGTTATGGCGGGAAATTTGAAATTGTTTTTAATAATAAAGAGGTTCTTGTAAGACACGTGTAGATCTTCAAAACTTGCTATCGAGTCTTCGCCCCCTGTCGCGGTCCCCTGGTTGGTAGTGGCATGGGGCCCTAACCTTATATATAAATGCAGAAACTAGCTCCTAGGCCTTGGCTCCTATCGTGCCCCCTTGGTGCAACTGTATGTGGGTTCTAACTTAATCTTACAGTTGTAGGCCTTCGCTCCGTCATAAAAAAAATGTATTTTAATAAGGTGGCCTACCTACGAAAGGTAGCCTTGTAAGACAGGACTTGTATCAGGGTCTGCGCCCTGGCCCTTTTGAGTTAACATTGGTTTTAGCGCCATCTAGTGGCGTATAGACTAATTAACATTTTCTATAATAGAAGTTGATCATGCACACCTCTATCTCGCTCTACCTCGTTTTTTTTTTTTCTTTTTCTCTCTCTTCTCTCTCTCTCTCCTCTATACTTGGTTGATGCCTCTCAGATCAACCGTTTCGAGATATTGGTTGATGAACAGTTCAATTTAATTTATAATCCTTAGCTAATTGGAATTAAAATCAAAGTAACGTATGTTTGCATTTTCATTTTAACTTTGAATTTAAGAACGAAAATGAAGAAATAAATAATAAAACTAAAAAATAAATGTTACAAAAGGTGTTCCACATGATGACCATTTGTTTCGATACATAATCTCACTCGTTTTGATAATGAGCGGGAATTAAATTGAACTGTTCATCAACCAATATTTCGAAAACGGTTAATCTGAGAGGCATCGACCAAGTATTCCTTTTTTGCTTAGAACTGAAAAGGGAACAAAACTAATTCAAACGGAACGTCAATATACGGTGGTAAAAGTTAAGGTTAACTATATATATATATATATATATATATATATATATATATATATATATATATATGTATGTATATATACAGGGTGTTCCAGTTTTTTGTAGCAGGACTGTAATAGTCGATAGAGCTTTCAAAATTAAGACAAAAAGTTCATATAAGCATAGTTTTGGGGATACAGGGTTTCAAAGTTTAATTTTTTCAGTTCTTTTAATTTATCTTCAAAACTATTTAAAATAATAAATCCAAATTTAGTACATATTACATTCTAAACTCAATATTAAGAGTAGTTTAACGTTTATCAATATCTGCAGGGTAGTACATTTTCTGGGATGGTACACCCTTCATCCCCCCCGAACTTTTTCATGCGACGCTTCTAACTCTTAAAAACAAAAAATTTAAATTGCCCATTTGATTTAGGAACTTTTTTGTTTTCTGCTTTTTTCGAAAAATGCATAGTTTTTGAGATAAATTAGCTGTAATCCATGAACAGCTTCCAAATGGTAAGTAAAGATGCTCCCGCAAAAAATAGTGTGCCATGAAAAGAACAATAAAAAAAAAGAATCAAATTATGTCAATTCTCACGTCTTTTTTGTCTCTTAATAAAAAGTAGTACTCCACTGATTTTTTCCTAACTTTGCAGTTGAATTAAATAAAGGAAAATAAAAGTAAACCAACAAAATAAATATTAAAAAAATACGTATTTATTGGAAAAAATTTCTATTTAAGATTTTAACAAGAACGAAACGAACGAAATAAATAAATTAAACAAATAAACTTAACCTATAACAACAAAACAAAAACGCTATCGTAATAATAAATAAATTTATAGAAACTGTCCAAAATGTAAACCATTTTGTTGAATACATAATACACACCGACGAATAATTGCACGTGCAATATTAAATAAAAATTGTCTTATTTGATTACACGCATCCCTAATCCTATTAATGAGTTTATCTCTTGTTGTCACAGGAGTTACATACACCCTTTCTTTTAAATACCCTCACGCAAAAAAATCTAAGGAATTTAGGTCTGGAGACCAGGGAACTGGGCCTACACGACCAACCCATCTTCCTGGATAATGGTTGTCCAGCCAGCTTCTAACGATTCTGCTATAATGAGCTGGACAACCATCAAGCTGGAACCAAGTCGTTCTTCGTAAATTTAAGGGAATATGTACCCACATATTCCCATGTTCATTCTCTAAGAATTCCAAGAAAGCTGCACCATCGACAATACGCAACTCTACGTTCTACATCCCCTGGTTGTAGTCCTTGAACAGGTTGTAGATGGTAAGGATATCGGTGATCCCGTCTTAATGTTCGGTGAATAGTAGTATTTGAGACTCCACCTAAAGCTATGGATACTCAGCTAATGCTAGTTGTGCGATTTCTGTCGAATTCACGCAAAATTTGTCGTGCAATATTTCTTTGCTACCTATGATTATTATTCTGACGACCATACACATTATTTAACCCTTGACATAATTTGTTGGTGAACTCTTACAAATACTGAATGATGCGGAGCTCTTCTAAAAGAAAATCTTCGCCTGTATTCACGGGCTATTGCTGCTGAACTTCCATTTACAAAGCCATAAATAAAATGGATATGCGCTATTTCTTGATTAGAAAACAAAAATGGCATTTTAAAAGATCACTTTCGCAATAAAAATTAACACAATAAAATATGTAAATAAATTAACATTCTTTCTTATGCACAAGTCGTATTTAAAATAAAACGCGAGATATGACATAATTTGATTCTTTTTTTTTTATTGTTCTTTTCATGGCACACTATTTTTTGCGGGAGCATCAGACGTTCTTTACTTACCATTTGGGAGCTGTTCATGGATTATAGCTAATTTATTTTTAATTTGTTTTTAAGAGTTAAAAGCGTCGTATGAAAAGGTTGGGGGGGATAACGGGTGTACCACCCCAGAAAATGTACTACCCTGTAGATATTGATGAACGTTAAACTACTCTTAATATTGAGTTTAAGAAGTGTAATATGTGTACTAAATTTGGATTTATTATTTTAAATAGTATTGAAGATAAATTAAAAGAACTGAAAAAAAAATTAAAACTTTGAAACTCTGTATCTCCAAAACTAAGCGTTTGGCAACCTATGTTTATATGAACTTTTTGTCTTAATTTTGAAAGCTCTATCGACTGTTAAAGTCCTGCTACAAAAAACTGAACACCCTGTATATATGTATATATATATATATATATATATATATATATATATATATATATATATATATATATATATATATATATATATACAGGGTGTATTTTAAAATCACCGACTAACGAAAACTGGAGATTCTATGATTCAAAATAAGACAAAAATTATCATAAACAATTTTCCGAAAATGCTTCCTAACCGAGATACAGGTTGATTAAAAAATAATTTTTTTAAGATTACTCAAAAACTACAAAAGATATTACACTGAGATTTGGTACACCTAAATGTCTAATTAAGTACAAGTAATCAGGTGAGTTTGAGTCAACTGGCTCCATCCAGTGGCGTAGAATATGTTAAATTAATCACTTTAAGTAAAAAAAAAAACGACTACGTTATTCAGTAACAGCCAAATTAAATAAATCAGAGATTGCTTTGCATTTGACAGTTACCTATCTTATGTTTACTAAAATAGTTGCATTTACGCGTGTTTTGTAATTCATTGTTTTGTGTCTAATTACTGTGAAAAAATTAATTATTCCAAATGAGAACTGGTCGATATGAATTTATGTTATGATAATACTAATTGCAATGCTCGTGCAGCTGCTCGACTTTATGAACAAAGATTTCCAAATAGAAGACATCCACATCATACTACGTTTAGAACCGTTCAACGTAACTTGTTAGAGTATGAAAGTTTAAAAGGAAAGAAAAATTCCGGACGAAATGCTCGTGTACCAGTTGAAATTGAGGAACAAATTTTAGATAGAGTTTATGAAAGTTCATCAATAAGTACTCGTGAGTTAGGTTTAGAATTTGGTGTGTCGCATAGCAAGTGGTGGAAAGTTTTACGAGAACAAAATTTACATCCCTTTCACCTACAAAAAGTGCATGCATTATTGCCTGTTGACCATCCTCGTCGAATGAATTTTTGCGAATGGTTTTTAAATAAGAATGCTGAAGGTGTACAATTTGTTAGAAACTTATTGACCACTGATGAGTGTATTTTTTCCCGAAATGGAATAATAAACTTGCATAATTCCCACAAGTGGTTAGATAAAAATCAGCATGCAACTGTAGTTACAGCTCACCAACATAGATTTAGCGAAAATATTTGGATAGGTATACTAGACGATCACCTAATCGGACCTATCCGTTTTCCGCAAAGATTTACTGGCGAATTCTATTTAAATTTTTTGAGAGAGGATTTGCCAGAATTGTTTGACGACGTACTCTTAGATGTTAGAATGAACATGTATTTCACGCATGACTGTGCACCACCACATTCTACACGAAAGAATTTTTGCATGATTCCCTGGCCGCTGGATTGGACGAGGACGATCGCCAGATTTCAACTCATTGTATATTTTTGTGTGGGGTATCTGAAAACTCGTGTCTATTCTGTTCAAATTGATAATCGAGAGCAACTTTGGAATCGCATACAGATGGGATGCGATGAGATTAAGGCTATGCCACAAATTTTTCAGCGTATTAGGTTTCATTTGCTAAGAAGAATACAAGCTTGCATTCAAAAGGAAGGAGGACATTTTGAACAATATGTATAAAAATAATTATTATTTTGTATTTGATTCCTTCAATATCTCTTTAATAATGTACGTAATAGTTAACTGCGTTATTTTTTTGTAAAATAAAACAAATTTTGATTTTTATTGAATAATGTGGTCGTTTATGTTAATGCAAAATATTTAAAAAACGGGGTGCCGAATCGAAAAAATACTAAGTATGATTATATTTGCAGAAATAAATGTTGAATCTATAAAAAAAATATTTCTTCAAAAAAACCAGGGGCGTGCGTTTTTTTTTACTTAAACTGATTAACTTAAAATATTCTAGGCCACTGGATGGAGTCAGTTGACTCAAACTCACCTGATTAACTTTATTTAATTAGACATTTAGGTGTACCAAATCTCAGTGTAATATCTTTTGTAGTTTTTGAGGAATCTTAAAAAAACCTTAAAAAAAGTATTTCTTAATCAACCTGTATCTCGGTTAGGAAGCATTTTCGGAAAAGCGTTTATGATCATTTTTGTCTTATTTTGAATCATAGAATCTCCAGTTTTCGTTAGTCGGTGATTTTAAAATACAACCTGTGTATATATATATATATATATATATATATATATATATATATATATAGTAGATTCTCTTTCTAAACAGGCACCACCTGTACATTCGGAAAATGTCTGATTTATTTGCATGTTCAATTACATACACACAAAATTGTTTCATAGAAACGTGTTCATTAACAGTTATAAAAACCTCATTAAAAAGACTGTAAAGTAATAATTACTTATGTATAACGGAGTTAAATTAAATTAACCTGTTTTTAAGAATATCAAACTGATATAATGGAAATAAAAGGCAAAAGGTTTTAATGGTTTTATTATTATATGCGAACTAACAATAACTACAAGTTTAAAATCCACGAATACGTACCAACTATTTGTAGATCTGATTTTATGACGTCGTTCTATAGGAGAAATAATACATTTTAAAAACCTTTATCGACACTTTTGTTAGCAATAGTAAGTAAAAAACACCACACATATATATATATATATATATATATATATATATATATTAAAAGTAATACGTTTACCTTTAGAAGTGTTTTTTCTTTGAGTTGTTCTAATAATAACCATATGTTGAACTGAAATATTTTTTATACAACGTATCCACATGTAGTCTCACTAAACACGTTTTATGAATGGCTGTATATAAACTGGCTATTGCATTCCGATCATTAACTAATTTAGAAAGTAATACACAAAACCTGATTACTGCTACTCGTATTTAGCAATTGTATTGTACTTATAAATTTACATTCAAAATACTAACAAATATTTTAAAAATTTTGCTAACGCAAAATTACTTTAAATAATTTGAATCTTGAGATTACCTAAACTATTGTTATGGAATGCATTAATATCATGTTAAATATTCTCTTTTCTATGCAATCATGATTTATCTGTATACTAATTATGACACACACACGCAGCACGCACCCACCTTGCATCGCACCAACGAACTACGCCCACGACCACGACAACACACACACACACACACATACATAATACACACACAATCACATCACACTCAATATGTCACTGTTCACTGCTATCATGCTCACTGCTAATATACATATATACTCACTCATATATAACCAACCACACACACACACACACACACACACACACACACACACACACACACACACACACACACACACAACACACACGCGCACGCGCACAACACTGCACATGCCGGACCACACACGCACACACACACACACACACACACAACACGCACGACGCAGCACGTATTCACTGTTATATGGATCTTTATCAGTTGAGATTAGTAGCAATGTTAACTAAACGCTTTAAAATTTCTAATCTGAAATAAGAGTGACGTAATCTAATTTATTTGAAACTTCATAGAGAGCATCGCCATCATCGAGATTTTGAGATACATCCATTTATCGTCTTTACCTTGAACGATTATATTTTAACAACCTATAAAGCAGCTAATAACCCCTGACAGTTTTTATCAGACACTGTTATTATTGTTACATGGACATGAGGTTATCCCTAAATTAACTGGTTTCAGCACGGCTTTTCAAATCTTTCAGTTCGTTCTCAGAAGCTGTACCGTAGTCATTTCCTTCAATTTTATCTGCATTCTGTTTCGAGACTGTAGTACGTTTTCTGATATATAAACAGAATCTTCAATATTGTGATGTATGTAGCAGCAAAACACGTTAGCTAGCTAATTTTACCTCTATATTATATTACATGCAAGCCTGATCTTATCATAAATACATCTGTCAAAAAGCTAATTAAACATAGTTCCACGGACTGGACATCGCGAGCAGCGTTTCCAATTATGGTTTTTAGTCAACACAATATTGGCTACAACTACATACAATCGACTATCAATGTTTTAGCACGAGGAGCAAACGAAAAACACGAAAACACGCAAACGCAAAAAGATACAAACACGAAAACACGCTAACGCAAAAACACGAAAACACACAAACGAATAGATGGTAACATGAAAACACGCTAACACGAAAACACGCAAACGCGAAAACATACAAACACGAAAACACGCAAACGCGAAAACACGCAAACGAAAACACGCTAACGCTAGAAGACACAAACGAAAACACGAAAACACGCAAACGTGAGAACAGACAAACGAAAACACGAAAACACGCAAACGCGAAAACATACAAACACGAAAACACACAAACGAAAACACGCTAACGCTAGAACACAGAAACGAAAACACGAATACACGAATACCCGAAAACACGCAAACACGAAAACACACAAACGAAAATACGCTAACACGAAAACATGCAAACACAAAAACACACAAAACGAAAACACGCTAATGCTTGGTGTTCTGTAATGTGTCGTGTGCAGCATCAACTGTATTGTAGTTGGCATGTTGACTGGGCATAGAGAAAAAAAAAATTTTTTTAATCCAATGCTGAGAAAAACAAGCTGTAGTTTACAAAAAACTTAAAATATTAATGTCTGAAACAGATGTTAACACTTTTGAAAAAATGACAACAATTTTTTTCACTGAGTTATCATCTGGTCCATACACTGAAGAATTTGCCACTTACTTTAATAATTATGTAACTAATTCTTTCTCTTGGGCATACTGCCATCGTAAACTCTGTGGGATCAATACTAATATGAATTGAAGAACGTGCACAAAATAATTAAATATTTATATTTTCACGGTAAGAAAGTAAAGAGAATGGACAAAGCAATTTATATACTAATGAAATTCATTCGTGATCAATTATTTGATAGGCTCATTACCATTCATAAAGGAAAACTTACCTTTAGTAATCAATGTCGGAGAGTTGAGTGAAGATGATGGTGAAAGTGAAGGTGATGACTTTTAATTATAAGATGTCCAATATTTGAATTTAAAGCAAAAATTAAAATCTTAGTTACTTTATAACATTGTAAAGAATTATTATATTTAACATATACCATTTTTAACATCCAATACAGTGTATTTATTTATGACAAAATCGGTTATTTATAAGTGGCTTCGATAACCAAATTACAGTCTGGACTCTTTTGACGCAGTGATATCTGTCGGCTAAAAACAATCCTCTGCAATTAACCAAACTTTTCGCACTTCATTCGGGCCTACTGCTAGCTAATTCGTTTCTTATTGAAAATTATTGATATAATTAATTTGTAAAACAGATCCAAAACGAAATTTTGTTGACCCGGTCTCGGTTATGATAATCGTTTACAGTTGTACAATATATTTTTATCATATGACTACCCGCACTCGATGGACTTTACATGCCAGAATAAGTGCGAACAGACCTTAACGAAATTCGACTTTATTTATACGAGTGGATGGGGATATTTGAGACCTTTAGGGTGCTAAATCCCGAGATATTCGAACAATAATTTTATTTAAATTTGACAGTGCGGCTTAAATTTGAAAATAACCTAGAAACATTGACGATGTTTCGTTGGTATTCAAAATTACTAACTATATGAACCAATAACGACATACGTTTTTAAAATCTTAAACCATGCTTTACTAAAAGATGAGTCATAAGACACCTCTCGCCGGCCCGACTTTACAATCATTGTTTTTACATTTATAGTTATACCACCTAGCAGCTCTGACGAGTGCTGCCACATCATGATTAATTTAAGTACTACACATATGTTAAATGGTTTATGTACCCACTAAGTACAATTAAATTAAAAAATTTTATTTTTTAGATTTATTTTTAATATTAATTGGATATTATTTAAACCCGTGTGAAATGTGAATATTATTCTTTTTGAACTCCGTGGATTAATAGTATTATTTGGTTCCCCCATTTCGGGGACTGAAGTGTTACTTTTAATCTTTAGGGATTAAAAAATAATTTAATCTTGTTATGGCATTGAAACATCTGGGGCTTTAAAAGTAATTCATATATTTCATTAGCCTTGAATAGTGTAGCTTCTTTGTCAAAGTGACTTTTCTAATAATTTAAATTTATCGTAGATGTAATATTTTAATTTTCAGAAAATAATATAATTATTTCTATTATTACTCCACGAAGTGCAAAAAATAGTGTAGATACCACGGGGTTGAAGTTCCTTAATCCCTTGAATAGTTGTTGGTCTCGAGCTAAATGAGTCACTTCAATCCCTTGTTATCTAATATACTACTGTCAACGTTATTCTAAGTTTCTGTGTTTTAATCATTATAATAAATCACTAAAATTCATTTGGAAAATACAAAATAATGATATGTCAAAAGTACACTCTAAATTTACGAATAATTAAGAAAATATAAAAAATTTCATTCAGTATGTCTTGCTACACCTACCATAACCACCTATTTTAAAGTGGCAACATGTCTTTGCAAGCAAATAGAAATTTTACAGCAAAAGAAATGTGGTTCTCTATTTAAAATTCGTGAATTTAATTTTACTTAATTGAATTTTGTTATATTATTAACTTACCCACCTAAAAGGAAAGTTGTAATCGGTAAAAAAATGTAAAATTGAACTCACTCCAAAAATATCCATTCGACCGGGTCCAAACATGGAACTTTTGAAAAATGTCGAAAATATCTGTGTGTATGTCGCGATATCTCAAAAACTTAAAAAGCCACTGCATTCAAAATTCATTCAAGTATTTATGACTTACTTGTCTAGACGCCCGCGATTTTTGGTGGGGGTTAATCTTTGGTATAAGGAGCAAGAGAGGTAAATGCAATTTTCTTTTGACTGTGATAACAAAAAATTGAAAAGCCATATTATATTCAAACTTATGTTTAGACCCCACTAATTTTTTATGGGGGTGGATCCGCGTGGTACCGAGAAAGGGTGATTAACACCTTAATCTCTAAATCCTTGTGATTTTTAGTGTTGGCAGAGGACCGGGTGAGGAGTAAGAGGGGTTAATATTCTACAGTCCACAATAACACAAATGCTTAAATAGGAATTGTATTCAAACTTGACATAAATGTTTTAACAATAAAATGTCTAGTGATTTGTGGTGGTGGTGAAGTTGCGGAGAAACCAGAGTGGTGAATTTTATTTTTGGAATAACTCAACAAATTAAAAAAGCGATTACATTCAAATTTGATAAAAGTATGTGATTAAGTCTATTTAAACAATAAACAGTGGGAAACTTTGAGGAGAGAACAATTAAGACAATAATTTCCAACATTCTTGTTTAATTTCTTCACCTTTTTTTATCTACACAAAATTTTCTGTAGCAGGTGCTTGACCAATTTAAACAAGAATTGTAGAAATTTGAACCAATAAAATATTCTCTATCAATTTCCTCAATAACATACTAAAATTTCAGTCATGCGTTTAAATTTTAGCCAAACAGATGTTACTGTGTTGATTGGACTAAAATTTTCTAACCTTTATATTATAACTACAATTTTATTCCTTAAAATTATATTAAAATAAAATTAAGTTAATTTATAAATTGTATATTTCATTTAACTGGTGTGAAAATGCAAAATTCCTTGAGCGGAAATATAAAAAAAATAACAATTTAAAAAATTAATTTATTATGCATTCAGTAAAGTTTTGTAAAAAAACAAAAAAATAGTTCACAAGTAGATAAGAAGAAGGAAGAACACAAAACAAAACTCCTTCCTTTTATACAAGATAATTTTTAAATGTTGCAATTTAAAATTAAAATGTTAAAATATAAAAAACAATTGAGCTATAATACATGTAATCAAATACAACCTGTAGAATAGAGAAATAAAAAAGTATTAATTTAAATAGATGTTTATAGTTTGGTAATATCGAAAGCCAAAACCTCGATGCTGTCAGTTAGTTCTCTTCAGATTTCCAGACTTCATGTTCTTCCTTTGGGTTATCTCAAAATGTCCCTTTCGAAAAGAACCAAGTAGGGTAACACGCAAAGTTTTTCAACTTCTCAGGGTTTCTTTTGGTCATGGCCGGGCAGTAGTTCATTTTATACATAGAACAAAACATGTATTAGTGTGATTCTCAGGCATAATTTCTTTTAGACTGGTAATATTAGTCACCTTTTTCTTACCTAAGTTACTGGGCAAAACTGTGTACATATAAGAATAGAAATGAGCAGCTATGGGATAAGGCCCTGAATAATAGTTGTTTTCGAATTCGCCCTCTATTGATAAAAGGGTGGGATACTTTTTAACAGATATTTCTGTGAATTAAAAGTATTATTGAAGTAGGTACAACTTATAAACATCACCTTTATTTGAATTTTCCAGAAAAATATGAATTCATGAACCCTTACATTTTACAAAAGTCCCAATTGTTTAAGGTTAAAGAAGGTAAGGTATTTGTCATTTTCCAACTTTTTTGACTAATATTTATAATACATCTACCTAATTTTAAATCCATTTTTATCTTTAAGAGCTGTTAACGTGCATAAGAAAAGGCAAAACTTTATGTTGACTTTTCCTTTTGACATAAGGTTGTATGGTGATCTTGCTAAACATCAGTGAGTAATTCAAAATTGGAAATATTAATAGCAGAAATAGGTTGTTTACTTGATTTAAATCTTTGTACACATATAAATTATTTCTAGTATATACAGAACCTCATGTGTGTGTTAAGAATAAAGAGGTATGCAACAGGTAGCTTGCAGTAGAAATGGTGCAATGACTGTGTCTTCACATAATGGGAAGAATGTGATTCAATTTAATGAAACTATTTCAAATAGATATGCATTAAGGCCGTTTGACATATCCCAAGGTTTAAGTGATTTGACCAATGTGACCGAGAGCAGATAAAATTAAAATCTGCAAACCTTTGTTCCAGAAAATCAATTGTTAGTGCCACTGTTTATAAGTTTAGAAGTACTTATCTTCTTTTATACTTCGGTCAAATGAAGCGGTAAAATCGAGAAAAGTGGATTCAGACACATTTTTAAGAAATGCCACTTTGGAAATATTTTTATCACTATAAATGATAGGTGTAAGAATTTTCTGTTTAAGGAATGCCTTGTTGACGGTTTGGGCCATTCTTTTATTTGGGTCTTGCGTATCCATAAATTAAATGTTAAGATAATCTGAATAACATTTTATATCCATATATGTTACCTTTTACAACTGACATTCCTGAATAAATTATTAACTGTGTTCTTTATTAATCTAAGCTCTATAATTTGCTGCTCTCTTCTCTGAAAAATGCTTACTACATATTTTGTTCTTGATTATTAACTCTAGTCTTCTAAACCAATGAATTTGCCTAAAATAAAATTGATGCAACTAGCGTGTACAAAAAAGATTTAAAGCAAATACCAGTATAATCATTCCGTAGAATTATACTGGTATTTGTTCCTACATCAAAATATAGGTTCTAAAAAATTGCAAAATCCACATAATTTTGCAACATAACTATTTGACCTCTAATTAGTTGTTATCCACTGGAAAATAAGTTTTTTTTTAATACAAAGGTTAACATATAAAAGCTACTTCAAAGTGTAAACATTCCATTTAAATATACTTTTTTGGTATTGCAAAGAATCTCAAATCTAAAGTACATCGGACTGTTTTACAATTTATACAGGAATAATTAACCATGATAGTTGAATGATAGAGAAAACCAACAATACTACAAGTAATGAATAAAAAATGTTATGTTTTATAAATACTAAAGACAACCACTGTCTTTAGACTGCAAAAGTTTAAACACAACGTTGTTTTTGTTTTCACAATTGAATAAAACATTAGAATTTATATTCAAAGTTAAACCATTATAGGGAAAAAATGCAATTTTTGAAATTATCAGAACGGTTCCCATTTAAGAAAACTTTTTGATAATATCTACGCTAACTAAATTGGTTTCGAAATACAGAGGATTCAAAATCTGCCGGTTTTATTATCTCATGACTCGGTTATTTATGGAGATAAAAAAGCTTTGGATACGAAAGTTTTATGACTTTTACGTTGAATCCAGTGGCGTTCTTAAAAAATATAGATGTTTTATTTTTTGAGATATTATCAAAAGTAGCATTTTCTTAAATGGGACACCTGATTAAATCTCAAAAATTGCATTTTTTTGAGATTGCAACAATATATAACACTTAATATTTTGCATTGTCCTAAATAGCTAAAATACTAAAAAACATTTTTTTAGTTGGCCATGGATTTAATCAATTCTTTATTTTTAATAGGCATAATAAAATTGCAGATAATAAAATAATAAAATTAATAAACTAAAACAACAACTAAAAAACAAGAAAAGATTTACAACTCAACAGTAATTTTTCAAATAATATATATATATATATATATATATATATATATATATATATATATATATATATATATATATATATATAAAACAATTAGCATAGGTTTAATCACAAATTTAATTGTCTTCCATTCTGGATGCATTTTGGGCTCTGCTTGTAACTGAACGAGTGGCGTTATAGATTTGAATATTTGGCACTCTTCCAATGCAATTAATAAAATTTGCTCTGAGTTCTTCTGTATTACTTCATTTATAGACTTCATTTTGATAGATCCCAATAAAAGTCGAGTGGCGTCAGGTCGGGGAACGCGGAGGCCATCTGTTTGGTCCATATGTACCAAGTCAATTTTCGCCAAAATTGACATTTAGTAAGTCCCCCATGTGGCTATTATGTGCTGGAGCACCGTTTGTTTAAATAAACATTATTTCTTGCAGCTAATGGCATTTATCCAACTCCATTATTACACATTCTTCCAAAATTTGGATGTATCCTTGAGCATTCAAATTTTCATTAAAATTCTTAGTTAAGGACTCTGTTTTGATATAGCACCCCCAACATGGAACCCAAACCGTCCTTGTTGTATCCTGGCGACCGTCTGATGAGGATTTATGGACCAATATCGATTATTATGTCGATTAAAAATTCTTCGCTAGATATAAAACCTCGTCGGTCCATATTATATTTTGAAAAATTGAATTCGATTAATCTGTGCGAATACCAATGACAAAAGAAATCCCATTCCAGGATGTTTATGAACCTTTTTACTTTATATGATTTATACTTATGCTTTCTTAACGTTTTTAAAACTTTAGATTTATTGGCCAATATCTTTCTAATATTACGGCTAGATATCGTCGGATCAGCAGCAACACAAGCTAATGTATTTATTTCATCTCTTGTTCTATTTTATGACATGTAAACAAACAAAAACAATTGCTTAAAACATTCAATTAATGGCCAACTAAAAATGTTTTTTAGTATTTTAGCTATTTAGGACAATGCAAAATATTAAGTGTTATATATTGTTGCAATCTCAAGAAAAATGCAATTTTTGAGATTATCAGATACAGGGTGTCCTATTTAAGAAAATGCCACTTTTGATAATATCTCAAAAAATAAAACATCTATATTTTTTTTAAGAACGCCACTGGATTCAACGTAAAAGTCATAAAACTTTCGTATCCAAACTTTTTTATCTCCATAAATAACCGAGTCAAAGAGATAATAAAACAGGCAGATTTTGAGAATCACTTGTATCTTCGAAACCAATTTAGTTAGCGTAGATCCGATTGCGCCATTAAACTAAACACTAAAAAAGAAGGGAACACTTAGTTTTTTGTATCTCTTACCGTTTAGCCTATACCCTATAATATTAACGAAAAAAAACCACCCTATACGCAAAGATTGGCATTTCAATGTTGTTGTCATCTTCTACTGAAAACAACTGCTGCATCAGAATCACCACTTTGGTATTCTGATAAGAAGTTTTCCCCTTCATTTGGTAAAGCTTCATAATTAGATGACTTAAGTAGCTTTAACAAATTCCAAATGGTTTTAAATGCCGCTTGAAATGTTCTAACAGTTGGATTTCGACTATAATCTTCTTGCTGCCTGTATATAGAGAATTGATTTTCTAAAATATCTTCATTTAAGCGTGATGTTAATAAGAAGGGATATCCTTTATCTTTTTGCTGAATGTATGTTTTTATCACACTTCCTGTGGTTAATTGTAACCCAAAGAAACAGGACACTAGTCGCATCTTCCTATGTTTGTCAATTTTTTAATATTTTCTATAATGTTAAAGCCTTGAGAATCATCACATAAAACCCTCATTGGATTACTACTATAAAGATCTCGGCTATTTAATACATCAAAAATGTTCATCGATTCCATGAATGAAGCTGTTGATACATCTCTCATAGACGTAAGTTTACCAGTTATGTGTATCTATGAGTTTAGGCAAAGGTTTTCCGGGTTTTACTTCGTTTGTCTATATCATAATCAGGCTTGCCTTTAAAAGATATTCATATCTCATCATAATGTCACGTGTGGACGAAATTTGTCATAAATTTTTTTTGAATATTAGGATTTTAAAATATTATATGTAGAATTTTAAATTAAAACGTTGTTACCGGGAATAGTTATTTTAAAGTTTGTCATCGCAGTTTCAAAAGGAATTGAATTTCATTTGGGATGAAGAGTTTTTAAGAAACATAGTAGGTGTGAATATAAATTTGTTTGTGTTGTGGTGGTTGATGACGAAAGGTTCAGTCGCATTTAAATGGTTATTAATTTTTTCAAGTTTACCAGTTCATTTATGCATGGAGTTGTTAGTTGGAAAGTTATAGAAAATTTATTTGAGTGACAAGGTTTCCGATTGAAAAAAGGAATGCTCTCAAATTTGGAAAATTTTTTTTCTGGGAAATGTCTATTATGCAATTTTAATATGGAAGATTTTTTTAATGTGACGATTGCTGTTTCTTTTATTTAGTTAGCTAGTTGCGTAAAGAGGTGGAACGCTGAGCGTGTGATGTAGTGCTGAGCGCAAAGAATTTACCTACGTTCTATCCGGGTTACTTGAAGCTATCGTGAGGGAATATTCCAGTTCACCGTCTGCGGATCTTAAAAAGGATTCAATCATACCGGGGATTTTTCTTGCGTGTTCTTTTTTTGTTGGCATTGTCGTATCCATTGAACGAGATTAGTGTTTATTTTAGTGCTATTTCCTCATTGTTCACTAAAATCGCGTTTAAGCGGATTATGATAACGTTGAGTTTGGTCAATTTATTTGTTCATCAAGAAAGTACATCCGCGTCCGCAGCTGTCCAGACAGATAAAAGGTTGCTGTAAACAAAAATATTAAAATAAGAAATTTTTGTGTATGTAAAAGACAAAGAACGTTTCGTAAATAAATTAATGTGTGTGTTTAGTAAACCAGATGAAAAAGTTAATACACCTGGTTTTGCTTTAAATATTTTCGCCACTAAATTCGTATAAATATAATTTGAAAATAGTCGGATAGTTGAAATTTGACGCAGTAGTTGCCTTACTGAAAGCCTCGTCAAAGAGATTGAAGAGTTATTTGTATTCATTGATCAATTACAAAAGGGACAATGGTATAGTAACTGCGTTTACCGCTGAGATGGAACTCAAGAATTTAGATTGATATTTTGTGCGAATTAAGGTAATTACTTTTCCGTATTTAGTGATTTTAATGAAGTTGTTTTTTTGTATTTGTTTAGGCGGATGAATCGTTTTTTGGGCATAGATAATTTTACAAAAGTGTATTCAACCGTTCATCGTAATACTACATACTGTTATTTTTTTATTATTATTATTGTATACCAAGATTCACATTACGAATATTTGTCAAATTTATGTTTTCGACGGTTTCGCCCTAGAAATATTCGATATTTTAAACATTTTTTGATTTGTTGTGGACTGATCACAGACAAAAGCAGCAGGGCATATACCAATTATATGAAGTTCAATTAAAATACTTTCTAATATAATTTTTAGTGTATCTACATTTACACTTTTTGTAGTGAAATAATACGAAAGTGGTAGTTTCCATGATGAATACAATCCTCTAATAACTACTAAAGCTTGTTTTGCTAAAATGGATTGGCGCCCAAACAGTCCTAAATCTTCATAACCTTGGATGACATATCCTTTGCTACTATACTCCAAACACCGTTTAATTACCATTTCATCAAATTCCAAAATACACTCTTGCTTTCATATCCAATGTATTAAATTTTAGTTCGAGTGAGAAAAAATTTGTTGTTATGTGCTGGTTTGTAATCCATACAGCTCAGCCAACGATTAATTGTAGATTGTCACGTGTCCATGATTTTATCAAGATTAGCCGATAATTTTCGAAATTATGCTATTTGTTAGTACCGAACATCTTAAATGTAGTATAGACTCTCGTAATTGGATGTAGTAATGCATCAATGATTGGAGAAGCTTTTCTATTGAAACGCTTTCTTTTCTCGTTTACATATTTAAAAGGTTTATGACTTTTTTGGCATTTTCTAAAAACAGAAAGGAAAATTTTGTTGTTGATCAAAGTAAAATGAAAGTTTAAAAGGAAAATTGGATTTACTTTTTGGTTCTGATATTTAGGAAAACCCTCCTACAACATTCGTTAGTCTTTGTAAATAAGGAGTTTTGCATAAATAAATGCGTTTGTAATTTTAAATTGGTTCAATTTAGTTAAACCACGTTGAGATTGCGTCACATAAAATTTAAATGATTACATTTAAGGTACATCTTTTGAAAAGTTAAAGGCCAGTTCGGCACCATTTCCTTGATAAAAGTTTGGTTTTAAACAAAGAATTTGACTTTAAATACATGGCATTAAAGGCTAGTTTGCGAACAAACAATTTACCATATATCAAATTATTTAAATAAGATTTCGAGTAGAAGTAGGCTCTGCTGGGTATGCAATTTCTCCCGACAATTTTCACATTGGACTTCGTGAATGTGTGTAGTTAGTAAATTTGAGTACCTTTTTTTTTAATTGGCTGATTAGATAGAAGGGGTTTAGAAAAACCGATAAGTGAAATTATACACAGGGGCAGTGGTAGTTTAGGCTTGTAAGCACGAAGTTTATCGTTACGGTGGCGGAACAACGTTGGCTCAGGTCCGTGTTGAAGGAATTATTGTTGCAGGGATTCTCATTCCCTCACATTCCAAAATAATGGATCATATAATTGTTCAACCTTCACGAGACCAGTTTATCGTTTTGTGCAGTTGGTCCATGGGACTTATCGAGATCCAGGAAGGCGTTTAGTGTTTATAATTACTAAGTACTTTCGTCATTCTCTGGAGAAGTCTTCGCTTTTTGGCAGAAAATACAATGTTTGTTTCAAAGTTTCTAACGTAAAGTTCACAGCGTGCTATTAAGCAAATAAATTGCCATAAATAAAATAAAGTTTTTCCTAATTTAAGAATATTAAGAATTATCCAGAACTTGTGCATTATTAGAGTTAAGAAAATCAGTAATGCGCCGTAAATAAACCAGATTTTGTGTATAGTTAACTAGTATAAAGTAAGGTAAATGAATTAACTTCGTGTTAATATAATTATTAGTGTACACACGCTCAATCGAAATTTCATCAGAACGCGAGTTGAAAGAGAGTCCGACATTAGCAGTATTGTAAGAGGAGCTGCGAGCGTCTTGTCATTATCAACCCCATAGTCGGCATTCTCCTGCAGGTCAATTCCGGATGTCTGTGTAACAAAAGGGCATCTCCATTTAAGGTAACATTTCTGTGTTTTTTTTATTGTGGTGGATGACGAATGCTACTAAATTTATGGTGTCGTTGGTATTATTTTTGTTATGTGTTTGTGTAAACGGTTGTATACGTTTGTTTTCTTTATGATTAATTTCTTTATTTTTACCGTTTAAATTTCAATATAAACGTATCCATCCGTATTTTCATTACTAAATTTATTTGAAGGTGTTTTTTTATTCTTGTTTAAACTGATGAATTTACATCGAAATTGTGTGTGACGGCTACGTTTTGAGCACACAATTTAATTATTTTTTGTAGAAAAATAACTATTTACTCTTTTGGACATTTAAATAAGTCTCTTGTAGTAAATTTTAATAGAGGTCATCGTGAGCTAGCTCGCTTCACCAGTAAGAGATAACCTAAGTGATCAGATCATAATATACATACATTTAGAGGCCGATGAATCATTGCACTATTTTTCTCTTATGATTTGAGCATAATTAATTACAATCTGAGAGATTTGATTTCAAGCGATTGTGTACAGAATTAAAGTGTATTGTCGTTGAAACGAAATAATTTTAAGAGTCAATTTTAGTAACGTAACGTAATACATTATTGTTTTATTAACAACTTAGTGATTGATTTTGCACGTAACTATTTTAGCTAGCGTGCAAATGTTATTGAAGCCTTTCAGGTTGGTGAGATCTACTGGTCTCAGAGCCACCTGCGGAGATTACTTATAGGTAAGCATAAGCAAGTTATTAGAGTATTTTGAGCGAGCTGTGAACTAACGTGATTTGGAATTTCAACCCCTATTTTGAGATTTAAAATACACTGGCGCCGGTGTCCGCTTTTATGTCATTTCAACCTCTATTTGGACTTACATATGGTAAACTATTCTATTGTGCGCAAAATTTAATACATCGAACCCACCCCGACCACTGACTACCCGAGTGAAAGCCAAGAAACCCCTACTAACCAAAATAAACAATTTATTTCAATCTTAATGCTGTCAACACCTATGAAACTAACCATAAACAGATTGGGGTACTACATAACTTAATCACGATCTTTTTTTAATTAGGTTAATGAATATCCTGTTTTGTTTTCAGTGTAGTTACTATATTCTACAATCACACAAAAAAAATTTCTCATATGATGCAGTGTAAATTAGTTAATGTTTCCTTTTCAGCTCTAATATTCTACAATTTTATAGGTGGAAGGCATGTCACTATCTTCTATATTCCTTATTTACTCGCCAACACGCACTAGCCAAGCGTGGTCTTTTAACGGCTAAACCCTTAAAATGACAAGGTCTAAAACAGACGACATACCCCAGGTGAATAGGGTGAGACGCCCATACACTCACATCGATTCGTCGATCCATCCCAAGGGTTCTAGACGGGACAAAAATTCGTTAACGCCAAATTCTGCCTCATTCGAAAGCCCGGGAGGGCAGGACACAACCCACCTCGATCATCGAAAGTACCAACATCCGGATACATTACTGTAACATACGTGGTACCAGGTCGAATCTTAATGCTGTTCACCTACACTTGAACAAGTGCAACCGGACATTCTGTTTCTATCAGAAACACAAGTTTCCCTGGAGGCACTGATTCGCCTGACGTGCAGTTTTCCAGATACAACCTCCCACTAACATTCGCCTTAAAGGCGGAGTATGTGCGTATACCAAAGACAACGTAGGTTGTAAGAGGATGTCCACTTTGGAAAACTACAAATTTGACGCGACTTGGTTCAAACATTCTAGGCGCCAATTTGTGAAATTCTACTATTATTGGTATAGGTCTCCCAATGATAATAACTTCCAAGATCTTTTGATTACCTTAGTCTGAAATAGACTACGGTTTCCATCTTGCTATATCTCAATTCTGGGAGATTTTAATAACCCAACCCAATTCCTTTTCATCTACTACTAATCCGCAGGTCATAGTGCAAAATCATTTGCTGTATCCTGTGATCTCACACAAATCATATCTGAACCAACCAGAATCCCTTACAACCCTAACCGTACTCCACATTTCCTGGACCTTTTTGAACTAACTCACTTGTCTATAAAACAAGAGCCCTTTTCCCACTTGGTCAATCAGACCACTGCCTAATGGAAATAACTTCCTCTATCCTCAATCCCACTGTTACTCGAAAAACAGAACTAATGTGGTGTTTTAAATCGGCGAACTGCGAGATTTCTTTGCAACCTTCCCCTGGCGTGAGTATTACTTTAAACGGTCATCCTCTTCAAACATTGCTCTTTCAATAACTGAAGCTATCTTGATAGGTATGGAGTTAGATTCCCAAAAAACATAATTGTGTAGGATATGCCCGTTCCCAACCCTGGTTTAATAGGGCTTGCACTGATGCATTATCGTGAAACCATACACTCTATACCAAATGGAAATCAAATGATTGTCGAAAATCACGCCGACTATGTTGCCGCAAGGAATAGTTGCAAAAGCATCATTACCAAGGCCAAAAAGATGTTTGAAGAACGTAAAATTTTGTTCATTAGCTAAAGCCATCAGTAAAAACTTTAGTACATCTTCCTTTCCTCCCATGACGTCTCGCGACGGAATTGTAGTAGCTGATTCTCCGGACAAAGTCAACTTCTTTGTCCATTAATTTGCATCAAATTTATGTCTCGATGATTCTGCTAAAATTGTGCCGTCGCCCAAATCTACCCCATACGCTATGAAACCAATCCAATTTCGATACAAGCTCCTAGAATCAATTATCAATACACTTCACTCAAAGAAGGCGCAAACTCTTGTCGATCTCCATGTCATCTGGAGAGTTTCCCTCATCGTGGAAGTTGTCAAATGTCCAACCCATTCCTAAAAAGGGCAACAAAACCGATCCCTCAAACTATCGACCATTCTATCAAAAATCATGGAAAAAGACATCAACCACCAACTACTTTCGTTCCTCGAGCCCAATAGACTCCTAAACGACCACCAGTATGGATTCAGACAGAGTCGTTCAACGGGTGGTCTTCTTTCATATGTCACCCAACTTTGGAGTAAGACATTGAAGAGGTCCAGTGAAACAGTCGTAGTTTTAGATATTTCAAAGGGTTTTGACCAGGTTTGGTGCCTTTGCCAAGCTCACTTCGTTCCGCTTATCCGATACGCTCATAATTGGATTCCAGCTTTTTGACAAAAACGTATACGCGTTATTGTTATGGCCTTTTCGAAAGAAACTACTATTAACGCGGGCGTACCCCAAGGATCAGGATAGCTACACTTTTCCTGCTATATACAAATGACGTCATTTCTCAACAACTAACCGATCCATTCATTTGCAACGGCAGCATTCTACATTGTAGTTCTTCTCAGTTTTACAACAATAAGTCTAGTCAGAATGTTAAAGTGAAAATGGCAGCCTCAATCCAGTGACTTAGAACGTGTCCTTGAATGGGAAGGAATAATCTACTCACGTTCAACGCCGACAAAACCCAGTGTTGCCTTGTGTCCGCCAAGAAAGACCGATCATTTCCTGTATAAATATGAATGGCTTAGATCTCAAGTTTCAAACTCTATTTTATGTTAGGGATGTGCGTATCATTGAAACTTTCATTGGTTCACCTTTTGTCAGCCAGCAAAACAGCTGCCCGTAAACTGGGTTTTCTATACCGATCTAAACAATTCCATCTCAACAACTTCTGTAAGGCTGTTCATCTAGAATAAATTCCCACCTCTGGGTCAGTGCCCCAAGCCCTTGATATGGTAATGCATCAAAAAGAGCTATAAGGGCTTTAAATGACCCGTCTCTGAATTTTGACCTCCTCTTAGCATAGAAGAATAGCGGGTTTTTCCTTAACCATAATTACATTGTTACACTAAACATGCGCAATCTGCATTTTCCACACGACGACCAAATTGTAGAATGCACTACCCAATTCCTGTTTTCCTCCAAACTTTGACTTAAGCAAATTTAAGGTAGCCATTCAAAACATTACTCGCCAGAAAATATCCCTAAACCCTCCCAGTGTTCCTGAGCATGTTAGGCAAATCTTAGCCTGTTCAGGAATACTTAAGTAAAAATCAAAATAAAAAATTGTTCATTTTAGCTAGAAAGAATAACTCAAATGCCGTTCCACTATCAAAAAACAGGGTTTAAACTAAGGCTTTTCAACCTCGATTTCAGTTTAGCCGATGGATTTTAAATAATTTAGATGTCATATGGTAAACTTTCGCCATTATTACACATAATTAAAAAAGCTTTTTTTTTTAATGATTAATTTATGTTTTACAAATTATACATTTCGATTACAAGTTATTGTCCTTAGTAGTAAAATATTTTAGAATTGTTTAAGATGTTGAAATAAAAATTTTACACTGAGAACGATAACTAAGGTTATCGAAATTGTACATTTTAAAACATAAATAAAAAAATACAATTAAACCCCAAAAAAATATTTTAATTTAGATGTTAGTAGTTTGTGGTCTGACGAAGCAATGTTTACTAGAAACTGAATGTTAATGTACGTTAAATTATTGGGGGCGCCAACCTTGGATGGTTAGACGAAGAAATTTTCAAAACAGGTTTTCTATCAATTTATCGGCTGGAATTGTTGAAACTCAATTAATTGGCCCTATTGACATACTGGCTCGTCTTAACGCCGACTGATAACTACATTCATTAGAAAATAAACATCCTGACTTATTAGATGATGTACCATTAGATGTATGTCAAAAGCACTATTTTCAGAATGATGGAGCATCAGTTCATTCTAGCCGACAAGTATGAAATTGGTTAGATAGAAATTATCCAGGAAGATAGGTAGGCGAGTATGGAATGAATTACACTATTCAAATATTTCAACCATTTAATAATCCTGAAAATAAAAAGTGTAGCTCCAGAATTCTTAAAATTTTAAGGAAATTCTTAGAACTTGGCAACACTGAGACGTGACAATGAAATAGAATGTTCTTATTGTAGAGGTCGCTAGTATTAACTCTCCCTTGTTGTATATTACTGAAATAGTGTGATATACTTTCCTGAACGAAGTAAATATTAACGTAACGTAACCTATCGTCAGGTATATGCTTTATGCATATGGCGTTGGGGGTATTGTGATCAAGAAGAAACCCCCAGGACGCGGTCATGTCATTGCACCTGGCCGGGTCTCTTTATACGCCGTAATTTTTTAGTTCCAGGACTTGCTCAGTGCTCGTCCTGGCGATAATTAAACAACGCAAAATAATGTACAACGAAAATATAAGGGTTACTGGAAGGAGCTCCAAAATTCGCTTGAAATGTGAGCCCGTGTTAAATAAACAAGATGCTGGAGGGGAGTTGGTTGTTCTTTATTATTAAAAGCGTCCTGCGGTATATTATTTGTGTTTTCTGACAAGTTTTTAATATTCTCGATATTAAAATGGTTAAATTGTGCTGTGCTTATGAATGCTCAAACGAATGAAGGGAGTCCCACAGGAACTGTAAAATTTCATAAGTACTTATTTTTATTAAAACAGGATAAATTCTCCCCGATGTTCTACCTAACCTAAAATACTTTTAACGGCCTGTCATTAGTTGTGTTGTAGTATTTAAAAAGTATTGAATTCATGTGTTTACTCCTTAGATTCCCCTTAAATGAGCCTAGAAGATTAAACCTTTGGGACCAGGCTTTACATCAAAAAACTTCAAGCCCACAAAATCAATGGTACTATATAGTGAGCATGTTAAACAGAGCGACTATTTAGAGTCATCTTTAAAACAGTGTTTCCTCAGTTTTCAAGTTCCCAAGTTATATGTCTTAAGCATAGTCCTAAGAAAAGAAGGCTTTTAAATCGTGAAAATCTTGATGATCGTGATACTGTCATAAAAGAACCGTTATGTATTCAATAATGTATATCTATAAACATTTCTAAGAAATTCATTTTTTAGAGTTCATCAAACAAAGCAGATACAGATAATCCATTAGTAAAAGATGTTTCCACACAGACAAAAACTTTTACAACTAAGACTGAGGTAAAACTTTGGAGCAAACTTAAAAATGTGCAAGTAAAGGTAAAAAGAAGAAACATCAGGCTGAAATCGATGAAGAATTTAGTCCAACATTTAAAGAAGCATAATAGGTGTTCGGACAATATCGAAGATTTACTAATGACAACTTCGAAGGATTTCAGTTGAATTTGTTGTAAAAGTGAGGTAAATAATTCTAACAAACCAAAAACTCAAAAGAAGTGTAGCCAAGAAATGAAGAAATTTGCTCTTATGCAAAATTTTTATTCTCCTCGAGCATATGCATTTGTTCGTAGTAAGTTGTTTGCCACATCCTGCTATTATAAGAAAATGGTTAAGTTCTCTTGATTGTGAAGTTGGTTTTTTAACCAAAGTGTTTCAGTTTTTAAAGGAAATATAGCTAAAAACAATTATTTAAAAGATGTAGCTTTAATTTTTTATTGTATGTCTATCCGTAAAGCTATAATGTATGTAAGGAGGAATTAGCTACAGAAGCTTTCAAATTGTATCATTTACCGAAAAATTTAAGTGTCCTATTGCATATTTTTTTTATAAATAAAATAGGTGCCTCTGTGCAACAGCAATTAATTCTAATTGCTATTGAAAAATTATTTAAATACAATTTTAAAACATGTATTTTCATAAATTATTACAATAGAGTTATTATTTGGGTATCAACATTGATGAAAAAATGACCATTTAATTTTCCAACTTGACTGAAGTGTGGTAAAGACTCAAAAAGTTAAAAAGCATAACATTTATCTCACTTTT
Source organism: Vesta saturnalis (assembly GCA_036346205.1). NCBI lineage: Eukaryota > Metazoa > Arthropoda > Insecta > Coleoptera > Lampyridae > Vesta > Vesta saturnalis. The sequence goes on from JARFJB010000467.1 coordinate 66,628, forward strand.
GTGGCTTACACCCCGCCAACAAACCACCCTTGAATAGTAGCGACACGGTTAAACTAAAGATAAGACCGGTTAAAGTAATGCTTGGAAAGAATTCTAATAAGATTCTAACAAATTTTTAGTTTAGATATCGTTGACTGATATAACATTTTTTTAGTTAAAGGTAGGGAAAAGTGGGTACATTCAGCTACTTATGATATTTATTTAAACAGCTCATGTAAATTAAATATAATTGAATTTGTTTAACAGCTCTTTTGGTTGATCTTTTGTGCCTGTTTATTATATAACAGAAAATTCATAAAATTAATTACACATATTGCAACACTTTTATTAATTTTGTAACTGAATCTCCCCACCAGTTAGATTCAGCTAATGGGGTACATTCGTCCAATAAAAATAGATGTACAATGTGTCTTAAACTGAATCTCTAACATTCTTAACATTAAGTAAAATAAAGAATAGGAACATATAAAACAACAAAAATAATAATAAGAAATTTAGCGCACATCAAAATCATTAAAATTATAATAAAAGAAAGATAGAGGCCTTTGGCAGTTGTAGTAGTTTTGTTATTTGTTGACAAAATAGCAACTATTGCACTTTGTTTACTTCATTTATATCTTCCACTAAAGGAAAAAAAAGTGCAGGAGCTTTTGTTTCCAAACACTTTACTCTGTATTTTCTATTTTGCAAATTTCTCAAAACTTAACATAATAACAATATTTTTATCTTCGCCCTCAAATGAAAACTTAACCAATAGAAGCTTTCTCTTCAACAATTTGATAAAGTTAGTTCAGGTAGGTCACACAGCTCTTCAGAACTGTAAATAGAATCTTCATCAGATGAATCACGAGTTTAACAGAAATATCAGATTCACTGGAAGATACATCCTGTAAATTCCTTTTTGATTTTTTGTGTACTAAATAGGTTCCTTTTGTTTCTTGTTTGTTTTTGATTGATTTCTTCCTTTTCTTTTCTAAATCAATATTTTGTTTTATTAAATTCTGGTGTATCAGTATATATTCGTGATTTTGATTGGTGTTTTCTGCACTTTTCTTTCAGTTGCCTTAGGATAAGGTCTAATGTCTTCAGTGAAACAGAACGACTGGTAACAGACTTTGACGTTGACGGTACTGGTTGTAAATCTTCTTCTTCCAAGCTAGCAACTTCTGATAGTTGCTCTAGACTTTTGGTCACATCGCTTCCTTTTGAGTTGGACTTATCTGGAGTCGTTTGCAAGGCTTGGGATGAGGTATTTACTTGGTCTGCCTCAAGTGGCCGATCAGTTACTGTACTAGGCAAAAAATCTTCATCTGTAAATATTAACGTGTTAACTGGCCAGATGCCAGATTTTTTAAAGCCACTTTCAATATTTTTGATTGAAAATGAAGCTGAAAATACTTTGTTAACTAGTTGTGGAATATGCTTAATCGTTATCATTCGTCCTGCGTATGTTAACATCCAATCATTAAAGGCTGTTGCAAGAAGAGTCTTAAAAGGGGCAAACGCACCTACATCCAGCGGTTGGAGCCGATGGCTAGTGTGCGGTGGAAATGATAATATTATTATACCATTTTGTCTACAAAAGGATATCGCTGCAACTGATGTATGACTCTCGTGATTGTCTAGGATGAGTAAAAGTTTGTTTTCAACGGAGCAATTTGTGTGTTCCACAATATGCTTCAAAACCATAAGAAATAATTCTCCAGTCATCCAACCAGATTTACTACCTAGTGCAATGCTAGATGTTGGAGCCCCTTCTAGGAAATCAGAAACGTTCCGAATTCGTGGGAACACAAATACAGGAGGAATGGTGCGCCCGGTTGCACTGATAATTCCAACGACGGTTACCAATTCTCCACGTTCGGCGGAAGTTATCTGGTCAACTTGCTTCTTGCCTTTTGTAGAAACTACTCGTGCTGGTTTCATTACAGTTGTCACGCCAGTCTCGTCTAAATTATAAATTTGTTCCGGTTTAAACTTATATTTTTCTAAAACGTTTGTATAATTATTAAAAAATTCAGCCACTCGGTCTTTATTAAACCCCATTGCTCTGTTTAGGCTGGTGTTTTCAGGTTTACGCAACGATAGTTCTCTGTGCCTCATCATAAAACATTTCAGCCAGTCAATACCTGCTATCTGTTTGGATGTCCAATTTTCTGGGACCTTGCAGTCTGGTAATGCTTTGGCAAAATCGTATGCCAACATTCGTACTTGTTTATATGATAGTCCATAATTCAAGTTGGATGATTTTTGAATATATCGAACTAAGTCTTTCTCCTGGGATGTCGTAAATACTTGCTTGACTGTATACTTATTTGAGTATTGCTTTTCTTCACCATCACTTTCATTTCCTGAATCTCTATCTACAATTGTTAATATTTCATCTACAGTTTTTTTTCTTAAAAGTGTTTTGATTCGCGACTGTATCGTACTTCGTTTCAGATTATATGCTCTAGCTGCTGCATAAAGAGAAAGTGTTTTCTTTAAGGAATCCCGTATCGCATATCTCATGTTCTTCTCGCATATGTCCATTCGATTGGTTTTTGTAACATGTTTTCGAGGCATCTATAATAAGTAGTAGTAAGATAGTAATGTGTTTATTAAAATTTCTTAGTAAACTGTAGTTTGTAAATAGGTACACAATAATTTCAATACGTTTTTAGCATCTGGGGTAGTTTCGGCTGATGGCCGAATGTACCCTATGTACTATAGCCGAAAGTAACCCCTATCGTGAGATTTTATATTTTACTACACACAATGAAAACCACAAAGTTCGAGGTTATGTTTAATATTTACACTGCATTTACAAACACTACAAAACTACAGCAAATAATTTTTGTGACATTGACAGGTATGCAAAAACGAAAATCTTAGCAAAATATTTACAGCTGAAAACCTTACCTTTAATCATTTAAATTAACTATTGTTGTTAGCATTAAAAACGTGCATTAAAGCGTCACTCACTCACTTCACAATGATGAAGTATGTCATTACCAACATTCAGTAAGTAAAATTATGCGATATTTTCAAATAATTAGCGCCGTTTCCCCTATGTAATTTGAAACTTGAAAAATAATGCTCATGGGAATAAATATATAAAAATTGATGCGAACTAAACAAATTTTAAGCATAGACGTGCTGTTCCGAAGGGTAAAAGAATAAAGAATTACAATTTTAGTTAAAATGAGATAAACATTTTCATTTTATTCTGGTCTTACACGCATGCATTTCAATATTTCTTTGCTACCCAGATATAAAGAGAAAGAAAATAAATAATGTAATACAATCCAAATATACAAAATAGGGAACGGCACCTCATCTTTTGGTTATTTAATAAATTTAAAAGCAAAAATATATTTTTTCTACAATCACGTTGGAATTTCTAATTTAATTTTACTTTACCTTTGGAATTGTAAGCCTTTACTTCCCTTTTTATTTGTTAAGTAGTTAATTAAATCATCTATTTCATCACCTATGATTAATTTTATGATATTGCATTAAAAAATCTATTTAAACATAAAAAAGTCAATGCAAATGAAAAGATCGATTTAAGTAAAAAAAATCAATTTAAATCAAAAAAATCAAGTGTTGATTTTATTTAAAAAACATCGATTTTTTCATACCCTGCAACATATTATCTACTATCAACAGATTCAATTCAATTATATAGAGAAATAAGTAATTCAATCCGCAAAGTGTATTAATTATGATATTATCCAAGCAGGCATATTATATAATTGTCATCTAAAGTTTAATAAAATTCAGAATGTCAATATTATTTCTATAGACAGTTTTGAAAATGAGCTAAGAAAGATAATTACAAGGGTTTCATTATTAATGATTATAATAAATAATTTAATAAATTTTGTTAGATTTCATTTTAGTAATAATTATATTTCCACTTTTACTTTACTGCAATCGTGCGGTAAGTGACAGTTTAGCACTATTGCGGTAAAGTAAGACATTACGATGTGTCACTAAATGTCGTAAAACTTAACATTACATGTTGATAGTAGATAAAACATCTTTTTATGTCAATATGTAAAATTAAATCATTTCAAACTTATCAGTCAACGCTTAATCATACTAATTTATTAACACATTACTTAAACAAAACCTTATATGGCAAAACTTTTTGGTAAAAATGAGGGTAGTTATCTTTATGATAAAATTCTGACTTTTCGATGTGGCTTGACACTAGTGGATGCTGCCTTACTTATTTTTACATACTTTTCCGATTCCCATTTTAAGGTTCTATGTACCTTCATTTTTATAAATAAATTTGAAACATATTGCTGGTGAGGTATACATAGCACAGGAGTATCTGACGAAAACCAGTTGGAGCACTGTTGTAATATCGTTTTTAAATCAGTCTCTATATTTTTACTAACATTCATGCCGCACTTATGAATATCAAACGATGTATTAAACGTCTGTAAAAGATATGATGTAATATTAGCAAATTCATCCGAAGGTCTCTTTAAACATTGTATTGTATGTCCACTGAAATAATCTTTGTATATTAAAAATGATTCATTTTTGTTTATGAAGTCATTCTCACTTTTAATGAGGGCATTAGCACAAATTTCACAATTGAACTTTTTTTGAACACTATATGCCAAATAACCCGCCACGTATATATTTGAACAAGTTTCTAAGGTACTTACGGCAACATTACTTAGATTGTCCCGTTTTTTACCACTTTCATAAAATGGATCTCCTTTTGACTCTTCGTAGTCTTCATTGTTATCATTATCACTAGCAATAATTGAAACACCTGAAGAAGTGCTTTGAACTGGTTGATATAACGAATTCGAAACCTCAAGTTGTTCTATCTCAGTATTCAAAATGTCATTTTCATCATCAATTTCACAATTGCCGCTATCTACAGCCATTTGTAGCCTTATGTTAATATTTTGTTGAATTGCTACGCGGCACTGCTGAACTGTGGGGGTAGGATTAAACCCTCCTCTGTTTCTAATAACCGAAAAAAAATTTTCTAGTTGATCCTGATTTAAAAAACCAGTTATCAGATATTTTATATTTATATCTTGAAGATGACTCCACAATAAAAGAACTGACTTTATTGTTCACAAAAATCCGTCTAAGCAGTAGATGTTGTTCCGTTTCTTGTTTGTCACTTCTTGGAACACTTCTATGCTTTTAAAAAACTGTAATCCATCTTGCAATATCTTTTCCGTTCTACTATCGTAAATGGACAACGGACGCCTATGTGGGTTAGGATCCCGCAAAACCCTACTATTCAGTGCATCAAAAATGTTATTAATAGATAAACTCTGCAGTATCTAAAGATGTGGAACTAATCAATTCTTTAGTTGACGTAGCTGTTTTAATTGCTGCAGAAACGGTGTGAGAAAAAATTTGTGCCGCGTACTTAACCCTCATCTTCTGAAAATTTGTGGGCGTAAGGTGATTTGAAGTTATTTTAACCATGGTCCTAGTAGTACAACTCCGTTGATCGATCTCATAGGTTCTTGTTATATCGGTCCATGTGATAGGTTTATTGTTAACAACAAATCGAAGTCTTCTATTCATGAAATTATTCCTCAAACTTTTTAGTAAGTGGGGCACGTCGAATAAAGTAAATAATGTTTGTCCATCAATATCTATCACGGGATGTTCTTTAGTGACGTTTAGTAAATTGTATGCATGACGATTATTCGATCCTTGATCGCATACTAAAGCTATTGGTTTAAATGTCAATTGTGCCAATTTCTTAACAAGTCTAATAAGTTGTTGTAATGAATTGCTGTTGACAGGTCCCGCAGAAACAAAATAACAAAAAGGTATTCTCCAATTATGCAGCAGCCCACGAATATAAAACAGTAATGCAGTATTTGCTAATTTACTATTTCTACCCAAAGATGCCAAATCATGGTAGCCTTCGACAAAATCTTCAGATTTGTTGAACTCCAATTGTCGTTTCAACGAAATCTCATCAAAAAGCACCACACACATTTTCTCTCCGTCCTCCATAGTTTTTGCTTTTAAGTAAAGCTTTTTGGTTAAACTATGAAAATGTAAACTTTCACCATTAACACTCATAATAAAATACTTATAAAAATCCCAAAAAAGATAAGTATTTTGGTTAAACTGTTGTTACATCCGGTTTTTAAATTGATAACTTTTAACCAAGATTGAATTGTTTTAATTGCTGGTAATATTAGTTTAAGATTATACAACATAAATTTATAAGCTGATGGAGATTTGTAGTGTAAAGAGAGACTTAATTGTTTTTCCGCGTTTGTCCACTTGGTGCCTTTCTTATGAAATAACTGCATATTTACGAATACTCTTAAATATGAGCTTTTACCTATTAATAAAGTATTAAGCACCGCACCTACACTGAAACAATTCTTTTTCTGCAATCTATACGTTTGCGAGAATTTGGCTTTGTATTTTTTCCTCTGTTGGTTTAACTTACTTGACAATATTTTACACTTTCTTTTAAATAATGCTTCTGTAGGAGATTCCATTTCTAAAATTCGATCACTTAATTTTGAAGGTGAACTATCTGTGCTGGAATTAGTAATTGTAACTCTTGGTAGATGTTTAAGTAAACGTAATTTATTTAAATCGTTTGTTAAATCTTCGTCATCTGTACTACAAAGAGAGCGTTTCCTTACGTATGTTTTAATGGGCTGAGGGACGCCGCTGCTCGACGCTTTAACAATGTCATCGTTTTCACGTTTTTTTGTAAATGTATTAGGGACTTTTTTCTTAACAACTTTCGTTTATTGTTTTTAATAATATCATCCGGATTAAAGTGTTTTTCACAGATTAGTTTATTTTTATGGTCATTAACGTCCATAAGCGCTATTTTGATATTTCCACAATTTTTTTTCCACTGCTCAACTATTTCACAGTTTTTTAAAGGAAATTTAAAGAAACTAATGTTTTTATAAACTCTATTACTTTTAAAACAGTTGTTGTACACACAAATATGGTTCGCGGTAGTATTCATTTTATCGGCACAAATATACAAGAATATACGACGTTAACACTACAACTGTCAACAATGAACTGAAATCTCGGATCCAAATATACGGTGTCGACTCCTATATCTCGGATCCAGCAGTGTCTACGATTTTTAACATGGGTTCGGCGAGTCTTTACCATTCGTTCAGTCAACGGTTCCAACTTATTACAAATTTTTGAAGGGTTGTGTTACAATCAATGTTTTTAATATGGAACGAATGGGTAGTATATAAATTTATCAAACCTAATAAAACTAAAAACTATTCTAGCTGCATATAATATAATCTTGTTGTATATTTGGTTGCCTATGTGTAAGTTTGTATTTCCAATCTGTTTGATACATCGTGTACAAAGTTTTTTTCATATTTTTAAATAATGAAGGGAAGCTGGGAACCATATGTCATATCTTCATACAAACATAATCTACAACATTTAAAAAGAGGATGCATATTGATTTGTCTGTTCTGTTGCAACTTACGACACAATACATGAACCATTATGTAATCTCACATGATTCATATTCGATGAATTTAGAAAACAATCGTAGTATTTAGAAGGGTATCTATCAAAGAACATTTAAATGTAAAGGTATGAAACTATAAAGATAAAATTGTAATCTTTAATATAATATTTGTTTTCTACCATTTGGCTTCTGCAAAAAAAGTGAGGAATTGAGATGAATGTTTGTTCACATTTAGCATAATACGACAAAACAGTGAAATTACGAGGGGAGATTTTTAAGTTATCTACCTAACTATGAAGGAAAACAGATATATGAAAACAAAAAATTTATTTTTCTACATAACTTCCTCCTACATTAACACATTTAGTCCAACGTGTCTCCTATACCTTCAGAAAAAAATTCATTTGTCTGGTTCTCAAAGTAATCCTGTACTTCTTGTTGAAGAGCTTCATCCGACTGAAATCGTTTACCCCGCTGTTTTGTTTTTTTAAATGTCTGAATAAAAAAAAGTCGCATGATTCTAAATCCGGGCTATTCGGAGGGTGGGCAACCTCTACAAAGCCGTACTCATTCAAAATGCCCTGCACGATGTGCGCCTTGTGAACGCGCCAGTTGTCATGAAGCAGCACTGTCTTTTTACGATGCGAGTTCGGCCGTTTTCGCAAGAGAGCCGTTTTTAAGTTCTTAATTGTGTTTCCATAAGCTTCAGCGTTTATTGTACGCCCTCTTTCCACGTATTCCACTAACAAAACACCCTCAGAATCCCAGAAAACAGTTGCCATCAACTTTTTGCCCGAAAATGGTGGCTTTGCTTTCTTCGGCGGTGAGCCTTGTAACCCACTGCATCGATTCCTGTTTGCTAGAAGGTCTCAGTGATAGACCTACGTTTCGTCACCAGTAATAATTTTATTCAAAAAGTCACGGTCTTGCGCCAAATTGTCTTGGCAAATTTGTTCCCGGCATTGTTTTTGCTCTGGTGTGAGCAACTTTGGAATCCACCGTGCAGACACTTTTGTCATCCCTAAGTCCGCATGCAAAATTTTTAATGCAGTTGATTCCGATATGTTGAGTTCTTTGGCAACCACGGAAACCTTTGTTCGGCGGTCTTGCAGCACCAATTGCTCAACCTTGCGAACAATTTCCCCCGTTCTTGCTTCCACTGGCCGGCCAGTTTTTGGATCATCTTCAGTTGAATCCCTCCCCCAACGAAACTGTTTTGACCAAAATTTAACTTGGTAATATGATGGCCCATCATTTCCATACACTGTAGGCATTCTCTCAAAAATGATTTTTGGGCTATTCCCTTCCTTTGTCAAAAACTTAATGACACTTCGATACTCCAGTTTCATTTCGATCATGTTACTGCACTAATTGCCGTGGCAAATTTGTACTACTTTACAGATTGACTTGCTATTTTGACAACGTCACTTTGAATGTCTAACGCATACGCAATATAGTTTTCGGTCGTTTAGCAACCCGTTTTTATAGCTGGGTAGATAATTTAAAAATCTCCCCTCGTATATAAACTAATCAATTTACTATTGTAATAGTGGAAAGTCACGATTAGTTCCATTAATTAAAAGAAAGTATATGCATTCTACAGGAATCTGATGTACACAGTTCAATGTATGGAGCATTATATAAATTCTAGTTCAGTGCTACAACATTACTTGATTCCTATACATGCTTTCAACATATGGTAATGTGTTGGAGACCTTTGATAAACAAATTCTGTAACACAACCTGGGTTTAACACATTATTCAACACTGCTTCCTCTTCTAATGTAAGAAATATTACGTTCACGGTAGCCTAATTGTAGTTGTGATCCAATATCTAATCCCAGTCCACTGGAGGTGGTATATCCAAGAACCGAAATGTGATATAGCAATTACCATGGTCAAAATACCTCTCGCTCTTCTCCAAACCTTCAATACCTCTTCCTGGGTGGAGTAGCTTTATTACTTCCTGCATGTAATTCATCTTCCAGTAACTACATCTCGCTGCAACTGATAGATTATACGTCACGCGTATAATGTAACATATCTAGAATTCAAACAAAACGTTACTGTTTTTTGGCACAAAACAACGGTAGTTTTAGAAATAGATCATAGAAATTAATTTTAATTTCTCTGTGGATCAAATCAGACCTTGAAGAATTTCCTCCAAAAATTAATGAAAGTCACTTTTAGTGGGTGAAATGCAAAAGTAAAAGTTCACGTTAAGTCATAGAAAACCACTTTTATCTCCTACGCTGCGTTAAGAGGCCGCCGGATTGCCCGCCATTACTGCAAAAATGTTATAAACATTTCCTGACAAAACCACATTACGTTCATAAATTTTATTTTCACAGGATTTGTTATAATGTTTTACGTTGGGGATGGTATATTATTTTAAAAAATAAAAATTGGGTTTTTTAAAATGTATTTATAAAATAATGTTACATATTTTTATGTAGCTTGGATCAAGATAAGGTAAGTTATTGGTTATTTTTTAATAGTCATACTATAAGGCATCAATTGGACAAATGTTTAAAATATGTTACTCCTTTCAGGAATGATACCAGTATATCTATTAGTGGACGACGAATTGTAGATATACAAGTTGTAAGATAAATAAATTGTGGACCAACACACACACACACACACACACACACACACACACACAAATATATATATATATATATATATATATATATATATATATAATCACCTTGAAGTTGTATGCAAGATATATAGTTTAAGGTTATACGTGTGCAAGAGGGTTATTACGTTGTCCTTATATTAAAAGATGATTTCTCAAATTATAAATTTGTATATTTTTTGAAACATAAGACCAAGACAAAACAAAAATTAGAACTGTTTATAAAATTAATAGAAACATAAACAGTTCTAAGAACTGACAACGGTTAAGAGTTTATTAACAAGGATCTACAGGTGTTATTAGCAATAAATGGTGTTAGGCATGAAAAGTCTTGTGTGTACACCCCACAACAGAATGGACGAGTAGAGAGGGAGAATAGCACATTAATAGAAGCAGCACGAACATTGCTTTACAGTACCAAGCTAGATAAGCAGTATTGGACAGGAGCAGTAAATACAATCGCGTTTATATCGAATAGAGTTGGGTTGGGAAGAAATTCAAATTGCATATCCTTTGAACTATGGAAGGGAAGGAACTTTACCATCTCATTTCTTAAAACTTTTGGCTGCCAAGTTACTGTTCACATCCTCAAAGAGAAAAGGTTCAAGTTAGAGCCTATAAGTAAAAAGGTAAAAACTTATATTTGCAGATTTTTTACGTAGAATCCAGTGGCGTACTCAGATTTTCTTTAGAGGTCACAGTTTTTGAGATATATATATATATATATATATATATATATATATATATATATATATATATATATATATATATGAGATATATAACCTATTTTTATGGACACCCTATATATTTTTTAAAATCTTTTCCCTTGCCAAGAGCTTTTCAAAAATATAGCATAGTCTATATTTATTTTTATAAATAACGTGACAAAATGATTTTTTTCTATAATTTACATTGATAATAGTGGATAGCCGTGGGTAACCATGGTAACGCAAAAAAACAAAATAATTAACGTTCTGCCATTACTTAGGTATTTAATTTTTGAAGTTTCTGCTTCTCTCAAATTATTCCTGGTTACATTTTCCCAAATTCAGTGCTGATATTTATTATTATTGGTTGTTTTTGTTTATTGTTATCGTTCTTGTTCTTGTTGTTGTTGTTGTTTAATTATTTTTTAATATGACTCGAAACCAAAAATTTGAAAAGTTTGAGAAATACGATATGAATACCGGCGTCATATTATCTAATGAAAACGCAGACCAGGCCTTAGAACTCTATCTGAACAGGTCAGTTAATCTTTACCTTAGAATTTGTATTTATTTTAAATACCTATTTCGTCATATAGATATCCCGAAAGAAGACAACCTGACAGAAGAATATTTCAAAAATTAGAATTTAATCTTTGCCAACATGGATGTTTTGACAAACCTTGACCCCGAGTTTACAACAAAGAGAACGAGGAATCAGAGATCAACGTTTTAACAGCTGTTCAAGCCACTCCTGAAACCTCGTGCAGGAAAATAGATGAAGAAACCGGTGTGTCTAAAACAACAGTGCAAAGGATTTAAAAAAAATATAAATTCAAACCCTACAAGTATAAACTTGTTCATCATCTGCACCCTGGTGATGCTGAACGTAGATTGGAGTTCTGCAATGGGTTTATAAATATGAAAACTCAGGACAATTTGGTCACATTTCACAAGTTCAGAAATTCTTGATAGACACAACTCGCGGTTTTGGAGTCAAGAAAACACCCATGTGATTTTTCCTAGAGAGCGTCAAGACAGGTTCGGATTTAATGTCTCCTGCTTTATTTTTAACTGAAAAATAGTTTACAGTATTTATGAAGAAAACCTAAACTCTAATGGGTACTTACAAATTCTACAAGAAAAAACTATGAACATTTTAGAAGATATTCCACTGGCTCAACTGAACGATATATTCTTCCAGCAGGATGGAGCTCCAGCCCACAATGCTAGAATAATACAAAACTGGCTAAATGAACGTTTTTCCAGGAGATGGATTGGAACAAATGTACCTGTTCGATGGCCACCACGATCACCTGATCTCTCGGTTTTGGATTTTTTGTGGGGTATTTAAAGAATAAAATTTATTCAAGGCAATATGCCAACATGCAACAATTAAAATTGCAACGGAAAATGCTTTTGCAGAATTACGAAGACAATCATTTATTTGGGAAAATGCTATTAAAAGAATTTATAAACTTTGTGAAACTTGTAGGAGACATAATGGCCTGCAAGTTTGAACAATATTTGTGATTAATTAATTATTTTGTTTTTATAAATGTAAATTATAGAAAAAATCATTTTGTCACGTTATTTATAAAAATAAATATAGACTATGCTATATTTTGAAAAGCTCTTGGCAAGGGAAAAGATTTAAAAAATATATGGTGTCCCATTAAAAAAAGTAGGTTATGTCAATATCTCAAAACTGTGACCTCTAAAGAAAATCTGAGTATCGCACTGGATTCTACGTAAAAAATCTACAAATATCAGTTTTTACTTTTTTAATATGTCTGACAATAACAGAGTTACAGGGGATTGAGGGGATGACTGAAAATGCAATTTTTCCAAAATCACCCTGTAGCACATGCACAAAAACTAAGATGGCTATGGCAAATTTGATTAGTGCATCTTTGGTTTCATTAAAAAGTAGCACGGTGTCGCGAAAGCCGCAAGGTTCTAACCTAAAAAATAAGCGAGATACCCCGTAAAACACGAAAATGGGACAACCTGTACAAGGTGGAAATTCATCGGGATGTAATTTTCCTACCACAAAGTTCCAAGGAAAATAACATACACGAAGAAGTTTCTTTAGGAGAAGGAAGTGTTAATCAAGAAATCAATGTTAGGTTTGAAGAAACAGAAAGTGACAATAAGAATAGAAACAGAAGAAAGGTAAAGGAGCCTGCATGGTTAAAAGATTACAAAACCAACTTTTTTAACGACATCAGATGAACCATAGTTATATGAAGAAGCAGTTACTGGTACAAACTCTACACAATGGGTTCAAGCAATGGAAGAAGAATTAAGTGTGTTAAAAAGGAACAATACGTGGAGTGAAGTGCTGTGGCCTGATAATAAACAAGTGATTGAAAGCAAATGGCTTCTTAAAATCAAAAGTGATGGCCAGTTTAAAGCAAGGTTAGTGACACAGTTTTCAACAACAATGTAATGACGAGCCGTACGATATTTACGCCCCGGTAGCTAAATTGTGTACATTTAGAATTATGCTCTCATGTCAAATAAAACTACCTGTATTTCAAATGGACGTACAGGGTGTCTTTTTATATGGTGACATTTTAGATGACATATATGTCATTACCTGGTAAAAATAAAACTAACAGTAATCAGTCTGTAAACTAAACAAGTCCATTTATGGTCTTAGAAGTCGCCTAAGTGCTGCAATATTAAATTGGACATTTTAATGAAAAATAATGGTTTTGTTAGATCACAAAATTATAGTTCCCTTTATTGTAAAATTTCTAAAGACAGTCAGCTCTACATTTTATTGTGTATTGATCTTAGGTACAAACTTGTCAGAAGTTGAACATATAAAAACTATTTTTAACGAAAATTTTGCAATGAAAGGCTTAGGAGTAGTTAATAATTTTCTAGGAAACCAATATATACTCCACTTGATTCAAACATAGATTTGAAGTTGTTTAAAGACCTTAATAAGGATGTAAACATAATTACAAAATGTAGACAAATCATTGGTTATCTTTTATACGTAGTTGCAGGTACAAGACCTGACTGATTTTTTTTGGTGTATCAGTATTAAGTCGATATCAAGACAAGGGCAACAATCATTTGTTAACAGCACAGAAAAAGTTCTGTGTTGTGTAAAGAGTACTTTAAACATTAAACTAGTATATAAGATAGATGGTAACAATATTTTGAATGGATATGTACATTTGGACTGGAGCGGAGATGTAGACAGAAAATCCACCACAGCATATGTTTTTAAATTATTTAATTGCGTTATTGTATGGGGAACCCGAAAACAACAATCTGTTTCCATATCCTCCACAGAATCCGAATTTATAGCTCTAGCAACAACAGTTAGTGAAACCAGTTGGCTAAGGAAATTGTTAATAGACTTAGATGTTCTTTCTGCAAATAGTAATGTGACACTATTTGAAGACTCTCAGTCGGCAATTAAGGTTGCAAACAACCCTAGAAATTGTAGATGACTGAAACACATAGATATTAAATATTATTTTGTTAAAGAAAAAATAGATGAAGGTTTGATGGCCGTGGAATATATTAAAACAAAAGAACAACCAGCCGACATGTTCACCAAATTTTTATCTAGGATAAAGTTTGAAAAGGAGGGAGCACGTTTTAAATGTAAAATACCTTTCGGTCAGAATTTAACCAAATTTTGATTCTAGAACTTGACCAATTGATCAAATGTCTTTATTGTCCGAAAGCTCAACAGTTTTTGATATACAGGGTCTGCAATATCACTATTTGATACTTTCAATATATCATAAAATGGACATTTTTGCCAATATTAACGCAAAACTTAGTGGAATGTTATTTTTTTGTGCTACTGGTTACAACCTTTTCTTTACTTTCATTATTTTTATACATACACCTGATATACAGGGTGAGACCAAATATATGTATCTGAAAAGAATTATACGGTGGTATCGTTTTGATATTTTGGTGAATGGAAGTTAACACATATATATGTCCATTTAAATTATTATTGCAAGTTAAATCCCCTAGACGTCCGTTATACAGAGTGTTTCATTTCTCTAATAGATTTAATTGAGTATTATTATACTTCCTAGTTAATTTTCTGATAACTTAATTGAAATGTCTATATTAAAATAAACTATTTGCTAACTGTATATACCTACATAATAGTCACGATGTGTTTATACTGATACTGGGTGTCCAAGTACAAAGGACCAAAGCAATATCTTAAACTTCATATAGGTACGGAAAAAACCGTTAACATAAAAAATCCCTTGCAATTGGATGTCGTTGCGAAATACAAAGCTTTTGGAGATTGACAGATAGAAAGGTTAGATGTGCTTCATTTATTATGCTCACTATTTTCTAATAAAGTTTTCAGTAGATTCTTTTGATAAAGAAGGCGCTTGTCGAAGTTCATCTTTATTTTGCAAAACTAAGAAAAGAAAATTCTTTAAGATACTAGTGTCTGCACTGTTCACACCATCGACAGACCGGTTTCGCAGGTCTACCTCCATCATCACTACCGCTTTGTACAGTCATTGGAAATAAGAAATGTTTATGTAGAAACGTTAATGAACGTATTTTAATATATTAAAAATATCTAAGCTTAATAAGATATCAGTTAACTGAACTGATGAGGCAGAAAACAGTAAATATTTTTTGGTCTTGTTGTAACCATTGTCATAGAAATCAAAAAGTTGCATAATCAAATGTTAAATGTCTATCACCTCCACATTATTTGCATTTAGTATATGATTTAAAACATTTGTAGAAGGATATTTGATTAGCTCTTGATACCTAGCGTATCCTAAAACCATAGTAGCTGCCACATGAGAACAAGTACCTAAAGTTCTGGCACCAGTCTTGCAGGTGCAGTAAGTACCTAATATTGGGTTAGGTTCTTCTTCCTCATTATTCGGCACAAATGCAATTCACAACTGGTAACGAGTAGCATTTCGGAGGCGAGAATATATCCTTACCCGTATAAAACCGGGTTCGTAGTTTTCATCAAATTGATATTGAACCTGGCGGTCCTCTATTTCATTGTCCTGTATATAAGAAGGAGCAAGCTTTAATTGAAAAATACCTACAGTTAACTGTTTAAGATAGTAATGTGACAAACGTGGGAATGAGGAACGATAATTTCATTTAAATCAACACATCTGCCCTTCTAGCGCGTAAGTTTTCCTCCTCAACCCTGGCTTGAACAACATTTGGCTCTTGAACTTTTGAAGAATATTTTCAGCTAGCTCAATAGTAGCATCTTGCATTAAAATGGGTGGAAAATATTTATTTATAATTGCTCCAGCAATTTTAAGAAAATCAGCAATATTACAAATGTAGGGTGTTTTTATCTTAAAGCTAAAAAATTTAAAAATTGATTTTAAGTGTCCATTGCGTGCTTCTACGATCCACCTGGTTTTCGTAACGAGACGACTATCATTAGCCTCTTCTGTGGATAACTGTAGCTGACCTCTGGGCAAAAAGGCTGGCATTTTAAAATTAATACCTAATCTATTTAAAGCTGGAATAGCATCCAAGTACCCGCGGTCGAGAATGAAAATATCTCCTTCATTAAACCATTCACGCATTCCATTCACATCTCTATTAAATTCACTTATAAGTATGTTAGCATCGTTGTTTTCAGAATTTGAGAAATATGGCCCTTGAATGTCTAGAATAAATCCGTTCGGGGTAACAAGCAGAGATGGCTTGATAAGATGTTTACCCTTATAAGTACAGTAGGACTGTCGCAACACTTTAAAACAAGAACTTTTCTCTATTTCTAGATAAGTACAGTCATTATACACTATAACTTGAGGCCGATCCAGGTTTTGATGACGATTTGCAAAAGGAGTTACATGATTTTCGATGTAGCTGTCTCTTGTTGTAGCAGTAAATCCAATATTTTGTGGTACAAATCTTGCAGAAAGAGATTGTCTAACTAGAGAAATAGCTAAACTGGCTTGTTGTCTTGTGGAATAATTAAAATAACCGCTAAAAACTGTCACTAAGACCTTGTCGTAACTTGCACAGGAATGCTAAGAGATCTTTTTACTTACATATCTCAAAGAATTTCCTATTCTAACGGGTCAAAAGTTGAAAAGATTATTAAATTGATCTTTGGTTATAGGAGAAACTGCTTTAAATTGAGAATCTGTAAGTTATTTTCGTCTTCGTAAGCCGTGTGGTAGCTTTTTCTTAATTTCCTTACGTAATGCTTGTAAAAATAATAAATCTCATTACCTGCTAATAATGGCCGATTTACATATCGTAACCCAGTGAGCAGAAACTCAAACAGATTACCATTCTCATCCAAATGAATATTACAGCAGTACGTATTTTCTGGCACGTACCTTTCATGGATATTTTATGTATATCATTCCCATCGTTACAAATGCAGCATAAGTGAGTTGACCTTTGTAGCACATTTAATCGCAAACAATTTGGGTTATTGCAGACATTGCAGATTCGAGTTTCTTCTATTATGACCCGCTCTGGTAGATTTGCTTCACGGCGACGTGCAATCACAATTTCCTGCTTTCTTGCATTTATCTCACCACTTATTTTCACCATAGCCCTAGGAACTAAAGCATTTCCACAAGCAAAACATGGAATTCGATTCATTGTTCACATAAACTCGTCAACGACTTTAATTCAAAAAATAGATTTGCAACTAAGCATCAACAATATCACTTAATTAGTGGATTAATTTTTGACGAGTCATAGCCACCTACTATATTGTTGTTATTTTATAAGTTTGGGAATAGAAAAAAATAATTGCAGTATGAAAAACGGAAAGAAAAGTGCAAAATCAGAAAAAATCTAATTGTACGAATAAAAGCAGAAGAAAAAGCGCAATACCACATTACGGTTTTGGCTTAAACGAATAAGTAAATACTAAATATAACTTTATTAGAAAATAGTGAGCATAATAAATGAAGCACATCTAACCTTTCTATCTGTCAATCTCCAAAAGCTTTGTATTTCGCAACGACATCCAATTGCAAGATTTTTATGTTAATGGTTTTTCCGTACCTATATGAAGTTTAAGATATCGCTTTGGTCCTTTGTACTTGGACACCCAGTATCAGTATAAACACATCGTGACTATTATGTAGGTATATACAGTTAGCACATAGTTTATTTTAATATAGACATTTCAATTAAGTTATCAGAAAATTAACTAGGAAGTATAATAATACTCAATTAAATCTATTAAAAAATGAAACACTCTGTATAACGGACGTCTAGGAGACTTAACTTGCAATAATAATTTAAATGGACATATATATGTTTAACTTCCATTCACCAAAATATCAAAACAATACACCGTATAATTCTTTTCAGATACATATATTTGGTCTCACCCTGTATATCAGGTGTATGTACAAAAATAATGAAAGTACAGAATAGGTTGTAACCAGTAGCACAAAAAAATAACATTCCACTAAGTTTTGTGTTAATATTGTCAAAAATGTCCATTTTATGATATATTGAAAGTATCAAATAGTGATATTGCAGACCCTGTATATCATAAATTGTTGAGCTTTGAGCTTTCGGGCAATGAAGACATTTGATCAATTGGTCAAGTTCTAGAACATATCAAAATTTGGTTAAATTCTGACCGAAAGGTATTTTACATTTAAAACGTGCCCCCTCCTTTTGTTAAGTTATTAGTGCTAAAGGAATAAGTACTTACCTTATTCAGTTTTTTTTCTCGTTTAATGATTATTAATGTTTATTTTTTTTAAATTAAGATTGAAAGAAATATTTCATTGAAGGGGGGGTGTTGCAAGATGGCAATGAAATTGTGCACCACCATATACAGGGTGATTTATAATAGGTGTACTAAGCTTTGACATCGTGTTCGGGAAGTCATTTTAAGAAAAAAATGTTATATGAAGATAGGTCGTATTTTGTTTATTTATTTGTATAACTACATCAGATTTAAATTTGATTTAATTAGAAACAATCATTAAAGTACAACTTTAAAATCTATTAGCCATGGAAATAAACAACATAATTTGTGAAACATTTAAGTTGATAGTTATCAGAATGAGTGAGTTTAGTAGAGCTGAATATGTACATATTGTTTATCTGTATGGGTATTGTAATGGTAACGCTCTTCAGGCGTCTAGAGAGTATTGCGGAAGATTTCCTGATAGACGACAACCGTGTCGCCGAGTCAGCCGTACTTTCTAACGACTCAAAGAAACTGGTTCAATTGTTGTTGATCGAGGTAATCACTCTAGAGAAGATATTGTTAATAACGAAGAAAATGTAATTGATGCAATGTTGGACAACCCCACACTGAGCGCTAGACGCATCGCAGCGCATTTTCGTCTATCTCAAAACTTTGTATGGCGAACACACTACATCGTGAACAATTACACCCCTACCACATTAAACGTGTCCATTACGAAGATTACAAACGTGTAGAGTTTTAAACTGATTGTTACAAAAATTGCCGAAGATCAATATTTTTAACTAGAATAGTATGGACAGATGAGGCCCAATTTACTAGAGATATTAATAGCGCTCATAACTACATATGGGATCTCCAGAATACATGCTGTTAGACAATCAGATTTCAACACCGTTTTAGTGTGAATACTTATGGTATCTTTAACGTTGAACTGCTTGAATTAGAAGTTTTACCACACAGGCTAAATGCAGAACACTATTTAACTTTTCTTGATGAAACGTTTTTGAGAAGATTGAACATATTCTCTTCTTGTTCGGCAACAAATGTGGTTTCTGCAGATGGCGCTACCTCACTAAAGTAGACAAGTACGTCAATGGTTCAATGGACATTATCCTGAACGATAGATTCATTTTTGTTGCCAAGATCTGACCTAAACTTTAGATTTTTTCTTTGTGGCTATTTGATGCAACTGGATTACAGTGTCGAAATTAATACACGTGAACAATTACTTGATCAAATAACAGATTTAACGAAATTCGGCAAGAATAGCGCGTGTTTACGACTCTATGTTTCGCAGGTGTCATGCTTGCATTCGGGCTCAAGGGGGGCATTTTGAACAACTGTTATAGACAATATTTTGCTTTCATATTCATTTATTTGTCTTGTTATCCATTTTTAAAGTTTTAATTTTACTTTCTACTTAAATAAAATTTCAAACATATATAGTTCTGTAAATAAACAAGATACGACCTATCTTCATATAAAATTTTTTTCTTAAAATGACTTTCCAAACACGATGTCAAAGTTTTGTACACCTATTATAAATCACCCTGTATATAATCACCTTGAAGTTATACACAAGATACATAGTTTGAGGTTATACGTGTGTAAGAGGCATAGATATGTTACTTAATCACTAGATAAACAATCCTTGAAACCTTGTATGATCCGAATTGAAACTGCGCATGGGGGTATTAAACCGGATCTACACGATTGGCACTTGCCGCAAACTGCAAACCTCTACAAACGTTTGGCTAAATTTGAGGTATCAAGCTTGTGTCGGCTATAACGTTTGTTTTAAACTATTTTGATTATAAAAATAAGAAAAAAATGAAAGGAAACGAAAAATACAACGAACAAGATGGTGGATGTTAAAAATTCATAGAAACCGTGCCAGGTAATTATTAAATTATTTTATTATACCTACTTTATTCCTTTAACTATGAACTTTAGAGATGGCCTGGAATAGAGAAAATATTGAGGGGATAGTATCTCACGCGAAAGTGACCTCTGTTTAATTCTTTGGATAAATAAACCATCTATTTCATACATCATTAATTTCCTGTCGTCTTTAGAAAGTTCCCGCTATAAGCTTAGCTTAGTGCACAAATCACATTCATCTTTATCTGCGCCTGAAGGTTTTGATTGACGTTGGGTACTCGTAAGAACATTCGTTAATTGGATAAACGCTGTGGCCATTTGTTGTTCAGCTACGTCTGAAGTAGTGCGCCGACGAGATTTCTCCGTACATTTTTTTGTAAATGGTAAAGATCGTACAGTAGCACCTGCAGAAGTCGAGGGATGCACCAAGCTGTTACATGTTCTGACTCCTCAGCTTCATTTACCATTGCTTCATCAGCTTTTTCTGATGATTGTGATTGCTGCAAGAAATTGATTTGATTAAAAACTCAATATACTTCAAATTATTATTATTATTTTAACATAATATTCAATCATTTCATATGCCCTCATCAGCGGAAGGTTGAATTATTAAAAGAGGATACAGAAGTAGATTTCCACATTGTGTAGGTTTGTTGCACGGCAAAGATATAGTCATAGTGGAAGTGAATATTTCAACTACAATAAAACGGCCAGTATAGTTCTTTTGGCATTAGTCGAAAGCAATTATAAATTTACATTTGTTGACATAGGATGTCAAGGAGGAATTAGCGATGGTGGCATTTTTAACAATTCATTATTATGGCAAAGAATCTGCAGAAACGAAATTAACTTTCGCACGCCATGCCCACTTCCTGGATCGTATAATAACATAAACGTACCATACGTGTTTTAGTAGATGGGGCTTTGTCTCACACGCATGTTATGAAGCCTTACCCCGGAAATCATGAGATCGGATCGCCAAAAAGGATATTTAATCAAAATTTGTCTAGAGCCCGGGTTGTAGTTGAGAATACATTTGGCATTTTAACTTCAGTATTTAGAATTTTTCGAAGACCTATTAATTTAAATCTTGACACTGTGACAGAAATTATTATGTCATGTGTGCTACTACATAACTTTCTTAGAAAGAGTAGCACTTCTTCAGAAAAATATACTCCCCACAGAATGTTGGATGTATACGATAGTAATGGTCATCTTGTAACACCTGGCTCATGCCGGAGTAATGTAACTGAATATAATGCAATACGAAATCTGACACGTGTACCTCGAAAATCACCACTTAAAGCCGTCAAGATTAGGGACGAATTCACTTCATATCTTTGTGGGAGTAGGGATAAGGAGATGCCTAACCTATCTACCTAACTTTATAACTATCTTACTGCATATCTTCCTACCTAACTTCTAACTTACATTTCAATTTAAGCATGTATGTACCTAGATACTTTATATTATTGGTATAAATTTTAAATTAAAAAAATATTAAATAAATTCCAACATTTTCAAGTATTTTTACTTGCTTACCGTTTCTGGGTTTAAGCCCAACTTCACGGTATATGTCGGCAGAAGAAACGATTCCATCAGTTGATAAGCAAACCATACTGGTTTATACACATCATCGACTCCTGAAGGAAAATGATTTTCATTATTTATTATCATTATTATAAAAACCATAAAGAAATACGTTTAGATACACTTTGTTTTGAATCATTGCCCTAACCTACAAGTAACTAGTTTAAATACCAGAATGCCAGAAAGAACAGATTGTTGTTCCTTTTTTAAATGCTTCCTGAACGTGACCATAAGGATTATTTTACTGATTTATCTAAGACTTCGCTGAGGCGACTTCACGCATCAGCTATTTTTTTTTATCTTTGTGGTTTGTATTCCCCGGGTCCCAAATGCAGGGTTCTGCCTGATAACATATAAGAAATTTTTAAATGGCATCACTAGACCAGTCACTCATTTTCACACTCGTTTCTTTTCACGACCAGTGCACAAACGAAACTGAGCGCGCACAAACGTGTAGATGCTTCGCAAGCGCTTGCGGCAAATTCCTTTGATTTGTGTCAAAGTACCGACACTCGATCGGCTCGGCTACAAGAGCTTGCAAACCTACAAACCAAGTCAAACACCCTATTCGCACGTTTGCATTTGTGACGGTTTGTTGAGGTTTGCAAGCGTGGATCCGGCATTAGGAATTGCGCACTAGTGAATACTGTACTGTGTAAACATAAGCCGCCGTCTGTGCAAGAAGGCAAATAGTTATAAGTATATAATTATTGTGACCTCACTTGAAAAATTTTCTTAATTTTTGCTGTCATTTTGACAAAAGCCTATCTAATGTTTCACTTCTACTAATAGTAAACTCGAAAAGTGCGAAAAACTGAGGTTAGAGAAACGCTTTTGACAATTACAATTGATATAAAAATTTAACTGACAATTCTAATGATACGACTGCGCATGTCCGAATACCCCAACATAAATTTTCGACCTTATTTAAATGTTTAATTTGTCTCGTTCTTTAAACGCGCAGCTCATGTTCTGGCTATCTAGTTATTAAGTAAGATATCTATGGTAAGAGGGTTATTACGTTATGATAAATAAATAGAAGTGTTTAGTAATAATTAAATTTAATTATTCACATTACTTAATAAGAAGATTATTAGAGTCTAAACCTTACGAAAATGAGCTGGTTGAAAAAATTGAATGTAAAAATCATCTTTTACGAAATTTTTGCACTCGATTACCGTAAATATCTAGTAAGTACTGTTCAACCACTGCACCCTTAGAAAAAGTGATATTTTCATATTAGTCCTAATTCCATACCCTCTCATTCGTTGAACAGAAACATAATATCTTGCATTTCTGTAATCTATAAATTTTTTAGGTAGAAAGAGAAGTAGTTCAAAGCAGTTATCTGTTCCACCTCTTCTTAGAAAAGAAGTTTTGAGTAAGATCTTACAATTGCGTACTTCCATTACCAAAGCTGTACATTTTAGAAGTAAAGAAAATGTCACATTCAAAGAAAAACAAAAAATTTAGCGAAAGATTTGAACAATGCTCCATCACACGTTTTTGGGGAACATGCTCTTTGTGCCCAACTGGGATATTTTAAATGTTCACCTAAACCAAAAGAAACATATTTGGTACCTTTAATGAAGGAATACGGTTTGCATGAAGATATTATAGGGATCATGCAAAGACTAATAAAAAATGTAAATAGTTTAATACTAAACATGGACAACAACATTGTGGAACATTATAATACCATAATTTGTAAATTTGTTGGAGGAAAACGAATCAACTTTTCACTAAAGGGGTCATATCGGACAAGATGTGAAGCAGCTGCAATATCGTTCAACAGCTGTGGTGATTATTATCGAACAGTAGACACATAAAGCTATTACTGGAAAGAACCCCTAATGTTATATGGCATTGTATGTGCAACGATTAAAGTATCGAAGAAATAGGTTACGTCTCCGAAAACGAGTCTGCAACAAAAATCTAAAATTAAGTTTACCTGACAAAGATTATGGTCCTGAAGAAAATGTTGTCACTTTATCTCTAGACAGTGATGAATATCAAAAAAAGAAAGATTTTTTAGACAACTTGAAAAAAAATGATGAAGAAATTGCATCTATTGAACAAAAAACAATAGGTCAATCTACCAGTGTAGTATGGATTCAGAAGCCATCATCTGCTTCCCATTTTGAACAAAATATTGTAAAATGAGGCTTTCCACAAAAAGAGGCAACTTTCTAAAAAATATTTTGTATGGAAAGTTTTGGGTGTACTGCAGTCGGCAGCCCCTGCATAAATTTCAAGTTGCAGTGAGTTTTTTGCTAATCGGCCAAGTATTGATGTGCCTTGGACTAGTCACAAAATCAGTTAACTTAGTTAGGTTGGGTCAGTTAGGTTAGATTAGTTAGGAATTTCAAGATATAGTGTTTTTTTGCTATAAATTGTGCAATGACTTCAGAGTGGATTCACTCACTAATTTGGGAAGTGGCTCCGTGACAAAGAAACATTAATTAAATTTCTTAGATTAGTTTAATTAAATGTTGTTGGTGTTAAATAAATTTTATGCAAATTTGCCGTTATGTGTGTTCTTTGATGAAATTTATGCTGGGGCTGCCGACCGTATTAAACATATTCAAGTACGTTTATACACACTTCTATATTTATGAAGATGGATCGTGAATTTTTGTGTGTAATCGATCTTTGAAAATTTGGCTGTATGGACTGAATGAGAGTTTTTTGTGTTAGAAGACCTCAATACCAAGGTTTATGTTTCTAGTTTTCCTGGTTATAAGTATTAGTATTTTTGTAATGGCACTTGAAAAATTCGGTCACCATCCAAGTACTGACCGCTTAACTTCGGCGATTGGAAAAAATTAATATAGATATCTTCTACATGATAGGGAGAGGGAGAACGTGTTTTATATTTGAGCGCAACAAAGCGCGCCGGGTACTGCTAGTCATACATAAAACGTGTAAAAAACATTCAATTCTACTGACATTCCCAGAAGATATACTTAAATATGTACAAAATATGTATATTAATATATTAAATTATTCGCATTTACTAGGTATTCTACAAGTGAAAGAATATTTTGAAATGTCAGCAAGTTCAATATTCTTTATTTGAACTAAAAGAAAAAACATCTTATTGGTCTATTAATTTTGAGAAGTACTGGTAGTACTCACCAGAAGGTCTGAAGCAGTTATTAACGACATGGGTTTAATATTTATTGAGAATTTTGGAAAAATTTACACCCAAGAAGCACACGTCGTTCAGCTTAGAAATTTAAACGTCAGCGCTTTCGCGTGACTCATGCAGCTTTGCCACTACTTATAATGCAGCATACTTTGAAGATCAGGTTTTTACCGAAAAAATTAAATCATTCCATTTGAAATGTTAATGTCACCCCCACCCCTTCCGAAATTGTGTGTCATAAAATTTTCATTAAGACGTCAAAATGCAATCCCCTTGTAGCATATTAACATCCTAAAATTTTATTTTTAATTTTGTAACACTTTAAAATATTCACCTAGTATAAATATGTACAAAATATTTATGAAATGTACTTAAAGAAATGCTTTTATTCTATTAATATATATATATATATATATATATATATATATATATATATATATATATATATATATAATATAGACAAGTGACAAACTCGATGGCCAAAACGAAAACAGCTGATTCCTTTGGCCAAAAGGAACAAAAATTGTTAATACAGGGTATGTCTATTGTTGATGATTTCCAAGATGTTAACTTTATTTTTAATTTTTTCTATTTCGTGGAATTATTTTTTAAATCATGCTGTATCTTCCAAACTAGAAGAGTTACAAGAAAACATATTAGGAGAAATTTGTAGAAGATGAAATTGCCTTAAAGAATATTGAATATATGGACCAATAAGTTGATTATTGAGTAAACCTACCCAAACATTAACTTTGAACTGGTGTTGAAAGCTATTTGGTCTGATAGTATGTGGGTTCTCATGTGCCCAGACGTGCGTGTTATGGATATTGAAGATACCTGACCTTGTAAAGGTGGCCTCATCTGTCCACAAGATTGCTTTTTGCAAATCTCGATCATTCCTGACTGAATTGAGATACCATTGGCAAAACTCAATCCGCCGACCTAGATCTCCATCTAAAAGTTCTTGAACTCCCGTCACGTGATACGCACGTCTTCCGTCAACTTAAGAGTTCTCCGTATTGTTTCTCGTGGCATCTGCAATACATTGGATGACCGCCGCAAGCTAGTCTCAGGATTTGCTTCGAAATGCTGGATTACGTCGTCAATCCTCTCAACATTATGAAATTCCTCTTGATCTCTTAGGATCCTAAAAGATCCTCTCTCTTAGAGCAGTGTGTACTCTAGAAAACTCTCCTTTCTGGATGAATTCTTCTTGGGAAAGCAGCTGCATACAGTCTAGCAGCCTCACTCGCATTCCCTTGGGCACCACCATAATAATAATGAATATCAGCATATTCTTCATTTGAAAACATGACTCAGGAAGGAAAACACGAACACGAACAAGAACAATAATAATAACAAGAACAAGAACGACTCAAAAACTAAATTACAATATCACTGCAACAGAAAGAACTCTTATTGAAATCAGCAAAACTGTAATAGCAAACAAATTTTGACAACTAACTTACTAATGTCAAGTCGTTGTTACGGTGATGAAAAGATATCAGTAAAGGAGACGTATTTCTTGCCGTAAATCTACAGATTGATTGAAAAGTTAGGGACAAATCGTCAATTCTCATCTACTCTACCATAGTTTTGAAGGTAATTTTATGCTCTATAAGTTTTTCCTGAGGTGTATTCCTGTAACAATTCAGTAATTAGTACGTCAACCATAAGTTTTTTCATATCGTTGTGAAGCTTATGAAAAAGGAAGTTTTCCTTTATCGGCCATGTATCAAATCCATCTCTATTGGAAAAATATTCGTCTTGGAAATTTGTCTTGGGATTTGAAAAAATCATTTCTGAATTCATTATGTCATTAAAAATGTTGAATGATGAGTTTGTTTCGAATGAATTCAATATTCTTTAAGGCAATTTCATCTACAAATTTCTCCTAATGTGTTTTCTTGTAACTCTTCTAGTTTGGAAGATACAGCATGATTGAAAAAAGTTAACATCTTGGAAACCATCAACAATAGACACACCCTGTATTAACAATTTTTGTTCCTTTTGGCTAGAGGAATCAGCTGTTTTCGTTTTGGCCCATCGATTTGGGTCACCCTGTTATATATATATATATATATATATATATATATATATATATATATATATATATATACAGTTAGTTAAAAGTATGGAGACGGCAATTTATTGTCGTTAATATTCATTTTAGGAAATAATGTTCAATACAAAAGTTTGTTATGAAATTATTATCTACATTTGAGAATACTTGAATTATTTTTTCTTTAATTGTTTTTAAGTTACGACGTCATCAATATTTTTTTGACATGACAACTTATATTTCTGATTATTGATTTCGATCCATTAAATTAGCAGAATTAATTAACACGGTAACTAGACTCATTTATTTGCAATAAATTTATCAGTCACAATCTTATCATTAAAAACAAATTAATAACTAATTAAATTAAAGTAAGTGTTCAAATTGTTCTCCATTTCTAATTTGACAATGACTCTATCGATTTACAAAACCCTGAATAGAATTTTGTAAAAATTCTCGGGGAATTTCTTCTATCGTTCTGGTAATTCGGATTTTTAAATCTTCGTCATCGTTGGGCTTATATTTGTAAACCCTGTTTTTTACGTATCCCAAAAGAAAAAAATCTAAAGGACTTAAATCAGGCGAAACGAGTTTGGAAAGACGTTATGCAAATATTGACGAACATTTACACCATAATGTGGTGGGGCGCCATCTTGCTGAAACCAGATACTGTTATTGGGAAGGTGTTCATTGTTTTCATCTGGATACAGCATAGCACAAGCAGGTATAATTTCATTTTGCAATAACTGCAAATACAGAGCCGAAGTTAAATTGCCATTGATGAAAAAGGGACCGATAATTTGACCCCCTAGAATGCCAACCCAAACATTAACCTTTTGGGGGTACTGCGTATGGTGCTCCATAAACCAAAAAGGATTTTCCGATGACCAATATCTGCAATTATGTCTGTTAATTCACCGGTAAGACAAAAGGTAGCTTCGTCAGAGAAAAGAATAGTGTTGACGAAATTTGCATTATTATTGCAAATATTTGACATTTCTTCACAAAATTGTAGTCTCCTATCAAAATCATCTTCCGTCAACTCGTGTAGAAGTTGTACCTTATAAGGTTTATACCGATGACTGTGAAATATTGTGATTGGCCGCTAATTGATTGGTTGATAAATGGGAATCTTCAGATACGGCCAATAGAACATTCAGTTTTTTATCATCGCTTTTCGCTGTTCTAGGTCTACCACTCCTTGGAAAATCTTTAACACTACCGGTCTGTTCAAAGCGTTTTAAGGTTTAACCAACAACGGATTTAGAAATTGGATTTCTGTTTGGATGCGTGTCATTAAATAAATTACAAGCGTCTTGTAAACTTCTGCGTCTATTTCCATAACCCAGCATCATAAGTATTTCAATTCTTTCACGTTCACTTAAACTCGCCATTCCTAATATTAACAGCAACAAATTGCACAATTGAAATATGTCAACTATTTGACATAAACAATAACCACTGATAAAGTTACCTCGCTCGAGTTTGTTTATCGCCTCGCTTTTGTCTATCTAGATTAATTCTGCTAATTTAATGGATCTTTAATATTACATTAAGGCACTTTTCTCAATTTTTTCAAATGTAACATATTGAAAATTGTATACCGTTGAAAAGAGAATAGAATGTACTATCGAAATCAATAATCAGAAATATGGATTGCCATTTCAAAAAAATATCGATGACGTCGTAACTTAAAAACAATTGAAGAAAAAAATAATTCAAGTATTCTCAAATGTAGATAATAATTTCATAACAAACTTTTGTATTGAACATAGTTTCCTAAAATGAATATTAACGACAATAAATCGCCGTCTCCATACTTTTAACTAACTCTGTATATATATATATATATATATACAGGGTATTTAAAAAAGATGTGGCAATATTAAAGGGGGTGATTGCCCAGGTCATTTTATACAATAAAGTTCCTATAAACATAGGTCCGCAAACGCTTCGTTACCGATCTACAGCGTGTTGAAGTTTAATTTAAAAAAACAGCCAAATTAGATTTTTCCAAAACGACTTGAGATATAATGAAATTTTACGCGTGTCAATAGCTGTGGGAGACGCATACTTTGCAATACAACACGATGTTTCAGTCGTACCATTAGCGCGCGTATTGGCACGTCACAGGCTATTTTTCAAGAAAAAAGTAGGATGCCGCTGATTTCTCTAAAAATAAAAAATATTTTTTAATTCTTTGTTCAATTGCGAAGAAAAAAGCTCTCTAGACTTTTTATCGTACGACGTACCCTTTTAAAACATTTTAGTGCATGTCCATTTATTACAGAAAAAAAGTTTTAAAAATCAAGGGTTTCATTCAAGGGCAAAAACAAATATTTCACCAAACAAAAAATTTTACCAACCAAAAATTACAAAAACTGTTCAAAGTGACCACCTCGAGCTCGTATGCAAGAATACAATCTTATCCTCATTGACTCGCGAACTCTCTCAAAAACACCAGGATCTGTTTTAATTGAGTTGCACCCAGCAATGATTCGATTTCTTAAGTCTTCTACGTTTTCCAATGGAGTAGCGTACATCAAGGACTCAAATGGCCCCACAGGAAAGCATCAAGAGGATTTAAGTCCGGGGATCGTGCAGGTCATAAGTGAGGTCCACCCCGGCCAATCCAACGATTTCCGTATGCTTGTGTTAAGAAATCACGAGCTACTTGACTAAAGTGGGCTGGTGCGCCATCGTGCATATACCAATTGCATCTCTAATTGCTAATGGTACGTCCTCCAGAAATCCATGGAGCGTGTTTTCCAAAAGTTGCGATACACCTCTCGGTAAGTCTCCCGGGTGAAATACCGGTCAATTAGGCAGTCACCACAATCCCAATCCAAACTTTCAAAGAAAACTGATGTTAAAAACGATCTTCAACAATTTCATTTGGATTTTCTTCACACCATACATGGTTATTATGGAAATTCCGTATTGCATTGCATTGAAAAACTCGCTTCATCGGTGAACAGAATCAACATCAGGAGTTGAGGTATTTGAAGCATTTTGTGCAAAAGCCATTGACAGAATGCAATGCGAGGAGGAGAATCAGCAGGAAGAAGTGCTTGAACGCGTTGTATATGGAATGGATACAACAAATTTTCCTTAAGAATGTGCCAAATAGTCCCATTACTTACATCCAAAGCGTCAGCAATTTTTCGAGTAGAAGTACCTCGATCTTCTTCAATCATGTCCAGCACATCCTCTTCCAGTTGTACCGGTCTTGCTGTTCTTGGCCTTCCTGCTCCTCAATTTCGTCTTAATGTGCTGTTTCATAAAGACGCGGATGAATACATTCGAAAGTTTTTCTATCAGGAGCAATACGGC
Source organism: Vesta saturnalis (assembly GCA_036346205.1). Taxonomy (NCBI): domain Eukaryota; kingdom Metazoa; phylum Arthropoda; class Insecta; order Coleoptera; family Lampyridae; genus Vesta; species Vesta saturnalis. The sequence continues at coordinate 97,145 of JARFJB010000467.1, forward strand.
CCGGAAATCTTTCAGTATACAACCGCCTAGCTTCTAATGCATTCCCATCAGCAAGTCCATAAATGTAGTGCATGTCGGTCATCTCGGCATTCGTATACCGATTCATGATAAGGAACTTCAACAAATTCGACACATACAAAATTATTAATCACGAGACTCATTCAATATGTCAGTGATATGTCAGTGAATAATACAGGAATGATTAAAAATATTTTTGTACGCATGATAAATGGACATGCACTAAAATGTTTTTTTTTACTCAAAAACGGTACGTCGTACGATAAATAGTCAAGAGAGCTTTTTTCTTCACATTTGAACAAAGAATTAACAAAATATTTTTTATTTTTAGAGAAATCAGCAGCATCCTATTTTTTTCTTGAAAAATAGCCTGTTACATTCCAATACGCGCCAATGGTACGACTGAAACATCGTGTTGTATTGCAAAGTATGCGTCTCCCACAGCTATTAACACGTGTAAAATTTCATTATATCTCAAGCCGTTTTGGAAAAATCTAATTTTTACTGTTTTTTTTAATTAAACTTCAACACGCTGTAGATCGGTAACGAAGCGTTTGCGGACCTATGTTTATAGTAACTTTATTGTATAAAATGACCTGGACAATCATCCTCTTTAATATTGCCGCATCTTGTTTAAACACCATATATATATATATATATATATATATATATATATATATATATATATATATATATATATATATATATATTAACGTTTTGACGAATACATTTCACTATAGCCTTCTACTTATTTGACAAATTCTAATGTGTAAAACTATAGTAAACATTTTTTTCTATTAATGTAACAAATATATATTTTAACATATTAAACATATTCAAGTATGTTTATACACATTCATATATAAATTGTAAAATAAACATTCAATTCTACTAACATTAGAAAGTATACTTAACTCTATAATATATAAGAATATTTCTGAAATGTATAACAATTTGTTAACGTACATCTATAAATATTTAATTTGTTATATATATATATATATTATATATATATATATATATATATATATATACAACAAACATTGTTGCTATTATTAAATGTAATTAGCATCTTATCTAGAATTATATGGAAAACATATTTTAAACTAAATATTTACATGCATCATAAACTTGTTTAGCTAGTTCAATAAATTATTCATGCTAGTATTTGATGTCATAACTCAATAGGAGATATAACGTTGGAATTACTTACATAAATTAATAACTACAACTGAATTTACATAAAGCATCTATAAAAACATTTATGACAAATGCAATACATGCAGTGAATGTACTGATTTTACAGTAGCATCAACACATACTGCTTTTTGTTTAACTTTTATTGGTACATCTGCAATTAGTTATAGTTGCTGCATTAAAACGTTTTTGTTTTGAATCAATGTAATTTAGACGATCACACTTGATGTCGACATTAAAAATATCCTATAGTGAAATATGCCTTTGTAATTAAGGTTCCATAAAACTAAATATTAAATACAGACAAAACTGGCATGATAACAAAATGGCAAAAGACTATAAGTAAGTTAGACTTCTTGTAGGCTATTGGTTTTGATACGTCTCTATTTACTCAGAAAATGTTATTTTCAACGTGAAATACTGAGAAGGCGAATCCACCGATAAGTACAACAAAAGAAATAAATTATGATACAATTTTATCGTAACAAAAAACTGATAGATGTATTCACTGTTAGTATTGTCAGGTTAAGGCAATTGAAGATGTGTACGTAAATTTTACCAGAAAGATGATTTGATGACTGAGTAATCGTGTACCGATATATATAATATATATATATATATATATATATATATATATATATATATATATATATATATATATATAACTTCGCTATTTCGTTACTTGATGGGTAAAAATTTATAGTTTTATCAAAGTAACATTGTCTTATTGAACATTTATCTGTACTAACTTAAACATCTTAATTGTTCAATGACAACTACTAACAGTGAATAAGTCTATTAGTTTTTCTTAGGATAAAATTGTATCTCTTGTTCAATAATCTGATTTCTTTCGTTGTTACTTGATTATTGTTCTATATTATTAAAATAACATTTCTTCGTAAATAGAGTATGACAACAATATAAAAATCTAACTTATAGTCTATTGTCATATTTGTTATAATGCCAGTTTTGTCTGTATTTGAATATTTATTTAGAAACAATTAGGCATTTCACTATAGGATATTTTTTAATGGTCGATACTCATGTGATCGTCTAATTACTGATTCAAAATCAAAAGCATATTTAATAAACTATAAGTTGCAGATGTACCAATAAAAATTAAACTAAAAAGCAGTATGTGTTTGATGCTATGTAAATCACACTTCACTGCATGTATTGCATTTGTCATAAATGTTTTTATAGATGTTTCATGTAAATTCAGTTGTACGTTATTAATTTATGTAATATTCAGTTATATCTCCTATTGAGTTATACATTCAAATACTAGCATGAATAATTTGTTGGAACTAGCATAAGTTTATGACGTGCATGTAAATATTTACGGGGTTTAAAATAAGTTTTCCATGTAATTCAATAGATGCTAATTACATTTAATAATAGCAACAATGTTTATTTTATATGTATATATATATATATATATATATATATATATAGATATTTAAAATAAGTTAAGTATTTATAGATGTTTATTAACAGAATAAAATTGTTTCCGGTACTTACATTTCATAAATATTCTGTATATATTTATGGAGTTAAGTATACTTTCTGGGAATGTTAGTAGAATTGAATGTTTTTTTTACACATTTTATATATAAAGTGTGTATAAATGTGGGTTAAAAATGTATGTTTGTTACATTAATAGAAAAAAATGTTTACGTATAGTTTGTACACACATTTTAATTTAATAAAATACTTATCTTTTTTGGGATTTTTTAATGGTGTACTTTAAATTATACAATCTAAACGTTTCGATAACACTTACAGTTATCTTGTCATAGTAATGTTTGTTAAAATTGTTAAAGATGTAGTAAACGATTTTGTCAAATTTGAAAATTAAAGTTAATGTTTTAATTATGAGTGTTAATGGTGAAAGTTTACATTTCACATTTTAATTTGTCTAAAATAAGTAGAATATAGTTAAATGTATTCTCGAAAACTTGTGTGTGTATATATACATATATATATATACATATTTATACTAGTGAATATTTTAAAGTGTTACGAAGGAATATGAAAACCGCTTGATGATTAACTTTAGGATGTTAATATGCTACAAGGGGATTGCATTTTGACGTCTTAATTAAAATTTTATGACACACAATTTCGTAAGGGGTTTTGGTGACATTAACATTTTAAATTGAATGATACAATTTTTTCGGTAAAAACCTGATCTCCAAAGTATGCTTCATTATAAGTAGTGGCAAAGCTAATGAGCCACGCGAAAGCGCTGACGTGTTTAAATTTCTAAGCTGAACGACGTGTACTTCTTGGGCGTATTTTTTTCTATAGTCTCAATAAATATTAAACCTATGTCGTTAATAACTGCTTCAGACCTTCTGGTGAGTACTACCAGTATCAAAATTAACAGACCAAAGAGATATCTTTTCTTTTAGTTCGAATAAAGAATATGGAACTTGCTGACACTTCAAAATATTTATATTTTCACTTGTAGAATACCGAGTAAATGCGAATAATTTAATATATTAATATACATATTTTGTAAATATTTAAGAATATCAGTAGAATTGAATGTTTTTTACACATTTTATGTATGACTAGCAGTACCCGGCGCGCTTTGCTGCGCTCAAATGTAAAACATATTCTTCCTCTCCCTCTCATGTAGAAGATACCTATATTAATTTTTTCCGATCGCCGAAGTTAAGCGGTCAGTACTTGGATGGTGTCCGAATTTTTCAAGTACCATTACAAAAATACTAATACTTATAATCATGAAAACTAGAGACATAAACCTTGGTATTGAGGTCTTCTAACACAAAAAACTCTCAATCATTCATTCCATACAGCCAAATTTTCGAAGATCGATTACACACAAAAATTCACGATCCATCTTCATAAATATAGAAGTGTGTATAAACATACTTGAGTATGTTTAATACGGGTTAAAAATATATATTCGTTATATTAATAGAAAAAAATGTTTACGTATATATTGAGATGGTTAGAAATAAGATTAATACAGGGGCTAGAGTTATCAAGCTTATATTCTTTATAGTGTGCAAATTTAAATAGATCTAAGTATGTATACAGTTCATTTTAATAAGAAAATTGGTATACGAGAGGGAAAATATGGTTTTGATATAACAAAACAGGCTTTGTGGGGTTTGCACAAGGTTGTTTTATTCATAAAAGCAATGAGCTATACCAGTAGCATGTGAGGAAGGTCAGAACGATTGATATTTGTGGGTACGATTAGTTTCGGTGAACATATTTCAGTAATTTTACATTTTAATCAATTTAATTTAAGCAGTTTAAACGCTTTACAGATATTAATCACATGAAGTAGGTTAATTCTAATATGTATAACATGTATAGATTTAGGTACAATGCAGGTACTATATAAACTTTAAAAAAGGGTTATGATACGAACACTGTATATTAATATTTCACAGACAAAGTGTATAAATAGTGCAGGAGAAGTGATAGTGAGTTAGAAACATTGATAAGAACATGAACAACATTTCTACAATGTGATATTTATTACAAAATTATATTTTGTGTACAAAATTTACATAAATGTGTTAACAATATAGAATTCTGATATGACAAAGTTAGAGACTATGGAGTAAAAGTAAACAGTATTTGTGTTAAAGACAGTTATAAGAACATTTCAAGTGATTTAGACGTTTTAAACGCAAGTTATAAGTAACAATTATATTAAGTTAGGTTAAGTACTATATTTAAGAATTTTGCAAATTTATAGTTTTTTTGGATAAGTTAAGTTTAGAATAAATTATAAAAGCACATAAGGTTTCCCTCATTTTTACAAAGAAATTTACAATATACATGTAATATGAACATAAAATTAGAAAAGTTGGATTAATTACCTAAAATTTAAATATGAAAATGGAATTTCTGTTAAAAGTAAGTTAAATGGTTTGAAATAAATGTATTCTGATATAGTTTTTCATGTAGATTCTGAATATGTAATTAGTTTAGGTGTAAAATATAGAATTTATTAGATATAAGTAAATTTAGATTTTAAATTGTCAAAATGCAAAGCTTCGAAGCGTAATAGGGCTTGCGAGGTGTCTTTTTATGCGGAAAATTGCCCTGATTCCAAATCTGTTTTCAAAAAGTAAATCCGACTTGTTTAAAAAAAGTTATAGCATAATTTGTATTTTAGTTAAGTTAACAATTTTGTTTAGACCAATCAGATGCTTCGATCTTTTGTGTGTAATGTAGAAAAAAAGTTGAAAATTTGGTATCCAAGATAAATGTATAAAAGGAATTGCTCCTGATTTCTCACTCTCTTACTTTTGAAATTTTTTATGACTAATAAGTCAAAGTGTTAATACTGTTGGTGTTAACATGTAAGTTACAAGTTTCGTATACATTATCGGTTTTGAAACGCGATCAACGTAGAGTCGAGATCTCAGAAACAATTGTTTTAACCTATAACAAAATTTTAAAATTAGTTTACCGATTATAAGTGTCGATTATATTATAATTGTTTCAATTTAAATTCGTGTTCAAACATCAGATGATGTTTTTTCTTTATGTTAATAAAACCAAACAATTATTTTGGATTTGATGTTTATTTTTCTTGGAAGTGACGCAGAGTATTAAATAAACTAACTAAAATAAACATATGAAAATAAAATATAAATTTAAATACGAAAAGTTTTGTAAATATTTAAACCAACATTTAAACATACAATTTAAATAAGGTGCTTATCTAAAAATATATGAGCAATATTGCGTTACACCATATTTACCACGAGGAAGAGTTGTTCAGCAGTAAATTGGATTCTGATGAATTATGGAAAATTAAGCAGCACCATTCTGAACAGCAAAGCAGTATCATCGTCTACACATGGGAAGAAGTCCACAACCAATATTGTAATATGGAACAAGCCTAATGAAAGCATTCTTTGGAAGATGCAGTAACACATGTGAGTGAAATTTTACTATCATAACCTATTATTGCATTGATTATTCTTTTGATTTCCTGTATTTATGTTTTTGTTGATTATGTATAAATCTTTGAGCAAATTGTTATCAATATCTGTAGAGTAAATGAACCGGTGTAATTATCAACATTATAATTTTAATTTGAACAAAAACATAATTGTACTCACATATTTTAGATCATTTATTGAAATCTTTGACAGGTTGCATTTAATTTAATTCAGTTAGGACGCGACGCTTGTCTTATTGTGCAGATTTAACTAAAGTTTGTTTCACATAGAAACCACTTATTATAAATTAAAATTTATTTGACGAAATAAAATTTTCTATGATTTCCCGTTTACTATTATTTTATAATAATTTAAATAATTTAAAAGGTTAAAAGTTATTATTGATTTTATTTGCCAACAATAAGCTTAAAAGCAATTGAACTCTATCCCCGTTGAGAGATAATTTGAGTTAGTCCGAAGCGAATATCATATTAATATTTATATTTATATATAAGTAATCACAACAATTTTATTTTAACAATTAATAGCGTTTATATATATATATATATATATATATATATATATATATATATATGCTAACAATACAAAAATTTTGTGTAAAATGCTTTGCTATCGAAATTAATAAACGGAAAAGACAATGGTTTTGAGTTGGTCTTTGCTGCTAACTCAAAACGATGGTTTAATATCTTGACAATCGGGAAGTGAAAGGTATACTTCGTCACTCCCAAAACAACAAAATTAAGTGATATGAAATTTTACACATGGTTGTTAACTACAGTCTCGGCACAAAGTTCATCTTATCGAATAATCCTATTTAGTTAGTTAATGTTAACTTCGTCTTACTATATTACATAGATGAAACATTGATTTCAGTTCCGTTCACTTCGCATTTACTAATTATATTTGTTTTATAAACTACAGATGTTTTAAATTTGAACTTGTTTCATTTAAATTTTTAGAGAAATAAATGTTCAAATAAGCACAATGTCTACCTTTGATAAAACTGGCGATAAATTTTCCACGCCATCAAGTACCACAAAATAGCGAAGTTATATATATATATATATATATATATATATATATATATATATATATCATGGGATACCATATAACCATATAGTTTGTACAGGAGCCTATTGGAATTTTTAATTCTTTTTTCTTAGAGCATATACAGGGTGTTTAGGAGCACAATTTAAAAATAATTTCAACTATATAGGGTGTTCAAGAAAAAGATCTATATCAAAGTTATATATTCTGTTAATGGAACACCCTGTATATTATATGTTTTTTTTGGAATCTACGAATAAAATAAAAGCAACTTGCAGCCTATACCTAAAACATATTATTTCAAAGATATTTAATGATTTTTGAAATTACAGGCTTGAATTCAAAAATCAATTGTCAACTGCAGGTACCTAATATTGCAAATAACTACCTTGTTTTAAATAGCACATCCTGTATTTAATAAAAAAATTGTTGTAAAATGTTATAACCTTTCAAATTATACCAGGGTTCCCTATACCTAACTGTAACAGTTTTTGAGTTATTTTGGTTTCTTTTTATTTTAAATATTACATCTAATTTTTCAATATTAATGTGACCTTGAAATACAAGATGACATCATTTTTTGTGTAGGGTAAATAAAACAGTACTAATTGAAAAAAATATATACGGGATAATAAAACATGAAATAATTTAATTACGTATAGGATTTAAAAAACACCTTAACATAAATACATATTATTAAATGAACAATCAATAATAATTGCAACTACACACAAATGCTTCTACTTTAATAAATGTTCGAAGTGGCATCCATTTTGAGCAATACAAAGGCGTATTGTGTTCTGGAAGGATCTCTTTACATTTAATAACATTTGAGTTGTTATTGCTTCAAAGGCATTGCGTATTTTTGCCTTCATATCATCAGACGTAGTCGAGGGTACGTTATAAACAATACTTTCTATGCAGCCTGATAAAAAAAACTAACATTAGAAAATATTTGGATATACCTTTGGTATAATTAGCAATATTTAATAAAACTATTTTCGATAACAACAAAATGACAAATTCAGGTTGATACTGGTATAAGGTATTTTAACTAAAACTTTTTACCTAATGTAAATGTAAACGTAAACGTAAACGGAAACGTAAACGTAAACGTAAATGAATGTAATGTAAATGCAAATGAAATGCTGAAATGCAAATGCAAATGTAAATGTAAATGTAAATGTAAAGTTGTGTAAATGTAGAATGTGTAAATGTAAATGTGTAGTAATGTAGATGTAATGTGTGTAATGTGTTGGTGTGAAAGTGTAATGTAAATGTAGAATGTAATGTGATGTGAATGTGGATGTGGTGTGTGATGTGTGTTGGTGTGTGTTGTGTGTTGTGGTGTGAATGTGGTGTGGTGTGGTGTGTGGTGTGTGTGGTGTGTGTGGTGTGGTGTGTGTGTGTGGTGTGGTGTGGTGTGTGTGGTGTGTATTGGTGTGTGTGGTGTGGTGTAGGTGTGTGTGGTGTATGGTGTGGTAGTGGTGTTGTGTGGTGTGGTGTGGTGTGTGTTGTGAATGTGAGTGTGGTGTGGTGTGGTGTGTGTGTGTGGTGTGGTTGTTGTGTGTGATGTTGTTTAGGTGGTATGTGGTGTGTGTGGTGTAGTGTGTGAGTGTGTGTGTTGTGTGTGTGTGGTGTATGTGTGTGGTTTGTATGTGGTGTGGTGTGGTGTGGTGTGGTGTGGTGTGGTGTGGTGTGGTGTGGTGTTGGTGTGGTGTGGTGTGAGTGTGTGTGTGTTAGGTTGTGTGTGTGGTGTGTGTGTGTGTTGTGTGATGTGGTGTGGTGTTGTGTGTGTGGTGTGGTGTGGTGTTTGGTGTGTGTGGTGTGTGTTGTGGTATGTGTAAAGTGTATGTTTGTGTTGTGATGTGGTGTGTGTAAATGTAAATGTATGATGTAAATGTAATGTAAATGTAGTGTATGTATGTAAATGTAAATGTAATGTATATGTGATGTAAATGTAATGTGTATGTAATGTAATGTAAATGTGTGTAAATGTAATGTAAAGGTGTAAATGTAAATGTTGTAAATGTTTGTTAGTATGTAAATGTAAATGTATGTAATGTGTGTAAATGTAAATGTAATGTAAATGTAAATAATGTAAATGTAATGTAATGTAAATTGTAAGTAAATGTAAGATGTTGTAAATGTAAAGTAAATGTAAATGTAATGTAAATGTAAATGTAAAGTGTAAATGTAATGTAAAGGTAAATGTAATGTAAATGTAATGTAATGTAAATGTATGTAAATGTATGGAAATATGTAGTATTAAATGTGAAATAAGATATGTTGTAAATGTATGTTGTAATGTATTGTAAATGTATGTAGAATGTATTAGTATAATGTAAATGTATTAAATGTAATGTAATGTAAATGTAAGATGTATGTGTAAATTTAAATGTAAATGTAATTGTAAATGTAAATGTAAATGTAAATGTAAATATGTAAATGTAAATGTAATGTAAATGCAATTACCAATAAATCAAAAATTAACGACTATTCTAAGCGGACCTGGTCAACTAAGACATTATTTATATAGATTCAAATTAATTAGTAGCCCAAATGGTGTGAGAAGTAACTTTCAAACGGTAGAGCACATACTATTTGAGTACTCAAAACTATATAGTGCAAGATCTATTTTAACCCTTTCATGGGCGCGAAAGTTTTCAGTTTTATGAAATAAGTCCACAAACAAGACTTTTTATAATCAATTGTGTATATTTTTTAAATCATCCGTTTCATGAATATTCATTGTGAAGTATCATTCTCACTGCCCATACACAGTTCTTTATATATATTGAGATGTTTAGATAACAGTAAGACAGGGATCGGACAGTTTAAGTAGTAACTTCTTTAAAGAAAAAGGTGATTTCAAGCATGATACATGTGCGAGACATTTATTTGATGTAATTTGGTTCACGATGGGTAGAAAGTGGATTGGTTTTGGGTAAAACAATCTGAATAACATTTATACATTTTGGTTTAATCATAAAAAGCATTGTACTACTTGTGAAAATGTCAGGAATGTTAAATAAACTTATTTCCGTAAATTCAATTCAGTACTTTAGTTTGTTTCAATAAATTTCAATTTTCGAAAATATTTTGGCATGTGATTATTTTACAGGTGTTGTACACATAGTGTAAGGATAGATTTATATTAGGGATATTGTATAAGTAATTTAGAATGCAGGAAATTTGGTAAAATTTAGAAAATGTTCATAATATGAACTTAATATGATCATTTCTCACATATTTTTGGAAGCGATTGTGTGACAGACATAGTGATGCAATTTAAATATTAAGAACAGTGCATAGAATATAATTTCACAAAGACATTTACATGTAGATACATTTTATAATAGAATTTCAAGAAAGTGTGTTAAACGATATGACTTCTTAATGTGACATTAAATTATACAATGCAAGCGAGATGAACAATAAATCTAATAAAACAATTATTACAAATAGTTTGGATAACATTTTGAGTTACATAAACATTTTTAAATGTAAGTTATTTGTAATTTTAAAATTAAGTTTGGTTATGTTTTAAATTAAATGTTTTTCACAAATTTGTAGTTTTTAGAGTAAATTAGGATTAAATTAGTTTGTTAAGTGAATAATAGGAGATCTTCCTCACATTCACATAGTAATATAAAGTGTACAAAGCATTTCAGCGCAAAATTTTATGAAATGGGGTTGAAAATAATTTTACTAGGTAAACATAAAATTTCTTTTAAATTTAAGATTTCGGACTTGAAATGTCTGTTTTCCTATGTTAAATTTTATCAGGATTACATATATGTAAGTATTTTAAGTCTAGTTTATAAGATTAGTTAGATATAAGCAAATTTAAATTAAAATAGGTCATTTTGCATGATAGTTAATAGAACCATATCTTGTTGGATATCTATTTATGCGTAAATTTACAGATTTCATTTCTGTCAATAAAATTTAAATCCGTAATTGTATAAGGAAGTTATCGCTAAAATTATAATTTACTTAAGTTTTCAAATTATTTTCGACCAATCAGAAACTTGGTTACATATTTAGAATTGCTTAGAAAAATTGAAGATACGGTAACCAACAAAAGGGTATAAAAGGAATTGCCCTTGATCAGATCTCTCTATAATTTTGCCAGTTGTTTGAATAGTTTAAAAATAGTGTAGTGATTTCTGTGTTTCAAGTAAGTTTACCTAACCTAAATAATTATCGGGAAGAATTTAAATACGAACGGAGAGACGAGAAATCAGGCGCAATTGTTTTAATCCGACAATTGTTTAAAATTATAAGTTAGGTTACCGATACCTGTGCAATTTCGTAAAGTTCATTACGAAGTATTTTCTTTCTTGTGACGATTTATGTTGAACGTTTTAAAATTTTCGTTTGTTGAATGGAATATTGGTTATGTTTGCCAAAATAAAATCGTAATCATTTTTTCTTCATTTGTGTTTTATTTGTTGCTTCGATTTTTTTAAATTATATTTGAGCCGGAACCTAAAAATAAAGTGACTAACTTAAACCTTTTACAACCATTAAATATTATTTAAACGATACAGTTAGTAAGCTTTAATACATTTAAATAAAACGTTATTGATTTAAAAATTGTGGTTGGGGTGAAGCCGTAAAGTGGATAAATATTATCAGTTACCGAAGCAAAGTGAACAACAAACCGAGGGCCAGTCTGCAGTTTGTGGGTGAATGGTAGCAGTGAATTTTATCCATAAATATGTTCGATTATATTGGAAAGTGCCTGCATCTATTTGGAACCACCTGTGTGAAGACATCTGTTTGAATTTTGGAACATTTACATGTGAGTTACTTTTGATTATAACCCTGTCTTTTGTGTTTTTTTTTTGTTGTGTTGATTTCCTGCAATTATTATTTGTTATATGTATAGGTGTATATGTTTAAATAATACTTGTGTAAACACCTGCAAAAGAACCAAAATTTTAAATTACTTCCAAATTTTAGATTTCTGTTATCCAATTAAAATCATAAACATAAATTCAACAGGTCATTGTTTGACAATTCTGACATCTTCAATAATTGTATTCAGTAACTTTATTACGCATGCGTTAGTGTATAAATATTATCCAGATACTTTTCTCATATAAGATAATTTTTATAAAGTGCAATCCACATATATATTTTCAAACCAAATATTATTTCCCACAAAATCCTGAACCCTATCCCCACATTGAGATAAGAGCTAGTCCGGTGCATATAAGTATTCAAATATAATTATATATTAATTACATTATTTATTACCCTCACATTATTTAATACCTCATATTACATATAAATATCCTAACATTTAATACGTTTCAATACATATATATATATATATATATATATATATATATATATATATTATACGACATATTTTTATGAAAAACTACATAATTTATGTTTGACTTTGATATGGAAAACTAATTTCCGTGAGATCAGTTGAAACATGGCTGGATACACAAGGGTACTTGGCAAGTTGTTGATTAGGAAAGTTTTTACCAACGTGGAATAAACGAACCTCGTCGAAATGCGCTCTTATTTGACAAAAATATGACGGGTTTATTTAGAGTTTTCCTCAGGTATAACCAGCGATAAGTGTCTTGCCAAATTGGTTCTATAATTCAACTGGTCTGTATTC